>VMDO01000012.1:412500-710718 GCA_007922755.1 Pedetes capensis
ATTAAGTTCCACGCTGGGACATGCATAGTACTCAGAGAGATGACAACATCCTTCCTGCCCTCCGGCCTGACCATGTAGACAAGAGATAGGACTTAGTTCTTGAACCAAATGGAAAAAAATATGACTACAGAATACTGCTTTAATTGTAAAGTAGGGGCAATCATACATGTTTTAAACAATTAGACAACAAACCATTACAGGGTAAAGAACTAAACTCTCAATCACAGCTCTCATTAAAGAAGATTCTACCTTTTCTTTGTGAAAAATGACTGCAATATTACATGGTGACTCCAAAGTCTAAGTAAACCTAATAAACACAAACAAATAGCCCTGCACATTTCCCAAAATAAAGCAGGTGGCCCAGTTTGTAAGGTGAAAGATGAAGGATGGTCATATGGAGAGAATGCCATTTCTCCCTCCATCACATAACTTGGTAGTACTTGAACAACTGTGTGTTCGTGTTTAAGTCACTGAACACCACCTAAAGTTGTTGTGTATCCATTTTTTTCCCGTATTATACTTGTTTACCTCTACAATGCTAATCCCTTTGGCCTAGAAGAGCAAAATTAGGCAAATATCATATGCTAAGGAGAACAATGATATGTATCACTATCCAATGATTAATATGATAATGCAAACAAGCCCGTAAATAATCATCTTCAGTAACTATCTATGCTGCCAAAATTCTTTTTGATAATAAGATAGTATTTAATATATCCATAATGATATGTGATCTAAAGAACAATGGCCTTTACTTGTTTAATCTTCATAACCAGTACCCTGTGACAGGCATTACCATTCCCAATGTAAACACAGAGAATTAAGGCGCAGAGAAACACAGAGAAACAAGGCCTTAGCTGACACTTCACAGACCACAAAGCTACAAAGGCAGTGGAACCTCAATGTGAGTCAAGTAGGAAACCCAAAAAGCTTCCACTTGAAGGTCAGACACATCTGTATGAGACTGCCAACCTTGCCACTCTCCAGCAGTGTGACTCTGGCCAAGGCAGATACAACTCAGGCCTGAGTTAGTTCTTTGGCCTGCTTCACATACTTCTTCTAAGGCTTAGAGGAGAGAGGATACCTCATTCAGCTATCAGTGACATGTGATCAGCAGCATTTCCTAGTCTCTCCTTTCCCTCTGTGTAAGTATCCCCTGAAGAGTAATAGGAAAATAATCTCTACCCCAAGTGGACGTAAGTACCAGAAGTCTACTAACAAGAGAAATATTATAAAGTTATAGCACTGTGCTAAATTCTTCATTACCAAGCAGATCTCCAATCACAGAGCTTTCTTGGAATATCCCACAGAGCTGGCCTGAAAGAGCCATAGGTACAGTGAGGTAATCAGATAATTTCTGCTGAGGCCTTAGGACCCACATCTTTGTTCTTATATTCAAAGGCAGATGGCAAACCTTGCCAAACCAAGGCAAGGAAGTTTAGGAAGGCTACCCTGACTGATTCACAAAAGGAGGTATTATTGAGTATACCTGATTTAGAAGCTAAACTAGTTGGTATTTTTTGCTGTCCAGTAGGAGTCACTATAAATAAGAATTTTAATTCATAAACTAAATTAATGTTGATGTTTACTTAGTAAATGGATATACATAGATTGCTATACTACAAAAAAATTAATAAATTGTGATAGTTTATAGTAAGGAAGGGTTAATGTTTACTATCCAACTTAAACTGCAAGCAGGGCGTGATGGCGCATGCCTGTAATCCCAGTGGCTCGGGAGGCAGGAGGATCCCAAGTTCGAGACCAAAGGCAGTCTGCGTAATTTAGTGATACCCTGTCTCAAAAAGTAAAAAAAAATGGGCTGAGGGTGCAGCTCAGTAGTCCAGCATTTGCAGAGCATGCTAGCACAAGGCCCTGTGTTCAACCTCCAGTACCGGAAATCAAAACAAAACAAAACAAAACTACAGTGACAAAAATCCCATTAGGTATGAATATAATTCCATAAAAGATCTAATTATCAAAAATATGATTCAAGAAACACACACACACATAAATACACATATTGTAAGAAGTTGCCATAACAAGACAGCCTTGCAATCTAGCAGTAAACAGTGACAAACTGCTAGCTTGTATGCCCCTCTATTACTGTCTTAGTACTAAGATCTTTATAATGTAAAATAATTGTGTTCTCTTAAAAAGCAATGACGACTTTTACACCTAAAAAATTATTCCCCTATTGGAATTCTAATTAAACTTTTCTCAGTATGTACATTTATCTGGAGAACATACATATCTCAGATAAATATACTTTAACAGATAAACATAAAAATATTTGAAATAAATATTATGTTAAAAATTCAGATATAACACAGGTCATCTCAACCTTTTCAGTGACATGAACATACCTTCCTGGTACTATTTAGATAGTATCAGGAACAACAGTTTTAAGTATTTGTATGTTCAAATATAGACAAGTTTACTTTTGAAGATGCTTTTATCACACAAAAGTGATCAAATGGTGGTATCAAAATACCACCATAACTTGTAAATTTCTATTTGTGGCTTCATCAGTCATTTCCTATGTGATCTTGAATCATCTATTCTTATATGGCCTGGATTTGTGTATAGACATTCAAATGGCTTATCACATGATCAGATATTTATTTTTTCATGGCTAGTCAAACAGCTTGTAGTCATATTGATTATAATGCAATTCACATTGATTACTAAGATAAGCAACGAGGACTATTTAAAAAACAAGAAAACAGACTTTTATTTTAAAACTTTGACTTCATTCTGTGGCACTTTCCCTACAGAAGAAGTTTCCTCATTTTGCATTATGTGGTAATATAAAAACTCCACAGGCATCTATTATCTTGGAGATATATAACAGTATGCAGAATAAATGTGAAAACTAGGTTCCCAAACTTGGTTCCTCTACCCAGTTAGATGTGATCTGATTCATTTTCTCATTTATCACTTATTTTCATCTTTTTGAGGTGAAAAATATCTTGAGTACACATATTATATGCATGAATATAAAAGCTATGAAATTCAACAGGCCAGACATATAAAATAGCATTCTTCTGCAGGCAGGGCAACATGCAGCTAATAGCATTATGTGGTATGGTAAAGTGAAATATCAAGTTGTAAGATTAGAAAATACAGATTTTTATGTTTAATTCCACTGGAAACTTCAACCCTGACTCAAACTAAAGTTCACTTCTCTCTTCCTCAATTTTGTGCAAATGTAACTGCAAAAGTCCTGTATTTACTACTCAATTTCTCAAATAGTAAATGAAACCAGGCACAGATAATACAACTGATCCTTTTGAAAACCAAGGAAGTTATTTAAAGAGAAAAGATTTCAAACTGGGTGTGGTAACACATGCCTGTAATCTCAGTAGTTGGGAGGCTGAGGCAGGAGGATTGTGTGTGGAGGCCAGCTTGAGCTATACAGTGAGTTCCAGGATATCTGGGATATATAGTAAGACCTTGTCTCAAAAAAAATTTTTTTTTCATTAATCCTCCTACTTTTTTCTCCCAGGGCCATCAATCTCTTTCCTCTGGGATAAATGGATTTTTTTTTTTTTTTAATGCTTTACCCTAACCCAGTGTAATCCACAGCCAATCTCCAAGTCTGATACACAAACAAGCCATTTCTATTTTGGTACAATGAGGAAGCATCCCGCTGGACAATATATAAACAGAGATGGAGGAAGCTGACTCAGATTGCTGCACTTCCCAGATGGGGAGAGCTTGCAAGTTTACCACCATCACCTGAATCAAATGCAGTGTGAGGACAATTGTTTTTTTCCTTCAAATTGGTACACATGTAAAAAGAATTCCCAAAAAGTTAAGGGGGGAAATCCTGAGAGTGTTTGTTTGTCTGCGTGAAGGATTACGTTTGAAAAACTTCTGACAAAAATGGATTGATGAAGCTGATTGTAATCTGGCATGGGATGTACACAATTCTTCTTCAAAACTGTGAATAAATATTAGCTTCCCGTTGCATTGCTCTTTGGGGGAAATGTGGTATCACAGTGAAAATAATTTCTGTTCTAAAAGACTAATTGTCTAGGATTTGTTAACCCCCTTTAGGGTGAGAATTCTAGCAATTTCCTGAGGTTTCTATTGATTACATTTAATAGCTTGACATCATTGAGCAAGCAGAACAACAAACTGCTGGGCAGAGAATAATTTTCAAATACTTCAGTGATGATCTCTGATAACACTTAGAATAACAAGAGTAGGTAAAAAGAATGCAAAACATAGGTCTTCAAATGAAGATCATAAAGATAGCATCCTATACACATCCATTGTTGAAGTGATTATTTCAAGTTCTTGATTCATAAAGATTTTGCCTAAAATACTCTTGTGTAAAGGGAAACCAGTCATTTTGAGGAAAAACTGATATCTTAAGAAGGAGTAAGATTCAAGATAGTTTCCTTAAGGTCAATGGATAGCGTAAAGCATATGTTGGTCAACTGTCCACTCTTGATCTAGATATTGTGTTCTTCAACACAAAATAACACTGAATAATAAATACTTAGTTTTAATCATAAGCATCCACCCCACACATGAACACAGACATGACCATAAAGGGACAGAGGAGACAAACCTTACATCATCTTCATTTAGAGATAGGATTGCAAATCCCATGAGTAACTCCAAAGAAATGTTTTTAAAAAGGTAAGGTGCCATTAAGAAAATTTCTGGTCCTCTACTGAATAAACTAAAATAAATGCATAACATTTTACCCAGTACTAGGGTATTTAACCCAAGGATTCACACATTCTAAACAAGTGCTCCACTACTGAACCACACCCTGAGGTCCTATAATTTTGAAACAAAGTCTTGCTAAATTGTAAAGTGTGCCTCTGGCCTCAAACTTGTGATTCTCCTGCCTCAATCTCTGCAGTCACTGGTATCATGGTTTTACGCCACGGCACCAGACAATGGCCAAAGGAATCCTTACTATACATAGGTTAGGTCAAGATGTTATGTTTTGATGGTAAACATGGTCCATATATAGTTTTTTTTTCTTTTTCCACAGTACTAGTGATTAAGCCCAGGACATGGAGTACACTAGTCAAAGGTTCTACCACTGAGCTACAACCCTCATAAACTTTTATTGAACGTGAACACTATTAAAATAGAATTGGCAAAAATTTAACTTTTAATCTTAGGCCAGCTGAATCAGGATGGGTGATAAGTGGTTAAAAAGTCATATGGCAGTAATAGTCTTATTTCCTTTTATTTATGATTGGACAAAAAAACTGATTCAAAATGATATCTTCATAGTCATCAACTAGTATTATTGTTAACTAACATTATTGTCAAATTATGATGCTTCCCAACCAGAGGAATGAAAGTTGCCTTTATGTGTTTGACAGAGGCATTTGTTTTCCAAAATGTCAACATTCTGCCCTCTTCAAACTTGACTGTCAAATGTTTAAGTTGTAAACCCACTTAAAAATTTCTTAATATGAATCAAGATCCCCAAAAGTCAACTTTCACACCCCAGTAGACATTTCCTTTACTGTAGAATGTGACATCTGCCCACAACTGTTAAGCCATGCTCTTTTTTTCAATCCTCCTTCCAAGTACTGAGTATTTTACCCAGGGCCTATAGCATGGCAAGCGAGTGCTCCACCGGACCTGTCCCCCAGGCCCTTTTTAATTTTTTATTTTGAGACAGGGTCTCAATAAGTTGAGCAGGCTGGCTTCTGGGCTTTGGAACCTGTGATCTTCCTGCCTCAGACTCCTGAGTTGCTGAGATCAAAAGTATGCAGGACAGCGCCTGTCTCCAAGCCATTTTCTTTGTGGGATCTGAGCACTTACCTAGTTAATGCCACCACACAGAAAATGGCTTGTGCTAAGGGTAAAGAAAATACAATAAACACAAAACTTTGCCAGGGGGTTCACTCAGTTGGTAGAGTGGGCTGCTCTGTGCTCTCTGATGCCTTTGGCTCCATCATCAGCACTGAAAAAATGGGAGAAGGACCTGGCAGCCCACTTCTGAAACACCCCCAAAGCAAACGGCCATCGAAAATTCTATTAATAGCAGAGAGGCACTTACATAGTGCCAGGCATGGCACAGTGTTAGGGAGTGTTTCATTCTGTTGTACACAGAGTTGCTATGAGTTGTACCTGACCCGATGGCACCTAACAACAACATACCCATTTTGTACATGGCTTGTGCCCTTCAAACCTGCCAGCAACATTGACTCTATAGTTCTTTAAATCACCAATTTCTCATACTCTTTGTACTAAAAATAAATATACTTTTGTATATGTCTATAAGGGTTTCTCATAGTTAAATATTTCTTGATAGAAATGTTATTAGTAGTTCACTTATTAAACTCCTTATATATTTTGTGCTAAAATTAAACATGAAAAAGTAAAATAATAAATTAATTTTTTTGTTCTTTTTAAAGACTTCCAATAAAACTAAAGTTTTTTATTCTTCAACCTAGCATAGGGATTGAGCCTTCCCTCCCTACCACCTGCATTTGTGGCCCCACTAGGTAAGTAATACATAAAAGCAGAATCTAAGAGGTTGGTTTAAGTTCTGGCTTACTACCCCCCTCAACCTAAGCAAGATTTGGCTTTGTTTCCTTATAAATAAGTTTCAAATACAGAAATGTTACACTGTGCTCATGAAAGGTTTTTTTCCCAACTCTGAAATTCTGTGACTTATGCTTTTATTATAATGAAATATCTCTGGATGATCTATGCTAAAAATACAAAACCAATCAAAAGTTGTTTCTGCAGGTGACCAAGCAAAAGCTCAACTACAGTCCCTGTGACTTCCAGGGAACAGACAGAAGCTGCTAGACAGAAGCTCAATGAATCTCTGTAGCTACTGTGGTAATCACACCAGATCTGCAACTCTCTGAGATCCAGAATCACAGGGAGGAGACACTTCCAGACAAGGACCATCCTAGAATATGATTCTCCACAAATGTTCAATACTATGAATGGTTATTCAATAAATTATGCATCTACCTTACTGCCCCTACATGTTATAAAATGATGAAAAGCAGAGATTATAACTTAGCTTTTCTTGTCCTAGCCTCCATCAAGGTCATACACACATAATAATAGTAGGTCCACCACCTTCTCCTCATTGAGGGAAGGAGGCACAAAGAGATTTGTTTCATTCCTTTCCATGATGGCAGAAGTCATCAAGTCCAGAAAGAAGATTTTTCAGAAAAACACATAGTCAGCTATAACTTCGATCTGAGACTAAGTCTTCACGGAATTAAAAAAATGCCATATTATTAGACAAAAAATTCAATAGCACTATATCTACTTCACACTCACACAGACATACATGAAATTATACTGAATTATTCCCCTAGCTCTCAAATGTTCAATTATTATCTCTCATTTCATGAGCCTGGCTTTTCCTTCACCTGGATTATAAACTGCTAAAATTTAGGGAAACACCAAGTTTTATTTGGTGGGCTGTCAAAGAACATATTCATTTACACACATACTTCACAAACAGGGCTTAAAGGATCTAAATTACCTTTCTTTCTCCCAGTGGAATAATAAATAGTGCCAACAAAATGCCAAGGACATATAAATGGATACCTATGTCCTCACTTTTGAGGGGTGATACTGTTAAGTCACTTAGCCTGAGTGAGGCACTGTCCTGTTTGTTCCATGCAACCTTTAGTTTTCCTTTCCTTACCTCTGCAGCCATATCACCCTGGCGTCTGATCCCCTCACCTCGGAAGCTAAGCAGGGTTGGGCCTGGTTAGTACTTGGATAGGAGACCACCTAGGAACACCAGGTGCTGTAGGCTTGGGAGAAGTACCCAGCAACCCACTACCAAAAAACAATCAGCCATTGAAAACCCTACGAATAGCAGAGAAACAATGACATAGCGCCAGGCATGTTGGTGAGTGTTTCATTCTGTTATATATAGGGTCACTTTGAGTCAGACCCAACTCGATGCCAACTAGCAGCAACATATATAAGCTATATTTTACTTTGAATAGTCCATTTAATAACCATTTTCTTAACATCATATTCTCCTATGGCTAGACATTATTTCCCAATGGAAGAAAACAATGAGAAAAAAAATTCTTGCCATGCCATTCCCACATACTTAGCTTTTGTTTGTTGTCTTTTCCAAAACATTCCATTTAACTACATTTTAGGCATTACAGGAAAAAAATGTTATTTTGTTCCACTGTTAACAGAAATATGCTGATAACAAACTCACCAACAAGTGCAGTAAACCATCTGGTTGATTTCACCTCCATGTTCTATATTATGTTACCATCAGCTATGTGATTGTATTATTTAGAATGTAATTGCATCAATGGATTTCCAAAGTCGTATGGTCCCTTTATTTATTAGTCTATAAAGAAGATCCCAGGCTGGGGTTTAGCTCAGTTGGTAGAGTCTACTCTGTGCTCTCTGAGGCCCTTGGTCCGATCCCCAGCACCACAAAACTGGGAGAAGCGCGTGGCAGCCCATGAATCCCAGGGAAAAAATAAATAAAGAAATAAAACGAAACAAAAAAAATAAAACAATCAGCCATCGAAAACCCAATGAGGGTCGCTATGAGTCAGATCCAACTCAAGGGTACCCAACAAAAACAACAACAAAAAGGAAGGTCATTGATGCTAGGCCCCTACACAGCATTCTAAAAGAAATACTTGCTTGTGGCCCTCTTTGCATAGTCTTCACAATGGTTGTCCACTCACTACTTAGTAAGTGTGTAAAGAATATCTGAATTTTTTCTGTATGATGCTTGACCTTAAGCTGATTCCATACTAACTACTTGATGGTGTACGGTCAACTGAGACCCATATCTTTTGGATGATGTTAGAGTTTCTTAGCCTTTGACAATATGGTAGAAATCACAGTCTCTATTCCCCATTACTTCTGCGATACACATATTTGACTGACAGAGTTTTACTGACTAGAATTCTAAAGGAGAGGCACTCACATTTTGTGAAGACTGGTTTGAAATTTGCCCAAGATCTGGATACATATAAGCCATATCTTTTATGAAATAAGCTTAATCAGCTCGTCTACCTAAAATTCACCAAGTATAGGTAATATACTTTTAATATTCTTAACTAAGAAATACTGTGTCTTAAAGCAAATACTATATAATAAGTTACAATTCTAGTTGGTTTTACCTTTCTTTAAAATGGTTGTCTAACTTACTGATATCATCATGGAGACACCTGGTTGCAATGCAATAGTTAAAGATCTGTCCAGATTTCCTTTATAATTCCTAATTTTCAGATGTTTGTGAGGAAATTGCCAGAATCCTAAATTTGCTATGCAGAGTTGTCTGCAAAGATGCAAATTTCATCTCTCTCTTTATATTCTTTTCTTCTAAAAAAGTTCAAAACTGCTAAGTCATTTTGTATCATACAGTACATGAAAACAGACTTAATATTTGAGATGGTTTATCTTGATCATCTATAGTCTTGTCAAAAAATCTGCAAAAACAAACAGGAAAAAAAAACCTCCATTCACCTCTGCATCTCCAGATATACCTTAATTTCTGTGAATAAAATGCAGGTGGTTCATTTCAAATGCAGTCCAATGACTGACATTTAAAACCCAGGATGCTAGGATGCTTAATGCTTGGCATCCACAGTGCTTGTACCTTCGAAGTAAACTTGTGCCCCATCACCATCCTGTGTAATACACTTAATATGCACTAGGATTACTCTTGTTGTTGTTCTCAAAGCTGGAAGCTCCGAGTAAAGTTGAATGGCAGGCAAGCTTATTTTCCAGTGAATATTGCTGCTTTTGCTCTCTATTGTTGAGTGTGAAGCACAGCTGTGCAAAGTAGCTTCAGAAAACCACAGGATAGTCATAGAATAACTTTGCCCTAAGTTCATTAACAATGGGGTACATGTAATTATATGAACTCCTCAGAATCACAAATACTTGCATGAATTTTAAGCTAGAACAGAATCAAATAGTATTGATTTAAGTTGATCTCAAGAGTATTTTTTCTTCTAATTTTACCCAATCTAAAGGGCAACAGACAAGGACTGAGCCTAATTCCATTTTACATACAGGAACTAGCATGCTACTTTTTTTTTCCACAAATGAAGTGGTATCAGTAGGAACAGAGGCCAAACTACCAATTCAAATAAAAGCATAATATTTAGAACATTATCTTTGGAAAAAACTCATTTAAAGTATTCTTCCTATTAGCAAAGCAATAAAACATTTCTAAACCATACTGCATATACCTTAAAATATCGTGGAATAACTTTTACAAATAATATATGTCTTGTATTTATAATTGAGTCTTTATAGTAAATGCATTCTCTGGTTGCATTGCAATAAATTATCATGGGGGAGAAAAGGATCTGCCATAGTTTCTAACCAGAATCTCCAATTACATGGTTCCAAGATTAATCAAAATGGATAATTTAAAATGATTAGCATCTATGGGCTTAGATCTCTAGCTCTGAAAAGAAATTCCTTTCAGGAAAAAGGAAATAGCATAACCTCTTAGCTACTTAAAATGAGTTCCAAATGGAAGAAGGATTTAGCACCTTCTTTTTTGGAAATGAGAACATACACTTTAAAATAATAATTCAAAAATAAATGATATGAGTCACTTGAGTTATCAAGTGGAATTTATAAATTATGACTGGGGCAATTTAAGAGTTAAAATTATTAATTGCTTAAAATAATTTACTGCTCTAGAGAACACCTCAAACCTCACCTAGAAAAAAGTCACTCCTTAGGAACACCTTTCTTTCTTCAGTGGCTAGAGGTACTCAATTTCCATTGTCAATGAGATCCATTTAAAATGGCTTAATATCCAAGTGTATACCGATGAATTATTCAGATCTTTTCAAATGTGGGAGGAAGGGGAAGGTTTGGCAAACTGATATTATACTTTAAATTTCATCATAAAATGAATTCTTGGGAAGCACAGATAATGTCTTAGAAGCTGTCTGAGGACCAGATTTGGCCACTGAATGCTGTGTGACACACTTGCTAAAAGACAAAACAGAGCACACACATCGGAGCAGGGAGTGTACTGGCCACAATCATGGGACTTAAACCCAGGGAAACCTGTCCTTAATTTATCCCGTCGTGTGTAGATTTGGCAAGGATCTCCAAACATCATTTACATACCATATGCCCTGAATTACCTAGGCACAATGGCTGTGGATAAATATGTTTCGGGTCTGCTTGCTTCCTTTTATAAGTTTTGCAGCTTTCATTTTTCACACTGCTAAATAATCTAATGGAATAGACCATGTTCCAAATAAATTAATAGTTTTTGTGCTTGTGATTAGAGGAAAACCTTTTTGTGAGATAAAAAACCAGGAGGTATTATTTATTTCTCCTGGGTAAGAATCAAATAAAGGAAATCAGTTGTTTATGCTTTTGACTCATTTTAACCTTTTCTACTGGGCATATAAACACAAGACATTCAACAATAAAATGGGCAGAAGCAAAATATTATGACTTTTGTGGAACATACAGAATTGGTGAGAAAGTTTTCATGTTTAAATGAGATTCCTGAAAATCTATTCTTAGCCATTTCTACATTTATTCCTCTTATAATTAAAGCAATATAACTGCCCTGTGCCTTAGTTTCCCTCTCCCTCCAATAATGGTATTCATATGAATTAAGTGATGTGTGTCCAGGTTCTCAAACTAAATTTAAAGTTAAATTAATAAAAATGTTCACTCAAACCAAAAAGATCAATAACCTAAAAAAGGCTTCTCGCAGAACTATGTACATATTTTTTGTTGTATATTAAGAATTTGACTGTATCAACTTCCAATTAAAAATGGCATTCACACCATCATTTTTGATAAAATTTTGCACAGTAGGAATACTCATTAATGCAGGGTAATATAGTGTGATAAGCAGCTTAGACATCAAAATAGAAAAAAAAGATGGTCTACTTTTTACACGAGTAAACTAAAATTTAAAAATTTAAATAACTGAGAAATTTAAAACAACATTTAAAGGCATTTTAAACTATGTCAAATCAAGAGCCTCCATTCTCTAGTCAGTTTCTACTGCAGAGATCTCAGTCCTAGTACATAAAATTCATATTCATTCTATATATGATCATAATACATTAAATGCATTACAATGTTCAGAACAGAATAAAGTACAACCTAAATTAATTTTAGCTAATCTTAAAATTTTCTCTTCCAAAATACAGTAAATGTATCTATCTGTATATTTTTAGCCATTTAAAATATCCAAAATAGCTGAACTCTTTTGTGTATTGGTAAAAGGGAGGAAAAACCTATCAACTCCAAAGCATGTGCACATGGGTCATTTTTTGATCTTTAACTAGAAAATAAAAAGTGATCACATAATTCTTAATTATATGTTAAGATAAATGGCAAAGGAGATGTATCTATATACCAGTAGAGAAATAAGTAAAAGGCAATATTGTTTCCAGAATTCAATCAAACAATTTGCTTTCTTTGGGGGCAAGAAAAAGAAAGAAGCTACCATTTGAAGATCAGCAAAGAAAGAGTTAAAAGACATATGCTGTATAATTAGGAGATGCATTAATGATTATGAATAGTAAATGATTTGGTGCAAAGAAAAAAATTTTAGTCAAAGGGACATGTACCTATCTTACATGTTTATTAGTAACTGTATATAACTAGAGAATTCTGCTATTAAGAATTTTGCATTATTGGTGTAAATACTTCCAAGGGTACATCAAATTGTAATCTTTCATACGACATCCATCAAACCAGGCTGGAGATTTTGACAAACATTAAACACAGTAAGGAGGCAATTATGTATGCATGATTTAATCTGCAACTAATTAATATGCAAATTTATTCATATGTTAGTTACTAAATTAAAAATGCAAAGAAGCCCTTATGGTGGTTCTCGAAATTTTGCACAAACAGAACATTTAAAATGTAAGAAAAATGAAGTTTTTTAGAAACCTATACTACACTTTCAGTGTCTCTAGGACCTGTTGCATTAAGAAGACTCAAAAATATGTGTTTAAATCCTAGATAATAATTTAAAAGGTGTGCTAATTTCATGTGAGAATGTGGGAACAGAAAGGTTAATCAGAATTCTCTCGAACTCTTAAGAGATGCACTCTAATTACCAGACAAATGGTATTCTATTTCTAAGCTTCCTTCCCTGCTTTTGGGGTTGTCAGAAGTTGGTCATCTTCCTGATACCTTGCACAAATGTTTAGAAGTTTTGAGGGGAATAAATAGTATTTGAAAGCAGCAAGATACACTGAAAATTCCAGAGTAACTTTGAGACCATTTGGTGTTCACTAAACATGCAGTTCACTCCTCAAGATGGCAACTCGCTCTTTTCGCCTTTGGGGGAACAGCTCTCTGCAAACAGAGAAATAGGAGGAAAATCTTGGAAAGGCTAGAAAATTCCCCAAACTCTTTTCTGAATGACCCTTCAAAGAAAATCATGTGGCTAGCCAAAGAGCAACAACCTCCCCAAAAAGCAGAAGGTCATTTTAGCTGAATTTGATCTGGCTATTTTAGCCCTGCATTTTCCAGACAGTCAAAAATTGATCTGAATCTTTTATGTGAGATGAGGGGTGTAGAGTGGTGATAATTTAAAAATATCTTTGGGTGGCTGTGTACTGGGGAGTATCCGTTCGAGTGCACGATATTATGCTTTGGCATGATTGCCTTCTGCAAGAATCTGATTTCCCCATGACTGCCTAGCGATCAACAGGAAGATTTCGTGTGGATCACCTCTCCTCTGATTACCTTTTCATCCAAAGTCCGACGGCCTGTATTCAGCTCCTGAAGCTGCCCTTGGAACAGCTGTAGTGGCCTCAAGAAATCAACACAAGTCAACTGTATGAGGAAGCACAATAACCGCGTCTACGGCTCTTCCCAGGGCACTGAACTCTCACCCACGTTAAAAAAAAAAAGGGAAAAAAAATCGCCATCAGTCTCATTGCTGCCAAGTGACACACAAAAAGGAAGTTAACCATTGGCTGTTACTTGCATTCACAGTCTGACTCCGATTTCCCAGCTTCCCTTAGCCCGTTCTGATGCCAAGCGGACTACAGCTTGCCCACTTCATTTCGACCGCGGCAGCCAAAAAAAGCACTGCCCCACCGTGCGACGACAAGCAGTCTGTTTTGATATTAGTACCTCAGTACGTGCGGTAAGAGAGTCAGATGTCCCTAAACTACATGCCCTCCCCTGAGGGACTCTGTCCCAGCCCTCCTTGGCCAGAGAGATGGTGAGCATGCCACAAATCCTTAGCTGTGAAAGCACAGGGGACCAAAAGGCACCATCCGCCAGGCGCAGCCAGAAATGGCCACGAGTGCCTCTTCTGCTGGGGACAGGATTCATGTCCTCCAATCCAACACTTGCCCCTAGCTGAAAATATGAACTCAGATTCTATTCATTCTCTGCCCGCCAGCATCCATACATGCAATTACATTGTAACCCAAGGCTAGTACTCAAACATTAGGGTTTCTTCGTTTTCTTTCTTGAAAGGTAAGGGAATATTTGGGGCTGAGAAAGATGGCTTTTTTTCATTGATTCTTCCAGAGGGAGGAGGAAGATGATGGCAAAATCCTTCCCCCAACACACTCCAATTTCTTTGCTACATGCACAGCATCAGACCTTCACCTGGTTTACCCTCTGAATGTGCCTTGACCGTTCTCATTCTCTCCAGCACTAACATATGATGCCTTGCATAAGCTCAAGGAGGCATCATCAGGTGAGGCATGCCCCTGCCTGGCATTCAAGGATTCTACAGATACCAGAGGTAGCTTTCATTTTTACAGGTGACTCACTTTGTGTTGTGACCAAAACTGAACATAAAGCTTTTAAAAGCTTAAATGTACACATTCATGCATTCATTACACAGTGTTAAATCTAATTTGTTCTTTTTACTGTCACAGGAAGCACATGTTTAAAGCAATCTGTTTCCTCATGTGAATGCTTTCCTGTCTGTTTAAAAAAAAAAAATTGCGACACACTTTACCCTGAGTAACCAAGAGGTGATCATAAATATCCCTAAATAGCATTAAACAGATACGAAAGACATTAACACTTTCAGAATGCCAAAGTAGTATTAAAAAAAAATTCTAACAGATGCTCCTAGGTCAAAAAGTGAAATGTGTGTTTCCTGAAAAAACACTCTCATCAGAATCATAAATGAACTGTGAGTGGAGAAGTGAGGTGCTGCTGAACAAACGGGGGTCCTGCTGGTGAGGAGCACCAGCAATCCACTGCCAACGTGCGCTTGCCTTCAAAAGCCGGAGTGAAAGGGAACTTTCATGAAAACCAATATCCTTTGTAATCCACAAGGTGGCAATGACTACAAATGAGGGGTGGTTACTGCGGATCATCAGCCTTCCCAGAACGAGACAGCATCTCTGTGAGCCACGCCAACAGTCCCTGCCCAGAGGCACCAGGACAAGGACCTGGGTTTGCCAGCCAAAAGTCAGTCACCTTTCCTGAGGAACCTAACTTGGGGCCTGGCTTTTCTGCAAATTAAAATCGGCCAGGAAAAGACACTCATTGTGCAATGTTGAGATGATTCTCCTGCCACCTTCCCCCAAACCTTGGAAGACTTTTTTTTTTTTTTTTTTTTTTTTTTTTTTTTGTGGTACTGCGGGTTGAACTCAGGGCCTCGCGCTTGCATGCTCTGTAAGTGCTGGACCACTGAGCTGCACCCTCAGCCCATTTTTTTTTTTTTTACATTTTGAGACAGGGTCTCACTAAGTTACACAGACTACCTCTGGCCTCGAACTTGCAATCCTCCTGCCTCCACCTCCCCAGCCACTGGGATTACAGGCATGTGCCACCGCGCCTGGTGGTGATTTTTTTTTTTTTAATGCAAGAAGAATTAACTAAACAGCCCTTATTTTAAAAAATTATTTTAACTTTCCCATAGCGGACAAGCACAATTATTTCTTCTTTTATGAATTCAACAGTGGCATTGAGAAAAGACACAATGGGACAAAGGCTTGAATCCAGTAATTCTTTGGCTTTACTTTAAAACATTTGTACTGATATTCCTCTTCAATGTTAGAAATGTACCTAAACAGCTCTAAAGAAACTCAACTCTAGCTTTGCCTTATGAGAGAAACAAACTACCACCCAGGCCCACCTGGCCCACACGTCTTCATCCTGCCACATAAAGGTAAAACTCCAGGCCCAGCCTTCTCTTTGGCTTGGGCACTGGACGCAACCCTACAAAAGGCAGCCCTGTGCATCATGCAGGAGCCCATTCTTTTGCCTCTTCTAGAATACCACTGACACAATACGAAATAAGGCACAGGCATCACCTGCTCCCTCAGAGGCGAGGCTGACTTAGGCATAAACAAATTGTGGCAGAGGGAATCAAATTAGGAGGAGTTCTGGGCATCATGGCCCCATGTCCCATTTCAAGAATACTGGGCACATACTTCTACCAGCACTTTTGGAGACCTTTACGTCCAATGACTGGGACGGCTAGGTGCTTTGGCTTAGATAGGGATGCTGATTAATGACAAAGAGCTACAAAAAGCATTTGCAGTATTTCACATATTCTGAAAAAAACAAGTGACCTGTGTTAGGTCATATTCTGCATGCAATTGAGACCGTGGTCTTATTTCTGTTCTGCTAACTGCTCTCAGGGGCTGGGATTTAGCTCGGTTGGTAGAGCGCTGCGCTGCAGTCTCTGAGGTCCCGAGTTCGGTTCCCAGCACCACAAAAATGGGAGAAGGACCTGGCAATCCACTCCCAAGGCAATCCCGAAACAGTCAGCCATTGAAAACCCTATGAGGGTCGCTATGAGTCGGATACCGACTCGAGGGCACCTAACAACAACAACAACAACAACAACTGCTCTCAAGTAAGCTGCCATGTCAGATTTTTTTTGTTCAAGTGCCAAAAGAAAGGTAGCTGCTTTGTTGCTGAAATTATCATTGTCAGGGCTTTTCATTACAATATGGAATAAGAAAATTTTCAAGAATATTACATATGTGCATCACATGTAGATAGTAAGCAGCACAGCCAACTAAAAATGTAGTCAAGCAGATTCCACACCACTAGACCATCCTGTCTCTATTCCAGAAATACTTCCCTATTGCCTGGCTATTCCAACTGAGTTACTCAGGCAGGGGTCCTGTACAGTACTATATGAAGGTACGAAGGGTTGCTCTCCAGAGAAATGCAAGTTTTGAAACCTTAGTATGTTCCATCCAGCCTCATACTTTCTAAGTTACCAATGAACACGCTGTTGAGAGCTTTTTAGCTCTACAGAGGGTGCTGCATAGCTGTAGGCAGCACGGACAGCTCTGTGGTTAAGAACACAGAAACTTTAGAGAGGGAGGGTCCACATCTCAATCCAAGTTTCTTCACTCGCTGGCTGTGTGATCTTCAGCATGTTTCATCACCTCTCTGTGTCTCAGTTTCTTTACACAGGAATAAACAGTAGTTCTTGTCTCAGGGAATTTTTGTAGGATTAAGTGATTAAGTAGCTACAAAATACTTAGGACAGTGTTTGGCCCAGAATAAGTACTACAGAATGGGTTTTTTATTAATATCACAGAATCACGTCCTTACACTGCCACTATGTATACCTATTTTATAGATGATTATTCAGGTTTGTGACCCAAATAAGGCCACTGAGTGAATACATAGTGGAGATCAAGACATTAAATTAGGAAGGGCTCTTTGTTTCCAGCGCACAGTTATTTCCATGCGTCGACACTTCTTTTACTACTATATTCATTCACTGGAAATACATTTCCAAGTAATATGCACAAGGCATTGAGTTTGGCTTATCTGAGACAATAAAGATGTACATAAAACGTCTCTCATCTTCTTCAAGGTGGTGACAAGTGAGTAAAGGGACGAAGCACTTCCATAATAAGCTTAAAGGATGAAACATCCACGTGTTATGTTCTGTGGGCTACTTATTTTTTGAATGCATGACTCTCTTAAAGGGCCAGACTTCGTGCTCTTTAAAATGCCCGAACTATTCCAACAAATTGGGATGCCAGTGACATCACACTGTGAGTTTCATCAATCATGAAGAGGCTCCGTGGTGAAGCCCCGCGATTCAAGTAACAGTACACTGAAGAGAAAGACACGTTCAACACTACATGGGGTGTCTCCTCTTTAGTTGAAAAATACGCTTTGAACAAATATAAAGAAAAAAATGAACGCATGAGTGCATGGAAAAACGTGAAAATGTTTTTTCCCCTCCCACCTAGATGTTTCTGGTTTCTAGTTTTTCATTGTAGGGTTTCACATAACAGTAAAGTTGTTGGTATAACTTACTAAATGGAAGACAAAACAGCATTTGTTTATGAAATAATTGCCTATCAGGGTTTGTACTTTGTAATCCCAATTATATCTGCCCATAATAAATATGCTCAATTCCATTTTCCTTTGCCCAACCATATCAATTAAGCCATAGGTTGCATGTGCCAACGTTCTGTATACCTCTAAAAATAAAATTCATATAAAGGCACCATAAGAGGGGCCCACAAAGTTTCAGCAATAGAATTTCACTCAGGAAGCATACACTTTAGTATTAAAAACAGCAGAATTAGCAACTTTATTTCATGAAAATATTTTCAAACAGTACAACCATTACAGAAATAGATGTATTCTCTATTCGGCGTAATGGTTTTAAAAAAGTAAACGGACTCACTGAGTCTGAATCAGCAGATACCTACATGCTTTTAAAATCGTTGCTTCAGCGTAATGAGAAATGAGCTGAGTACCGTGCACGTCCTTAGACATCTTTGTTTTGCTCTCATCTCTCAACATCTCGAGTTGTTAAAGTTTGTTAAGGTAGAGCCCCAGTTTTTGTATCCGACTTATTATTGAATTAGTTTGTGCTGCAAATTCGTTTCATAATGAGCAAGCCAGAAAATATTAGTGTACCCTGTGCTAATACACCGGAGCACCTGTGAAGCAGCCCAATTCCCCAAACAGGGTTACTTGAAAACATTAACGCTAAGAATCAGCCACCTACTTGAAACTGCTTTCTCATAGCAGCTAATGATATAATGATATACTGTGCCAATCGGTAGAATGAAAGCCATTACAATATTATTATAAGTATAATCCAGGAGGCATATTTAGAATGATATGGGCTGGGAGGGAGGAGGCTGCTGTAGGCAGTTAGGTACTCCTTCTCAAATGATATCAAAATAATTGTTCCAAAACAGCATTCTTGTAAAATCTCTAAGTGGTAACAGCAAGTGGTTAACAGTAACAGTTTTTGTATGTATTCGTGATGAATGACACCAGTTTTCATGACTAAATGTAACTGCCTGGGTCATTTTTCTGAGAAATCATAAGTCTTTCTAATATGAGCCCATGCTTCATAAAGGAATGCCCTTTAATCTCTCTTGACATGGCAGTATACCTAGAAATGTTCTTTAAAGTCAGCTACAAAGGGAGCTTCGCTTAGCTGAGGAATGTCCCTGTTCCTCTGTTTCACTGCGTAATAAAAACACATTTAGTGAAATTTAGCACACACACAACCCTTCTGATTACTCCAGAAGTGAACACTCACAGATCAACTTTATACTCTAGCAGGATATTTATGATTTGGTCCTCAGATGACAAAGTCCAAAGGAGAGACATCAGTGGTATCACTAAGCCACTTGAATACAATTCTTAAAATGTTCTTTGAAAAATATAGCTTTCACGTTCTTTCAGAATTGAACTCTGTACATCTCACTATAGCTTAAATCATATTCATTTTCAACCATAAACTATGACAAACTGCAGAATCTTCTGCACTACCTTAACTTCTCTGAAGAGGGAGTACATGCGCAAGTGAAGCACTGAACTCCTCCAATAGTTCTAACACCTACACAGTAGCTGCAACTGAAAAAAAATCAGAATCATTCACATGAGATCAAATAATTGAGTATTTAAAGCCACAAAATTTGCACTGCATTTTATAAAAGCCCTTACTCCTTTAAAATGAACACACTGTCAAACACACCCTGGGACCTTAGATCAAGGCTGGGAATTCTAGACTATTGCTTTGAAATGCAAGTTTAAAATTCAGTGCAATTTACTTTTAAAAAGAAACAAAGCAGGTGTCTGTCAACAATCTGACCACAGTATTCTGCCTTAAGAAAATACCACTTTGCTCTTTTTGGTGATGCTCCTACTGTTTTTGAGTTATTGACTCTGATTTACTACTTTCAAACAAAAACTTCAGAATTGTTGGAAACAAGGGCAACACACCTTGAAAATGCAGAAATTGGTAATGATTTGAGGGGGAAAAAAGAAATTTTTGCTATACTAAAATGTAAGACTATTTTAATCAATGAACTTTTGAAAGGTTACAAAAAAGGTATTCAACCAAACATCAAGCCAAGCACCTATATTATCCCATAAACATACAATAAATCCAATGAGGCCAAATGCTACAGAACAAGTTTTGTAATTTCAAAATACATGCACGCCCCATGACAATTCTCCCTCTAAGGCAAAGCAGCCTTGCAGCAATTTCTTAGATTTCTGTAATTAAGCCACCAACTTAGAGTCCAAGACTTCACACCAAAATACACTCTTCAGTGAAAGTGATAAAATAAGGTTCAAAATAATAGTTCCCTAAAATATATTTCTGCTTTCCCACGAAGCGAGTACAGTTTTACATTTAAGGCTATTGTTTCAGTTGCTGAAAGCCTAACAAAAATCCTGATGAATCTTAGCAGGTGACATCGTATTTTGTAAACTGAAAATAAAAACACATACTGGGTGGGGGAGGAGTGTGTATTATATCCCGCATACCTTAAAAGAGCCTGGTGAAAAGAAAAAAAGAAAAAAATCGAACACTGCTGGCCAGGAAGATACCTCTGTGGTGGAGGAAATGAAGTTGCTGTCATTTGAGTGTCTGAGTGTCATTTGAGTGTCTGAAATGTATAACCTTTTCATTTGTAAAGATAACCCAGGAATAGCTCACAAATATATAAACCTTTCCTCTACAGTTAATGTTTATTTTTGTCTTCTCCATTACATTTCTTTCCTCTTTATATTTAAACTATGCATACCAGAAACCTTCTTTTATAGGGGGCAGGATTGGTTTTTGGGGTTTGAGAGGTAGATGGTTGAGAGAGAGAGCAGATAATTCTAAAATTCCAAATGTTGGACAGTTTACATGTCTCTTGTGTGTGCACTTGGAAATATTTTTCAGGGAATAAGAACTCTCAATGAAAACAGATACAAAGATTTTCCTGTGTTTGTTTCATAGACCAGTAATTCAGACAAAGCACCACCTTCTAGCCCCTAAGTGCAATGGAGAAGATGAGATGGCTCCCAGGAACACATCGTGGATGCTGTACTTGAAGCTTGTGGCTGGCTCAGTGAATTCAGTAATAACTGCACAAAAAAACTCCACATACTTTCTTTGTGGTGACTAATTTCTCAGCTTTCAAAGTGTTCCCTTGTGCCATGTCGATATATCTGCTATGTAAAATTGTATGAATACTTTGGTCCTGTTTGGGATGATTTAATTGCATTATCATTAGTCCCTTTCTTATCTATACATTTCATCATTAATAAGCACCAATTTAATACTAAAACCGTGTATTTCAACATCCTTCTTTAGAAAGTGGGCATTTTAAGTTTAAGGATGGATGTTGGAAGCTGGCCTAACATTTTAATGTACACCTCTGCACTTACTCTTCACAAAGTATCTCTCTGTTCAGGAAACAACCTTGAAGAGAACCTTCCTTTTATATCTTATCCCACAATTAGCTACTTCTAGAATTTCCTACACAGGCCTGAGCCCAAGTGGCTGATAATCACTTTACTTGGCATAGACATATTTTCATATAAATTTCACTTCAACAGAAGTTGTATTATTACACAAGTTAAAAAAAAATGTTTAAAGTGAGTTGCAGGGCAGACATGTATCATTCTGATTTCTTTATGAACAATGTCAAAAGTAACAGAAGAAACTGTATATTTTAAATATTGTGTTTTCAATCATATATAATTTCTGGGTCTCTGATAGGGAAAAATAATTTGCAAATTCCTTTTTAAAACTGTGATTTCTTCAAGATTCTAGGCAGAAAAGGTTTTCCCCCCTTCAAAGAAGCTTTAAGTGTGGGTTCAACAGCATGTTTGAAACCTTTAAACATGAAGGATTTTACACAATGAGAGACATCCAATACTATTCGCATTATCCATCTTTAGTAATCTCTCTGCAAAATAAAGTCAAATCTAAATGTAAAGATTTACTTAAGAATTTGTTTTCCTTAGGAAAACTGGTAAACATGATATCAAATACACACAGATTTTTTGGTTTTTTCAAATACAGCTAATCTTCATTCATGCCTCAAACTTTCTTGGAATTGTTCAAATCCTATTTTAGAATCTTTACAGTAGTAGAGATTGTTCACCTCAGGATCTATGTGTCCAAAATTATTTCTGACCACTTAAAACAAAGCTTTCTAGATTCCCCTGAATTCAAACAGAACAACAAAAATACCTTGCAATTTACCATAGAAAACACTTTATTAAAAATGCCATTTTTGGAAATGTCACCAGAGATAAGAGAGGTCGTAACTATTTTAGGTTAAAACTTCATATTTCCAGACAATTATGAAGTTCCAAAATTCCTAAGTGGGGCCATAGTGAGATTGCTATTGAAGTTTCAGACCAGATTAGAAGTAGAGACAAATTCCAGCAATGTTTGAAATAGAAAGTTGTTTTTGTTAATACTTTCTCATAAAATGTATATATAATTTTGATAAGGGCAAGGCTTCATATGTTTACATGTTGGTATGCACAATAAAATTTCCAAAAAACAAAGTCTTTTCCATTTATTTTCTTTGATAAAAATATCTTAAAATGAAATATTTTTAAATTGCTACTTTCTAGATTTTAGTATCATGCTAATTTCTAATAAGAACCATGGGTCATTTTTCCTAAGCTATAATTTAATGGTATATTTTCCTCTGCATGAATACATGCCTCAATGTGTATGATTATTAGGCTATTCAAAAACAAGAAATTTGCTGAAAAGGGTAGTAAAATTGCAAAATACTAAGTTTAAGATGAAATATGGTTTAAAATAGAAAACCAATATGCTGAGATCTGACAAGATAAGAAGTTCAGATGTGGATTCAAGAGATCAGAAATGCAAAATAAACTGTGGCATCAACCAAGATAAGGCTTTATTACTAAAGTCTCCTCAGAGGATGAAGACTAGGAGAAATTGGGATGTAACAGAGAAGGGTGACATCTTAAAATATGAGAGGAGAACATGAAAATGTTCTGCAGCAATAAGTAGGATTCTCGTGGGCATTTTAATAATTGTCATTTCCACGTCCTTCCTTAAATAGGCAAGCAATCAAATCACCCTAACCTTAACTCCTCTGCTCCCCAGAGGGGCAGTTTTCCTTCCCTCCATTGCACTTGAGCCTGGAGACCCTGCCAAGCACACCATCCCATCCCTAAGTCATGCTTTCACGGTGACTTGAGGTCTCTAGATGGGGCGCACAGTACAAACACACATTCGAGGATCTTGCCAGATCCATGGCATGATGTCAGGCCAGGCTTACGTCTCTCTCTGCAGACACAGCAGAGTTTTCAAAACAGGGCCAGACAATCCCCTATTCTCCTGGTAGCCTTGAAGAGCCAGCCTAATGGCGGCAAAGGAAGTCCAGCCTCTGTCTCAGAGTGGTATCACAAATGTCTGGCTATGGAATGTCACCGTGTAAGTTTTCTTTGTTTTATCTTATGGAAGAGAGAAGGCCCATTTTGAAAGGAGGGAAGAAAAGTGAGTTGACACAACAGATTGTGACAGATTTATTACTATTTATCATGGTAAATATGTACCAAAGAAAACACATAAATGTCTTTATCTAGTCATAATCACTCCAAAAGAAAGTGTTTACTATCCCCCATCTTTTAATATCTGTTATACAAATATCTGTAACATATTGAAACAAGTTTCAAAAGTATCTCTTACCAGATAAATACTCATAATTTTATTCTAACTTAGACAAAGAATAAACATGGCAGAGATCTAAAAATACAAAATCTAGATCTACTGGATACAAGTGACACAGTGTCTAGTACAGACTGTTTCTTGGAATCCAGTAAATATACATAGTTAGTGATGGTAAAGCATGGGATCTTCTTCTAAGTAATAAGCAATCAATACATACAACAAAGCTAATATAAACTAAGTTAAACTGCTACTGAAACAGAACAGAGATATTTTTAACACACCAAGTAAATGGATGATTGAGTTCTAAAATTACCCAAATTTATTCTTCCCGTTCAAAAAAAGATAAAATTTCTATTTTTAATTTTATTCTCTTCTTTCTTGTCTTTCAAAAAGACTTACTTTCCAAAATATTCCAAAAGGACCATTACAACATTTAGCCAAGATAAATACTCTAGGAAGAGTTAATCCTAAACTGACCATTAAAATCCAAAAATTAAACAATACAAACTAAATTTCCCGTTCCTCACTTTTATTAGGGAGAAAAAATACTTTTATATTTCTGAGCATATCACAAATACATAAATCATGTGTGTGTGTGTGTGTGTGTGTGTGTGTGTGTGTGTGTGTGTGTAGTACTTGGGGGATGAATGCAGGGTGTCACATACACTTTGCAGGTGTTCTACCATTGGGCTATGCCTCCAGCCATTTTTTTTATTTTTCATTTTGAGTCAGGATCTTGATAAGTTACAGGGGCTGCCTCTGGCCTCAAACTTGCTATCCTCCTGCCTCAACCTCCTGCATCACTGGGATGACAGGCCTGTGTCATGGCATCCAGCTCATAACCTGTCTTAATAGCAATGAAAAAACCTGTACTAATAAATAAAACCTTCTATAGGGGTCAGTTCAGCTTTAACAGAAATACTTAAAAATTTGCAATTGTAAGAAATTGTTGACAATGCTTAGATCTAATTCCACACCAAAGTACTTCTTAGAAATTATGAGGTTTCTGCAAAATTTTATCATTTTAACATGAGACATAAATAGATGACAGCATGTTTTTCATAGATTCTTTAGCACAGTTATTTTGTCATTTTAGAACATATAGAGGTTTAATGTATTTAATATCACCAGGATTAAATTCCTATATGTTTAAAATATAAACAGCTATGAGGACTATATCATTAGAAGTTGTAATAAAAACTATTAAAAGCTAAAATGTCATCTACATTAAACCCATCACTAACTTCAAGCTTAAAACATCCTTATAAAACCTTTTGGGGATATTAGTCAATTTCAGTGAAATACAGATATTAAAAGAATAATACCATACATTTTAAAATGACTTATTGGTAGTCCAAAATGAGTACTTTATATGCCAGTGGCAGTTTCTGACAATACTTTTCCATATTTATGGAAAATTTTGGGACACTTCTTCAACATTATCAACAACTCTGTGATAATCAGCACACAAAATTTGTGGTTTTTTCTGATAAGAAATTCGGATACACTCATTTAATAATTTTTTGGATGAGCTGAACTGAAATCAAGTCAAATACACAGGTGTTTTGGTTAATCTAGTCTTAGCACATTTGCAAAACCTATTATTCTTCTGATTTATTAAAAACGAAATGAAACTAATGTGTGAGCACTGACTGATAATATACTTCCAGAAATCTAAATCTGATCTTATTTTGCAGTATAAGAACATACAATAAGGCCCAGTAGCCATACTTTTCAAATACTAGAACTCTACAAAACTAAAACACTACCGAAATGTCACAGGAAGGAAGAATGTAAAACAGGGGAAGGAAGGAGGAAACAAAAAGGGAAGAAATATTTTTATTTTTTATAGGTGAAAATTATGAGAAATAGATAAGTTCTAATCAAAATTAAATCTAAGACCTAAAATTTCAAAATACATATCCAATTTTAAATGAACATATCATGTATTTGGTGTGATTGTGTTGGGGCCTGGAGAGCTTCAAAAGCTCCTGCACACAGCTCTCACACACAACTAAGAGACCCAGAATGCTTTGGTTACAGCTGGATTCTTTTAGTTCTCACCTGGTATCATAGATGCAAACAGCTACTGATGCAGCTACCTCTGCAGCATTTATTCAGCAACCTTTCCAGAAAATAAAGACATTCTCCCTGCACTCTGGGCTGAAACCCATGTAAATTTTTCCTAAATCCGCTTCACAAATCTCCTTTCGCATGCAAATCCATAAATCATCATAATACTGACAAAGAATTTAACCATCACATGAAACTAATACTCATTCTCTCCAAAGCCCTGCACAGGTCAAACTCCTGGGACTTCAGGCACCTTTTCAAGGCTCTCTTCAGAGCTTAACCTGCTCAATACCAACAGAACCACTCAGCCTTCCAGAATGTGCTATGCATCCGTCTAGCACGGGTCAGGTGGCTGGACATGCAGGTCACCCCCACCTCCTCCACAGTCTAGATACACATGCCATTCTGGGTACGGGGACTCTCGTTTACGTCTCTCTCCTTTGCATCAACAGCAAAGAGAACAAAACGAACACCGTACAGAGCAGAAACAGGCCGTACTTACTGAAGATGGTAAACCTGGAGGAACTTTCCGAACTTTCTTTGTTTGTACCTCTGAAAGAAAACGAAGATGCTGTGAGCTCCCACATAGTGTTTTCCAAACTAAAATATATCAAACTAGGAAGTGACTGGGATTACAATCGATTTTCTTAAATGACCATGACCACAGCACACTGTAGTTACCATGATCACCTTTCACTCTAGCAGAAATCAAACTTTGCTTCATTTATAAAAATAATAATCCTGCATTTACCTTGGGTTTTTGTTTGTTTGTTTAATTTAGTGTCCTCATGTGCGCAGCCAAGAGAAATAGAGAAAGAAGCAGACACCAAAAAAGTTCTCCTTTTGCTATAAATTGTTAAGATATGCACCCAGTGGACTGACTATGTGAGGCTGGGGCACGTCTACCAGCCTAACAACTGAGCAAATTTTATGGTGTATTCTGGGGAGGCAGAGTGGGGGTAAAGTTAGAGGGTGGCATTTTTTTTTTAACTAAAGAAAAGTAACTACTAATAAACCTCAAGACATTGAAACAGAGGGAGACCTTACCCATGGCACTACTGTGAAGAGGCCTCCGTCGGGGATTATTGCTGGAATACTGATAGTACTGGGAGCCAGGTTTGGTGGGCGAAAGGGTTCCTGGATTGCCCATATCCATGTCCCCTCCAAGGAGACTCTGCTAAAAGGTTAAAAAGGAAAAACAAACATAAAATACGGTTAAGTTTTTACACTCACCACCCCCTCAACTGATTGTTAGCACTGTTTAAACCAGAGCACTAGAGAAATCAGCATCTGCTAAGCTGAAACAACCAAACAGAAAAAATGAAAAGCTAATGCAGTCTAAGGCGCTGTCACCAAGTTTGTGAATTTTTAATCCTTTACTTTGGAGAGGAAGGTAGAAGATGATTCCCTTTAAAGCATGTTATTTTTTAATCTTTTTAGATGACTAACATTATCATTTCAAAAGAAAATGGCATTTCTATAAGATGGCTGTTTTCTTTCTCTAGATTTAGGCTCATATCTAGGAACTATTCATGCCCTTCCTTCGCAAGGGCCAACAAGAATCTCCTTTTTTGAACATGCACAACTTCCCCTGGCTGCGCACTCTGGGGTGAGTGGACAACCCACTCTGTGGAGAACCCTGCCTCTCTGCACCCGCACATCGCCATCCTCACGACTCCACTCGGCACCCACAGGAGAGAGAACACCAGCTGAATCGAGAGGAAATTCAAACCCTCACGCGAAGATTATAGAAAAAGTAGGCATTCTAAGCTAATAGGAACAAATCAAAGGACTTTAGAATGCTCTCTTGAGGACTATCACAAGCTAAAACACATCCCCACCGATTACACATTTACCTGAACACTACAAAACTTCCACAAATATCATTAACTGATCACGGTGTGACAGATTACTCAACTTTCAAAAATGATGACACAAGAAAGATCATATAATAACAACACATTTTCTAAAAGCTACATAGAAACTTACCCATAATACATAAATCTCCTGATTATACTCTGCATTGAACACATTGTTCTTTTAATTATTCTGATATGCAATAAAACAAGTGTAGATAGTACCATTTATATTAAGAACAAATTTACTGTTTAATAAAGAAATTTTAAAATTAAGTACTAAAAATCTAACTTTATCGTTACTTGTAATCAACTTTTACTGACTGAACTAATTACTGTCCTTGATAAAGTACAGAATGTGTTTTCCCTAATCTAAATTCTAATCACCATGTCACTCACAACAGACTTAGGGATGCTTCACTAACACACTATTCACATGCAAAATACTCTAAATAGGCCAATTATGACTCTGCCCCTGTTCCCTGGTTAACCCGCTGAGAACTGAAAAATTTCACAAGGCAGTCACCAACTAAAACAAAGGGTCCTTGTTTTAAATTAAGACAGTCTTTTTGATTCCTAAATAGCTCAACAAAGTGGCATGTCTTCTGGTGAAAGCAGTTGGTCAAATATGACCCATAAGCTGGAAAATCAAAAATTCAAAGCTCCCCTTTCCACTGCCATATAGCTAAATATCATAAAGAGACCTCTCTCTATTGCCAGAGATTTTTGTATTAGCTGAGTAATATATAAAGGGCTAATCAGCCACTGACAAGCTTGACTTCACTGCTTCCAGTCTATAACTTTTTCAGGGGATACATAATAAATATTACTCTAAAATAAAACTTCAAAGATATTTTACTGTTGAAAGCATAGAGTAACAAACTCATTTGCTAGCATCTTAATATTTGTTACATAAATGCCTGATAACAACTAGATTATTTACCAGATAAAAACCTATTGCCTCTTTCCAATTTAGGAATGTTAAAATACTACTCAATGACAAACTAAAATACATAGTTCATTGTCACAAAGTTTTCTATAAATTAGGAATCTAATGGCAAAACATCAAATAACTTTTTTTTTTTATATCATTTTAGGAGTCACATTAAAAAATCTGTAACCTCAACCTGAAATTTCACTCTTAACAATTTCTTACTGATAAAGTCTATATTTATTTAAGTCTCGGTCAAAATTTTCTTTTAAATTTCCATTGATAAAGCTGTGAATGATTTGAAGTTACACTCTCCTTACTGGCTGATAAACCTACAAATGAGTCTTCATTTAATTGAGAAAAGGGGCTTGATAATGGTAGTGTTATTATTATTGGGTTTTGTTTTGTTTTTTGTGTTTTTTTCAGTGCTGGGGATCAAACCTGGTGTCTCATGCACGCTACACAAGTGTTCTACCATTGAGCTACATCGCCAGCTCCAGGGAAGTATTATTGACAACCCTGTATTTACTAATAATACAGACGGATTGTCAGACCTCTTATTTCTCCATGTTTTTTCTTTTTTTTTTCCTTTCTTAAAAATATACAGAAAACAGCTGAACAAATCCATGTTTCTCTTTTGAGGAGCCTAACCATTGGTTAATTCCTGTGGGTCCTGGTGGCAAAGGTTTCACTCCCAGGAAAGTAAATGCATTTAACAGGCCAACCTAAAAACAAACACGCTTGTTACCCTGGCTTTTTAGTAGTATTCACAACAGAGCTGCAAAAAGGATAAAATGATAACAGGAAAGCAGCTAACTGGCTGGGGCTGACCTTATTGTTGTTAATTTAAAAGAAAATCATTTCATGAGCCAGTCATAAATAAATCAGGCATCCAATTCTTTCATATGCAGCCACACAAAGTCTGTACAGTGACAGTGCAAAGACCAGACAGGACTTCCAAACACTTAGTTACTCATGTTAATCTTTTTTTTTTTTTTAACAAAGCACATTCCTGTTTCTTTCTTTTTTAGACCTGTTTGTTCCTTTTTCTTTTTCACTTGGACAATAGAATCATTCTTCTAAAGCAATGAAAATAAACATTTCCTCACACTTAAGGGGGCCTTAATCACCCCCTTAGGGAAAATGAAGATAAAAATATATGTACTCTCATTGTAGAGTATACTTGTAAAATGAACAATGACTATTTACCATTGTTTGGCCTTTACGTCACATACTTAACTCTCTGTAGCCATAAGAGAGATAAAAGAATTTTCCACTGGCTGAAAAAACCTGGCTTTATGAATTTTAAAAAGTTAATGTCAATTGATCTAAGGTAAATTGAGTCACATATAAAATGAATAAGACATTCATTTATTTATGAATTCACCTACATGGTATGGATAGCTCTGAAAACAAATTTAAGCCTAATGAAAGTTAAGTTTAAAAGCTAAGTCTACTTTCAAAATGGGCAAATTCATCCTTCCTTTAAATAGGATTACAGAGGTTTTAGGTTTTTCACATTGCGCAACCTCATGCTCTGCGGTTAGGCTGGGTCCCAGTAGTCAGCTGCCGGAGTCTGCCAGGAAACGCTGGAAGCAAGATGTGGCATCTCGCAGAGCTAACCTGTAAATCTTAAACCCATGCTCAACTGTCCACACTGTGATGAGACAAGCCCTTCCCCTTATTCTTATCCAAGGCCAAACAATTTCCAGACTTAAACTACCCTAAACCAAAGCATAAGAAGCACTGACTTTGTCAACCACATTTAAATGATCAGGGGTTCAACCTCTGCAACCGATTCTCCAGTGAATAGCCAGTCCCAGCCCAACACTCACTCACATGTCAAATGCAGCATTCTGAGAGGATCTGTTTCAATTAAGAGTTTTATTTGTTTTACATCAGCTCTGGGCCTCAGACTGTCCTGCTAACACTGTCTCAGCGCTGCCCGTATTCCCTTTGGGGGGAGCTTCTTAACATCCTTGATCAATCACTAAACTCTGCTTACGCAACCAAGGGTAAAAACCATGAATTAAACTTGAGAAGCAGAAAAGCAGCATATATCTCAAATTAGATTTATAACTGAATGGTAATCAAAAATAGAACTAACTGCTTGAAGCTTAAATTATCAACTTTTTTCTTGTTTAACTAAAATCATCTTGCTCTGAACTATTATTTCATTTCAGTCAGCACTTTAAATGTAATGGGTGGGTGGTTCATTTCTAAAAAGGAAGATTATATTTACCCTTAATTATAGATATGAGTGAGATCAGAGTAAGATGCATGCTGCTTTGGAGGCTTAAAATTAATTCTGCTAATAGGTGAATGACCTTGAATTTTAGAGTTGGGACCTGGTAGAGAAAAAAGAGAAGTGGAAGGGAAAAAAATCAAAAACAAACAAATAAAAAACAATCTCTGGGGGAAAAAGTACCCCTGGCTTTTAGGGCTCTGATTTTGCGTCATTCTCATTACGTTGTGATCCGATATCAGACACAACATCTTGGGTGGAAGCTGGAGAACAGAGAAAAGCAGTCTCAGATGAAATCAGATTAAGCTCCTTTTCTGAACTATTGCCAAATGCTTGTGAGTCTAATTCATGTTTGGGTATTCTAGTACTCACACAGCTGCAATTCTATTCTTTCATCACAAACCTAAGTGATGTATAGTGGCTTTGTATGGTGAACTGACTCTCTAAAGCCAGGGATTTTTATCTTAATACAGAAATAAAATTCTGAACCACCATAAAACTTATGAAGGCTGGGTATCTCTATAGGTCTCTGATAGATTTTGCAGTGTTAAGTGCAAAATAATACATGGAGAGAAATTACAATTTAGCTTTGTTTAAAACACTTTTTATCACAACTCAGGTCATTTCTACATAGCTAATTCTATACAGAAACTGGTTTTCAAAGACACTGCTGAATAAGATTCCTAACAGCAATGGGGAAGTTTTTGCAAATCCCTGTCGAATAGCTGCTGCTGAATTTGCCATTTTGACCACAGAAGGGCCATTGCTGACTTACTATAGTAGCAGGAGGGGGTGATAATTTTGCTGCTGTTGGCACTTACTCTGCAACCTAGAATATATCTCGCACCAAAGGGCAATGAAGAACACAATATTTCCACCTGTCCACTTTTGAACTTTAAAGCTCAAAACTGAAGGTCAGTCTCTGGGCAGTCTTTATTCCTGATTCCTGAAGATCCAGAAAAAGAGCATTAAAGTTTATTTCGATTTCTTTCCTATGCTTAGTCTCAGCAAAAGAGGATATGGGAAAATCAGAAATGCAAGATGGCAGACAGAACTTTCAGAATCAGGGACCTGGCAAATTGTTAACGAGGGCACAGAAATGCAAATTATTGAAATTATCACTTAGCAAATTGTTTCTTTGAAAGGCTTTTGGTCAATTTCTTTTTTTAATGTCTAGGTTAAATGTGTAACATACATCGTGTTCCGCAGCAAGTCAGAAGTAGAATTCAAATGTATTAAGATAGGGGGAGTGTTTGAGATCTGACAGATGAGGTAATACCCTAGCCCAGAGGTAGACAGGCAATGTGACTAGAGGTGAGTTATACAACTGCTGGAAACCATATTCTACTCTGCCATAGAAAGGGACTAATGAAAGCTTTATTATAATATTAGAAGAAACAACATATGTAAAATGTCCAGTGGAGCCAGTGTCCAGCACATAGCTCACCCTCTTTCCTCTAACCTTGCAACACACAGGCCCATGTTATAATACATCGATTATTGTTTAAAAGATTCATCAAAAGTTGTGAATGACTGTCAGATCTTCTACTCCACTTTCAGATCAAAAGCACGTACTGCAATAATAATTTTGAAGAGTTACTATAAAATGTCAAAAAAGAGTTAAATATGGAAATCTACATAAATAATGATGATAGTCTCATGGCCTGGTGCTACAATGGCAAGAAGAAATCACTGAAGTTTTTTTGCCCATATTTAATAAAGACACTGGCCAACAATCGCCATAATTTGAGCTAATATGGCCGTTTTCCTGGAACTACCATAAGAATTTCTTCAGTGGTTCATTTAATTTTGCTTTTGCAGGCAAGAGTCAACTGCTACTGTTAATTCAACTAGAAGTAAGATAAAAATTAGTTACAGTTAGCCAGCCAGGTACAGGAAAACAAGAAATGTTTTATATGTGATAGAATTTCATACATCATGTGGTATTTGATAAATTCAAATTCTTATTATCACATTAGCTACTGATAAATGATCATAACTATGGTTCAATTTTGTACTTTACCCCTTGCAAGACCAATTATAGGTATTTAATGACTTTATGAGATACTTTAAAAAAAATTATTTTATTTCTCCCCTCATATCACACACAAAAAATGAATGCATTCCATAGCTTTGGCTGGGAATTTGAATAGCTCCCAAAGAATTCAAGTGACCTTGAACAAAATTACTTGTTTCAGCATGGATTATATTTCACCAAACACTTCAAAATTTCAAATATATTGTCTTTCCTTATAAAGAAATACAACACTTTATGCTTAACTGGCATGTGATGCCAAGGTTGCCATGGTAATAGTTACTTAATGTATAACATAGTAATGGTCACATAAAAACTCATGGATTTTGGTATGGAAATTACAACTGCCCAAGGCTTGGCAAGATTTATGCATTCCCCTATTTGATTACCTCTCAAATTAAAAAACAAACAAACAAACAAACAAAGAAACCTTTTTATTGTATACACTAAAGTGAGGTTTTTTCTGTAGTTTCTGAAAGTCCATTCTAGAATCTCAGGTCATCTATTACATATTTAAAAGAGAATTACATTGGTTGGTGGGAAAGTAGAAATTTAGCAAAAGGAAAACATTACGGTAATCAATCAGTAACCTTCAATAAAAGTGTACTTGAAGAAGTCTTACACAAATAATACAGAATTTATGACTACTACCTTTTTGCCATTTTAAGCTTCTTCTCAGGTCAGGAAATTCATTTAATATATGTTTTGATATACAGTGGTTAGATATTATATAACCACTACATGCCTTAAAATGTTTCTCTTTAGCAATTTTGTGCCAAAGTAAAAATCGAACAATTTGAATACGACCTGTTAACATACCAGGGAATTAGCAACCGTTCTCCTATAAATAAAAACATGTGGCTATAATAAACATGCTGAGAAGTTTATTTGGCTATGTTGCTATTTAAGTTAAATACAAGAATATCAAGCTGTCACATGTCAGTCTTCATCATATTGGGTGAGGAAAGTTCCATTTCAAGGTTAATGTAAATATCGGCTCCTCTGAGCAAGAATCTCTAAAATCCCTTTTTATGAGGCTGGCCTCCCTGGGGACAAGGAACAGGGTCTCCTTCATGCTGCTTATCCAGCAACTCACGAGGTGCTCAATTATAATCTAATGGCCAACTCTGCAAGATACCACTAAAATAAAGTGTCCCTATAAGATCTGCACCTGTAAATAAGGTGACAAGCCTACCACATGACATAAGGAAATTTCGATTACCTGGCACAGTAGTAAAAGCATCATAGGATCTTCAAATCATCCTGAAATTATCTAAGTCCTGACCATTTTCCCAGAGCCATGCACAGCCTCCTGCTTTACATGTATTAACTCTTTCCCTCCCAATATTCCCTCTCTCTCCTCAATGTGTAGCTGATCAAGAATGTGTGGCATGAATGCCAAACTAATTGACATGGTTGACCAAAGTGGATATGACTTATTGCATTCACGTTTTCACCCCCTACAGTGGCTAGCACAGAGATTTGTCATGGCAGATGCTCACTAAATATTAAAGTGAATATGGACCTATTGGCATTGATCAAACCCAGGACTTTTTTTTATAAAGCATATGTCTATTCCTTTAGTCATCCCAATTGTTGTTTCTGCTGATAACCAGTCTAAGGCACAAATGCAGATCCTTTATAAACTAACAAGGTAGATGAGCCGCTGCTCCTCAACATATGTTGTTGTTAAGTGCTGTGGAGTGGTATCCAACTCATAGCAACCTTCACAGGGTTTTCAATGGCTGATTATTTCGGGATTGCCTTGGGAGTGGTATGCCACATCCTTCTCCCATTTCTGTGGTGCTGGGAATTGAACTCCAGACCTCAAAGCCTGCAGCATGGTGCTCTACCAAATGAGCTAAATCCCAGCCCCCTCAACATATGGGTGGGCATATTTAGAGTGGTAACATCATCTGACCAATGCCAAGAGCCACTTAGATGTGACTTTGATGCCAATGCTTGTCCTTACTCCCTTCTCTGTGCACTTGTTTTTCTCCTCCATGCCACTCTCTGGTCATTGTCCTTACTCCCTTCTCTGTGCACTTGTTTTTCTCCTCCATGCCACTCTCTGGTCACTAGTTGGACTTGTCTGACATCACTGGTGAATCTTAACATGGGAAGTTCATCCCTAAGACTTACTGCAGAAGAATCAATCTAACACAGTAGAGTGGACCGAACCCAAGTGTAAGTGCAACTTGTCCCTAGATAACCGGGACAATCTAACCTTAGTGGGTTTGGGGCTGCTCGCTTGGGAAATGGTGGTAAGATGATACCTACCCACTGCGTAAATTAAATTACATAATACAGAGTGCTCAACAAAGCTCCTAGCCCTTGCTGAGTCTATGTGAGCTGATAAAGGAATATTATATGTGCTATAAAATATCTTACACATATTATTGTTGTTGTGAGGTGCTGTCAAGTCAGTGCCCAACTCATAGTGGCTCTACGTACAACAGGTGAAACACTATTGTCAGTGCTTCTCTGCTATTCATGGGGTTTTCGATGGCTGGTTGTTTTTTGGGAGTGGGTTTCCAGGTCCGTCTCCCAAGCCTACAGCACCTGGTGTTCCCAGGGGGTTTCCCACCCAAGTACTAACTGGGCCCGACCCTACTTAGCTTCTGAGCTCTGACGGGATTGGATGCCACAATGGTCTGACGCAGGCTTCACACATATTAATACAGCATATGTTATTCTATAAGATTGTTTACGTTCGAATGAAATGATGCATCATCTATAAGTAATTCATGTAAATAATACACCTTTGTCACAGGCGCAGAAGTGCTAAGCTGGAATACAACATGCTCTCTTGGGCAAGTGCAATCCCACTCTTGTGCCGGAAATGTCCCACTGCTTTTGGTTCTCTGTGCAGTCTCTTGTCAAACATCTCTAATCTTCGTTTCCACAGTATGGTCAACCACTTCATCTAATGAGGTTGTATATTACCGTATTATTTTTCCCCTGTCCCCATCCCCTCATTTTAGTCCTCTGCCTTCTAGATTTTTCCTTCCAATGCATCTGAAAATTTCATCTCTTACAACACTGTCACACTGTACAGCAAGTAACTGTTCACGCATCTGATTCCTCCCTTCTGATGTGTGGGCCCCTCGAGGGCAGAAAGTGAGCTCCCTCCTCTTTGTATTCCTGGCATCTGGCACAGGGGGGCCTGGTACATAGTATGTCATCAGTAAATGCCAACTGGTTTAGTTAATTAGCTATGGAATATGCTTACACAATCTCAGCCATCCCTGTCATCGAGGTAACTTCTCCCTCTCAGCACACACAGAACACCTACACTTGTATACGGAGTCTTAAGTTCAGCTTTCCTCCTTTCCCCTCCTATGTACTTAACACAATCTACCATTTGATCTGTAACGTGCAAAAGGCTCCACATCCCTTCCACAAATCTGCTGCTGCTTCGTAATTATCCTCTCAGTCCTTTAAAGCATATTTGAAGAGTCAGAATTTGGAGAGTCTGTGAAGAAGCTAGCTGCATGTTTTACTAGCCTCACATCTGATGGCTTACATTTGTTTTTATATATGTTTGGTTTGACTGAAAAATGCACAGATTTCCCTAAACTCATTGCGTTATTGAACGGTTCATCATTCATCCAAAGGGCTGGGTTCTGGAGAGAATGTGGACAACAAGGAAAATGCAGCAGCCACCTAGGAGGGCACCTCCTGCAGAAAAGACTGTGGGACAGAGGGAAATACACAGCAAGAAAAAGGCATGGTTTCCGGAGAGTTGTGAAGAGCAAGGATACTCTGAGGAATTCAGCATATGAAACAAGCTGGGAGAACTTAAAACAGCTGACTAAGAAATTACCATCTTTAGTGGGTAGCAGGGAAGTCTTCACATGCTATTTAGCCTTTGGATTTGACTTTTTTAACTACTGATAATAAGGGGCTTAGAAATGAAAACACAAAAGTGGCCCTAGTAGACTAGAGATAGAAACAAAATAATCAAGACAACTTGAGAACTGAACATCAACACAGCACAAAGTTCTAAGACATTTCTTCATACACAGTGGTATTACCCAATCTTCCTTAGACTGTGCATGCATCAATTTCTCTGAACTCTTCCAACTTTGCTAACTTTTCCATAAAGGCACCACTAACTACTTAGCATAATGGAGCATTTGTTTGTTTGTTTGTTTGTTTGCAGTACCAGAGTTGAACCCAGGGCCTCCTCATACATGCTAAACAAGTGCTCTACCACTGAGCCTCAGCCTTGGTTCCTTTTTAAAGTTTTTGTTTTGTTTTTGCATTTGCTTTTTTCAGACAGGATCTTGCTAAATTGCTCAGACTGCCTCTAGCCTTGAACTCATAATTCTTTTGCCTCAGCCTCCCAAGTCACTGGAATTACAGGCATGTCCTATGGTGCCAGGTACCAAGAACAATGTTTTAAGACAGAGTTCACCAAACATTTTCTTAAAAGATCAGATGGAAAATACTTTAGTCTTTGTGACCCTATGTTCTCTGCTGCAATCACTCAACTCTTCTAAGGTAGCACTAAATCAGCCAGGCATGGTATGTAAATGAACTGCTCAGGCTATGTTCCAATAAAACTTTACATATAAAACAGGCTGTGGGGTAGATTTAGCCTCAGTCCATAATTTGATGGCCCTTTTCTAGGATGAAAGTATAGGGTTTTTTTATAGGCCATATCCCCAAAGATTGATTGTTTAGCCACCACTGAAATGTCATAAGATGATAAATTCACCCTGTACTCTCCTCCTCAGTTTACCCCACCTACAAATGTTCAGATTTCTTGTTGCTGTTGTTAGGTGCTGTTGAGTTCAGTCCGACTCATAGTGACCCTATGTTCTGTTACAGAAGATCAAAACACTTCTCGATTCTGTGCCAGGCACATGATCTTATTTATGTTTAAGCCCACTGTTGCAGACACTGCTTCAATCCATGTTCAGATATTACCACCAAAATCAGCTCTCTAAAACCCAGAACTGATTCTGTTTCCCCAAGCAGAAAAATCTTCTGAGTTTGCAAATACTGAGCCTCATCCTGTTCCTGAGGCCAGCTTAACCCCAAAGCACCTTGTGGGCCTCTCTTTCCCCTTTCACACAGTCCCCTAAGATACCTACACCACCTACTACGAGCTAAGCACCATTCTAGGCTGTAGGGATACAGAACTTCTTCAGCTAAACCCTTTCCCCAGAAGGCCTTTTTACCCCATTCCTCATTACGTAAGCCACTTCCAAACAACCATGGAAACTGCAATCAAACATCACCTCCTTGGGACTCATTCCCAAGTACACCTGAGGAAGTCAGGTCCCCTCCCCTGGGCTTCAGTACCAGTCCTTCATACCAGTGTGTTGGCATTACAGGCAGATGCAACCTCTCAACTCTTCTAAGGTAGCACTAAATCAGCCATGCATGGTATGTAAATGAACTGGTCAGCCTGTGTTCCAATAAAATTTTACATATAAAACAGTCTGTGGAGTAGATTTAGCCCCAGTCCATAATTTGATGACCCCTTTTCTAGGATGAAAGCATTTATTTTTTTAATAGGCAATATCCCCAAAGATTGTTTGTTTAACCACAATGACTTACTCTCAAGACCCAAGCACTAGCAGGGAGATGTCATCCAGTAGATGATAGAGCTCATACAAATAGCAGTGAGTATCTACAAAGAAAGAACCCGAGGTGGTTCAGTCTCTACTGGCTATGTGAATGCATTTCATCTTCACATCTTCTTGAAGGTGGAATCTTTTTAGACCTACTTTAGAGATGAGGTGCCTAAAACAGAAGGAAGCTAAGAGCCTATCCAAGATTATTTGAAAAATATTTAAAGGTGAATGAATAACCAAATGGTGTCCTTTCCACTGATGTTTTTTACATCTTTTGAACTCACATTGTTCCTGGTAACTTCACATCTGCAATTTTCAGCAACTACCTGGTGCTCATCCTTAAATCATGTGCTCAGAGCCTCCCGTGGTCCCCTTCTCACCTCTAGTCCGGAACCATTGCCAGCCTCAGAGCTTTGGTTCTCTTCACAACACTGTACCTGACCTTGCACCTCTGAGTTCCCACGGACCCTTCCCATTGAAACACCGACTGTTCTTTTCTGGAAACTCCATGCAGAACTCATGGATTCCATGAAATCTTTGTTTGGTAAAGCAATTAGCCTCCAATGATTCTGTTTACTCAGTATTCATACACACAACTTTATAAGCAATCTTAAAATTTTATGAGAAAGATGGTATTAACACGACAAGCAATGAAACGACTCTAGAAAGTTAGGATAAAAAGGCATTTTTAAAAGTTTCCTTAGAGTAATTATGGAGCATTTGTGTCTATAAATATTCTCTTTTCTCTCCAAGCATGTAGGACAGGTATATTTTTATTACTTGTTCACATAATACTTCATTATAAATATATTTAGATATTGAACATGTGGCACTGACTTGCTGAACTAGTTCACAAGTGAGTTTAACAAAAACCATGAAAGGATTCTGCAGAACAAACACTTCAAATAGACAGAAATAATCTTGTGTATTGATTTTTTTTTTTGTCAGTACTGAGGGTTGAACCCAGGGCCTCATGCTTGCATGCTTTGCAAGGGCTAGAACACTGAGCTGCACCCCCAGCCCATTTTTTTTTTTAACTTTTCGTGGGACAGGGTCTCGCTAAATTACGCAGACTGCCTCTGGTCTCGAACTTGCGATCCTACTGCCTCCGCCTCCCAAGCTGCTGGGATTATAGGTATGTGCCACCACACCTGGTTTGTTGTTATCAAGTTTTAAAGGAATCAAATACTTTGATCTTTTCACACTCCTACTTCTCAACAAAGTTCTTGCATAAAAGTAATCTGATGACTTGAAGTTAAACTTTAGAGTTAATGCAAAGCCAAACAAGTTCTGAATAGAGAAAAATGAGTAAGGAAAAGGTTGAAGAACACAGACTCTAAAATGACTCTAAAGTTTATCTGGAAAATAAATGTGTGGTAATAGTAAGATAATTTTTACCAAGAAGTAAGTTGGAAACACATACACACACATAAGTAAATTAAAACAATGTGGTACTGCCTCCAGAAGTATTACAGAAAGAGTTATGGTAGAGATGTGACAAAAATCAATGAGGAAATGATAAACTATTCAGTAAATAGTATCAAAAGTTTGCTCAGCACTTGAGAAGAAAAATCGGATTTTATGCTTCATACTTTATTCTAAAAATATTTTTGTATGAATGTTAAAATATAGAAGCAATAGGTCTGGGGATATAGTTCAGTGTTACAGCACTTGGCAAACATGCACAAGATGACATGGGGCTCAATTTCCAGCACTACACACACACACACACACACACACACACACACACACACACACACACACACCCATAGGCATGGCGGTAAATGCCCATGATCTCAACATTGTAATCTTAATACCCTGGAGGTAGAGGCAGGATGCTCAAGAGTCTGAGGTCGACCTAGGCTACAGAGTGAGACCTTGTTTAACAACAACAACAACAAAAGTAATAGCAAGAACATAAAATAAACATGAATTAAAAATAAAAATTAAAGTAACTATGACATTAGATCTAGAAACATTAGAAGAACATACTGAAACGTGATTCCACTGTTTCATAAAACATTAAGCCATGTACGCACACAAAGTTGGGGAAAACCTTTGCAGCAAATAGTTCAAAGAAAAGACAAATACTCTTAATACATGAAAAGCATTGCAATAAGAAAAAAATAGACCGAGGAAGAATAAACTATCCCTTTCAAAAAGAAGAATGTGAGATCTGGCTATACATGAGAAATTATTTGGCAAATTAAAAATATGACAAATTGTCAACCACCAGGGAGGAGGTTCACTTTCATAATTAGTGGCAATATAATCTATTATTTACTTTCTAGATGGCAATTTGAAATGTACACAAAAGTTTTAAAAGACTATGCTCTTTGACTTAGAAATTTCAACTTTAGAATTTTACCTAAAAGGTAAAAGTACACAAGTATACAAATATGTGTGTCGAGCTATTCAAGGCTATTTAGTGTTTGTGAAAATTTAGAAAAACTTACAGTAGTTTTGTTATATAAATAACTGAATATAGAGTAATGTGTTGAATTTACACTGAACAACCCAAAAAGCATATTTTTCAAAGTAGGACCACCTAGGGTTTGATCTATTTTTCTGAAAAGTCTCTGCAAGGGTAAGCACTCTCTACTATTCCTCCACCCTCAGTCAAATCATGATATCTAATAGAATATTTCTTACTTTGTCCGATTCTGTGGCTTATATTTGTTATAAATAACATACCTGAGTAACTTCATAGAGTTCTGCAAGGTAATGTTAGATAGTAGGAAGAAAAGGCAAAATGAAGATTATCTTTGTTTCAGAAATAATTCTTGAACTTTGTTTACAGCGAGATAAAGACTAATCTGATGATATTTGTGTGTGCAGAGCTCAGGTAGAAGCTGTCAGGGGAGTTTATCAGAAACTCAAGGACTTTCTACAGAATTTGCTGCAAACAAACCTTTCAAAGTCAATACAAAATGGACCAGACTGACCCATTGTAAAAAAACAGGAAAGCTAAATTTTCGTTTTTGTTCTCCATGTGTGGATTATGTCATTATTTCCAATATGTGAATGTCCATAAAGGGCTGGAATGAGCAGATATGTAGGCCGTCCCACTGATGGGTTCCCCTTTCTGTTGCAGCCCACTTCCTTACCGCTTGTACTACATTATTTCCTATAGAAGCCCTGGGTGAGTGGCTGCATTGCTGTGAGTGAATGACTTAAGCACACAGTGACAGAATGCAGAGAAGTAATGCCATTTTCCTCAGACACCAAAAGCCAGCTCCCTAATGCTCCTGCCCAAGCAACATCACACCCTGCAGAGACCCTGTCCATCTTTCATCAGAATAGGCATTGAGAGGTAACAGGCTGAACTCCTAAGCTTTTTAATATGTATAGTGCTACTTCTAAAACTGCTTCCAAAAAAGTATTTTAGCCATGTGGATAGCCCTTCTTGATATTTCTTTACATTCTGGGCATCATGTGAACGTGTGCACATGCGTGTATACACACATACACAAACACACAACCTTGAACGTGTTCTAGGATTCTGGGCTATCCCACGTTGTCCTGACAATTTTAGAGCTGTGTACTGAAAAATTTTAGAGAAATTCAGCTTCAAATGTGAAACAGCCACGTGCAATCAAAGATCATGGTAGTTTCCGACAAAAGTGGATCTCTGCACCACCTGAGTGAAACCTGGGTGGTCAAACCATTTATTTGGGGTACACAGAACTTTCTTCAAACAGTGTTGAAAATTAAGTGCCTAGTTAAGTAGTTTTCAAATCAAAATACCTATGCGTATAGATATGATTAGTAGTTCAGAATATAAAGATGTGCTTCAGCAAATATAAAAAGATTGTGAAGTAAACCATAAAGTAAAATAAAAGGCTGCACTGTGTTCCTGCAGAAGACCTAGATTTGGATACACTAGACATGTTCAAACATACACATTTAACATGAGCAGGTTACAGCTGGGTGTTCTAAAGAAACTTTAAGTAGGTTTAGGTTTTGACAATGTCTCTAAAAATAACTAAACTTTCACTGTTGTTAAGTTTCCTTTTTATTTTTGTGGTATTCTAGTGCGTTGAACCCAGAGCCTCACGCATGCTAAGCAGATGCTCCACCACTGAGCCACACTCCCAGCCCCTGGCCTTGAAATCGAGATCCTCTGCTTCTGCCTCTTGAGCCATGACATCGACCTAAATTTCCTTTTAAACCATGCCTTACATGCATTACAGGAAAATGGTTTTCATAAGCCCCAGTCCCTTATTTAGAATGCTTGGGCCACAGATATTTTAGAATTTAGGAATTATTGAATTTTAGGAAGTTATTATGATCCATAAATCATGTACTGTGTAATATAAAACAGTAGACTTCGAAGCAGCATCAATTAGATTATTTTTATAGCTAAACATGTGAGTAGTCACACCCAGTACAGTACGATAAAAGCCATAGATATGCTCATATCATGTCAGAATTTGTCACAAAACTACAAAAGTCTTCAGAAACCCTGGAATATCAGAATTGAAGGAAAGAGACTATGGATCTTTGAATGAACAAATAAATATTTACCTTTAAAAAAACAACAAATAACCAAGTACCACTGCTAATAGTTTTTTAAGCACATCATATAAATAATATGTGTGTACATGCATAATGACGTGTGTATATATGAGGTTTGTCTTTATTTGTACACTGTCCCCATTCAAACACCTAAAAACCTATTTGCCACCCTTCCTCCTTTTGGAAACATACACAAAAATTCTTGCAACTTCTATTGCTTTGCCTGAAAGTCAATGCTGGTAAAAATAGTTGAATGAATTATGGCTTCTCAAGAACATTTTTAGAGTTCAATCAGGTTCCTTGCTCCTATTCTTCAGCAGTGGTATCTTTGCCAATCCATGTATGAGTGCAAATGATGTCATTAGTTACTGGGTAAAGGATACACAGTAATTTCTTTAGTAAACATTATTATGTTCCAGGAACTGTTCTACGCATTAATCAATCATAGCCCAACATACATTTCATTTGTGGATGTGCAAGAAAACATGAATAAATGAGTTAGTATTTTGAATACTTGCCTCTTCTGGTGAGCTGGGTTAGTTTTAGAAGAATCCTGTATACTTGGATAGGAGACAATGTAAAATACATAGAACAGCCAGAAATATTTGCAGAAGTAATGATTTAGAGATGGTCAAACCTCAAATAAGATATAATAAAAGGAAAAAACTTCATTAAATTAATTTTTTGTGTCTACTTTGCAATCTTCAATGAAATACAGTGGTACCTTGGCATTCAAACTGCTCTGTAATCAAACATTTTGGTCCTCAACCAGTAACAATTGAATTTAAAAAGGAACTTACTATTAAGTATGTGAATAGTAGGTGTGTGTCTGGATTAGCCATACAGTATGGTACCACAACCAATAAATACACTGACATTATTTCTCATGGGGAAAAAACTGCTTGGCACTTGAACTGATCAGTACTCAACCAGCTTTCCAGAATGGATTGTGGTCAGGCACAGAGGTATCACTATAATCAACAGATTCTAAAACCAACAGGTGACAGATGATGGGAATCTTTACAATCAAAGAATCCGGTGAGCAACACATGGATTCACTGACTCATCTAGGCACAATGAAGAGCTAGCAAACAGATATTATCTGTCACTGGACGTGAAAGCAAAATGATGGATTCAAGACTGCCAAAAAGGGAAAAAAGGAAGAAAAAAAAGAGAAAGTTTTATGAAGCCTCTGGATCCAACTATCAGTTTACAGGAAATGTGGAGAAGAGAATCAGATGCTAAAAGGCACCACAAGAAATCATCCAGCCAAATCCATAATGTGGGACATTCTAAATGAAAAGTATTCCAGTTTTGATATTGAAAAGAGAGAAGGAAAGTTTTGGGTTTTAAAAAGACTTAAAAGACATGATAATCAAATGCAACATCTAGTCCAAACATGGCAACTGTAAAAGACATTTGTGAGACAACTGAAGAAAGTTCCAATGTGCTTTGAAGAATTACTGATAGTCTCACTAGCTACAGTCATGGGATTTGACTGTGTTTAAAGCACAGGAGGGAGTTTATTCGTTAGTCTCTTGAGATACATTAGAGAGTCTCTTGGTGAAATGATATGCTGTCCATATTCTTCCTTACAATCCTTATAAAACTTCAAGTAGCTGGGCATGGTCACAAATGCTTGCAATCCCAGCAACCTGGGAGGCTAAGGCAGGAAGGCCATGAATTCCAGGCTAGAGGCAACCCACACAACTTAGCGGGGCTCTATCTCAAAACAGAAATGTAAAAGGGGTGTTGGGATTGTGGCTCAGTGGTGGAGTATTTGCTTGGCATGCATGAGACCATGGGTTCAATACCACTTTAACAACAACAACAAAAAAAAGCCTTAAAGTGGAAAAGATGATATATAAGAAAGATGGGGGAAATGTTGCCATCTTTTGAAACTGGACAGCAGAGACATGGTAGAACATGTTTCTGTACTCTTGATTTTGGTTGTGTTTGAAATTTTCCATAATAAAAGACTTAGAAAAGATTAACATGTCTATAAAACAAGTTCTATCTACTTTTAAACCAAAGGAAGGAGGATCAGAAAGCCTGCTCAACCCCAGCAATGGAGATTTATGTTCTGTCCCTTTCTCATTTTTTAAAACTGGCACAGAGACAAAGTCCTCAGACACACTAGACGAAAGGTCAAGCAGATGGTCAGGGAAAGGACCACAAGTCCCACCTGACCTGAAGACCATGTCACAAAACGTCCCTTTGGCCCTTGTACCACAATGCTCGTTTCCTTTCCAAGTCAGGGGAGGAAGTGGCTGACGTCCGGAGCAGAGTCAGGTGGCACCACAGCATCCTTGCAAGCAAGGCAGAGCACAGGCCCCAGAGCACACGAGATACCTTCACGCGCTCTGCGAGGCCGCACTGCCTCCACACCTGCGCAGGTGCTCACCAGGAAATGCAGAAATATTTAAATAGTCTAATTTTGGCACTAATGTAAAAAAAAAGTGGGTGGGGAATAGCAGCAGCTGGATTTTTTAAGCTGACATAAATAAAAATGTATTCATTACATGTTTATGGAAGTCAAAATTCAGCCGCTCACTAAACTAGGTTATTTGGCTACTGCTCAAACGTCAGCCTGTCAATCTGCAGGAGAAAAGAGCTGTGCATTTTTAGCTTGCAATTAAAAAGGGAACAGCAGTGGGCCTGCGCGCGTCCTGCACTGAATCAGAGGGAAGCTGAGGCGGACTCCTCCACTGAGCTCTTGCCACTTCCTAGTCAACCCATCCTGGAGGAGAACAGCCTTCACAGGTGGGGCACCCCATTACTCAGGGTAACATCACCCACAATAAGCTCATTCTGACCTCCAATCCCAACAATGGGTTCTAAACAGAGACGCAGTCAATCGAGTGCACAAAACTGGAAAGAGTTTACATGGGCACAGGAGCAAGTCCTCCTAATTCAAAACAGGCCACTTGCCAGGACAATCACTTGCCCAAACAAGGACATTAGGCCACTCTGTGCCTGATGTGCCAATGACAACTGTCTTGCGAAATTTAAAGCTCAGAGAGTGTCCTGATAGACAGGAACAAAATCAACCAGTTTGCAGGAAAAATAGAGAGAGAGAGAGAGAGAGAGAGAGAGAGAGAGAGAGAGAGAGCGCGAGAGAGAGAGCGCAGCTCAAAGATATGGGAGGAGCCAGAGAATGTTAACTAAGGGCCAGTTACTAGGTAAGGAAATATGGACACAAGCGTACATACTCAACGGTAGTACAAGCTGGGTTTCTTCCATAAATAACCTGGACATGTTTAGAAATTCACTACCTATGAATTTGGGGGGAAATGTTTAAGTTTCTTATAACTTGCATTGAATTGAAACATTGTAAGTGACATTATTTGCCCTGCTTCAAACCTGAAGGCCTAATGATCCCCAACGAATAAGCCAAGAGCAAAGATAGTCTCAAGGCCTATTCCCAGTTCTTCGGATATGACTGAGGTCTCTGGAAGATTTTTGGTTCTCGTTCTATGTTGGCCACTTTATGTTCTTAGTATCTCCTCAAAGAGGCAGAAAGTGACATCATCTTCTTTAGTTTTTGATATCTGGCCTCAGTAAGAAAAGGATGTTCTTAGGGCTAGAAAGAGTTAGATAGGAAAGGTTAAAACAGTCAGGATGAGGCAGCTAAGTGGTCACTTAGAGTGCAGTCATTAGGGAGAATCAGAGGAACCAGGGATCAAGCCTTCTTATACTCAAGTCATTCAACTCTCCTTGAGACCCGTGCTCTGCATGTGCAGACTGGAGATGACTGCACCCATTCAGACAGGTGCTTGGGGAAATAAAGCATTCATGCCTATGGAGATTTGTCACATGAAGCACCCAGGAGAGCAAGCTGCAGCAAGAGCAGTGCTATAGTGGGACTTGGGGAAACCTTCTTTGTCCTTTCACTCACTTTCTTTTTTTTTTTGGTGGTACTGGTGATTTGAACCCAGGGCCTCATGCATGCTAGACAAGTGCTCCATCATGGAGCTGCACATCCAGCTCCTTTTCTATTCTTTATTTTGGGACAGGGTCCCCCTAAGTTATGTGCATTGCCTCTGGTCTCAAACTCATGATCTATCACTTCCACCTCCCTGGGAGGTGCGCTCCACAGTGCCTGGTTCGCTCACTTTTCTGAAGTGCCCACCAGGAGGCAGGCGCCGCACTAGAGGCTGGGAGCACAGCAGTCACCCCATGCCAAAAGTGACAGCAGGGGTGTGAAGACCACCACCACTTCAGCTGGAAGCTTTCCTCAGCTGTGGCCTGACACAGAGACGCCAGCCCATATTCTACCACACCTAGCACACACAGCAAGGAAAATCACATGAAAGGGAAGCCATTATTCCAAGTGTAGGTTGTGACTCACCTGTCACCCCCTCAACCCTGAGGTCAGGGTTTTTGTGTCCATGACATAGAAAGCTGCTAACATAGAGTAGAATAGCAATAAAAACTGAGCCAATCAACTAAAAAATGAAAGAATAAATGCATTCAATGCCTCTTACTTTCTCAGTTTTCTCACTTACAAAATGAGAATAGTAGTATCCCCATCCTAACAAGACACTACATTTAAATGTATTTGTTGTTGTTGTTAGGTGCTGTCAAGTCATGCCCGACTCATAGTGATCCTGATGGGGTTTTCAATGGCTGAGGGGTTCGGAATTGCCTCCAGAGTGGATTGCTATGTTCTTCTCCCATTTGTGAGGTGCTGGGAATCGAACCTGGGACCTCAGAGACTGCAGAGCGGTGCTCCACCAACTGTTAGGTCCTTAGAATATACAAAGTCCTACACAGAGATGGTGGCTTTGGATGGTTGATAAACTTATATTTCTATTCACCTCTAAACCCCACACCTCATAAATGATATTGTGTATGTGTAAAAGTATGGATTTAAAAGAGACATACACACCAAATACTGCTGGAAAACGAGAATGAGCCGGGTGTGCTGGCACATGATTATAATCCTAGCTACTTGGGAGGCGGAGGCAGGAGGATTACAGATTCAAGGCCAGAGACAGCCTACACACTTAGTGAAACCTTTTGTCAAAATTAAAAATAAATAAAGGTGGATTGAGGGTGCAGCTCAGTGGTGGAGTGTTTGTCTAGACTGCATGAGGGCCTGGTTTCAACCCCTAAAACTGCAAGGTGGAAGAAGAGAACACTACCTTCAGTGGGCCAGAAACTGTGAATTGTTCTTAAAAGATAAAAGTATATGCTTTAGCACCATAGAGGACAAAAATATTGCCTCTTGAGCACAGCCAAAAAAAGACTGCAAGAAAAAAGACCTAAATACAGGATGTTCCAATCCAGGGTCAACAGACACATGGAGCTAGGGGTTGGGAGTCTGGTGGAAGAATCAGGGAGACTAATTCAGGTATACTTAAAAACTGCTAGGGAAGACAGGACAAAAATAACAAGGAGAACAAAAGTATATGACTTTAAAACTCAAATTTTTTATGTAACCAGATGGGCACTTTAAAAGGTGGGCAAGAGAAAAGCAATCTAGAAAATGCAACAACTCTGAAAACGTATACTGTCACACTTATGAAAGTATTGCATATGGATGTATAATTGCACAATGACAAATAACCGCCCCCCCTACCAAAAGAAAGAACGAATTTGGGGCTGGGTTTACTTCAGTTGGTTAAGTCCTGCTCTGAGTTCCCTGGGTTTGCTCTCCAGCACTGCATAAAATCGGAGAAGAACCCAGCAGCCCACTCCTGAAACAATCAGCCGCTGAAAACACTATGTATAGCAGAGAATCACTGACATAGTGCAGGGCATAGCACAGTGTCGGGGAGTGCTTCACTGTGCTGTACACAGGGTTGCTAGGAGTCGGACCCAACTGGATAGCACCTAACAACAACAACAACAACAACAACAACAACAACAACAGTGTAATGCCCAATAAAAATGCACAATGGCACAAAGAAGCCCTAGTAAAATTTATATAATTATTCATGCAACTTAAAAAAAAAAAACTAGAAGGAACTATATGGATTTCACCATTGGATGCAAAAGGGAGTTCAAGGAGAAACTAAGTAATTAAAAATATGCTAAGATTCTTTGTCATCTTGTTCAGGGAAGATATGGAAACTACTGGATTCTAGACTTTAATAGAAATGTGTAATTTTCAATATGTGAATCAAGCATGAGAGAATAATTTTCATAAAGAAGTAATATGAGAATTCCCATCTCATTGGAAAAGCAACACATTTTTTAGTGCAGCAAAGAAATGAATTAAAGGACATGTGATTAAGCCAAGAAAAGAACGAAATTAAGAAAACTCAGGAATTATAAAAATTAACAAGGCAAGAATAAATTCAATATATTTTAATGAATATAAATGAGATATTTTTTATTGTGCTTATCTGGAGATTGGGCTAGGGCTTTAGCTCAATTGGTAGAGTGCTGCTCTGTATTTTCTGAGGACCCAGTTTCGATCTCCAGCAGGACAAAATGGAAGAAGGATGTGGCAGTCCATTCCCAAAACAATCCCCACAAATATCAGCCATTGAAAACCCTATGAGAGTTGCTATAAGTTGGACCCAACTCAATGGCACCTAACAAGAACAAAAAGAACATTTGAAGATTATATGTCTCAATTAAGTTACAGTGGCTATCACATTAGGGTAGAAAAATATAAAGCTAAATGTTACGTATAACAAACCAACACAAATAAAAGAGACACGAAATATGGAAAATGAAAAGACAAAAATTACACATCAGAAAAAAATCAACACAAAGGAAAGATGTATAATAAAATTTAAGTAGAAAGATAATTTAAGGCAAAAATTAATACAAAGAAAAAAGAATAATATTCCATATTGATGAAATTCACAGTCTACTGAAAATATAAAATATTCATGAATTTTTAATCATTTATTACATAGTTTTGAGGCAACTCGGGAGGTGGAGGCAGAAGGATCACAAGTTCGAGACCAGACATAGTCTGCATGATTTAGCGAGACCCTGTCTCAAAAAGTAAAAGAAAAATGGGCTGGGAGTGCAGCTCAGTGGTACAGCATTTGCAAAGCATGTAAGCGCAAGGTCCTGGGTTCAACCCCAGTACCGCAAAAAAATAAAATAAAATACATGAGAAATTGATAAATCCATAATCAAAGTAGAGGATTATAATAAATCTCTCTGAGAAATTCAAATAGAAGTAGCTGAAAATAAGAAATTATTAACTATATTAAAATACAGAAAATAGAGTATTTATTCTTTTCAAATGTATATGGAATGTTATTTTAAGAAAACTTGAATGTATGAAGCCACAGGAAAATCTAATTAAATCTCCCCCAAAGGAAGAAATATCTGCGCATTTTCCCATTCCAAATGTAGTAAGAAAGTAAAAACAAAACCATAATTATACTCCCACCACGAAAAGTATTTTATTAACGTAGAAAATGTTTAAAGGTATTTTAATAATTCTCAGACTACAAAGGAATTCAAACCTGATATTTAAAACAATACGAAAACCAATGACAATAATAGTTATATATAAAATATCTATGGGATGTAGCCAAAGGAATAATGGAATGAAGAAATATGTTTAATTATATATGTAGTTGTTGTTTTTGTTGTGAGGTGCTGTGGCGTTGGGTACAATTCATAGTGATCCTATGTACAACAAATGAAACACTCCCCAACACTGTGCCATGCCCGGCACTATTCTCAGTGCTTCTCTGTTACTCATAGGGTTTTCAATGGCTGATTTTTTGGGGGGGAGGAGTGGGCTGCCAGGTCCTTCTCCCAAGCCTACAGCATCCAGTATTCCCACATGGTCTCCCATCCAAGTACTAACCAGGCCTGACCCTGCTTAGATTCCTAGATCTGACTGGATTGGACGCCACAGTAGTAGGGCTGCAGGCAACAATATATATTAGAATGTGAAAAAATAAAAATTAAATGAACTAGACATGCAATATAAAAAGTAAAAAAAATTAAAGAATATAAAAATTTCTAACGTTTGAAAAGGAATGGATGAAATAAAAATAAAATGAAATGGCCAGATACAGTGGCACAGCCTATAATCCCAGCAACTCAGCAGGCAAAGGCAGGAGGATCACAAGTTTGAGACCAGAGGCAGTCTGGGTAATTTAGCGAGACCCTGTCTCAAAAAGTATAAAAATGGGCTGAGGATGCAGCTCAGTGGTACAACACTTGCAAAGCATGCAAGCACAGGGTTCAACCTGGGTTCAACCCCTAGTACTGCAAAAAAATTAAAAAATAAAATAAATTAAAATAAAATGTATATTATCAATAAAATCAAAAGAAGGTTCTTCATAAAAGACCAAACAACACACATAAACTTTTGGCAAATCTGAAAGACAAAAAAACTTCAATGAAAGAGAAAACACAAAATGATTATAAAATATATCTAGATGAAAAACATAAGAGATATAAGAAAACTATATGCATATTGTTTGCAAGTAATTATGAAGTGAAAAAATAGATGTTCTCTAGGGCAATAGTTTGGGCAAACACACCCATGTATTCATTTTCAGAAGTGACGGCCAGAAGAAAGTATTCTTAATCTACTTGAAGCCTACAGAAAATTGATTTAATGATGAAACACTAGAAGATTCTCTGCTCATGTCAGCAAAAGATAAAGCCGAGTTTTACTCCAACATTCTTTTAACTCTCTACTGGAGGACTTTGCTGGTATGACCAAAAAACAGGAATAAAATGGAAAGGTACCATAAGAGAAAACACAATCAATATCTGCCAATGATTTATTTTCTTCCTAAAAAAACTTAACCAACTAAAAACCTGCCCGAGGCTAGTGAGAAAGTCCCATTCAGTTAGAGATATAAGATCAACATGCAATAAAAACGCAAGTTTCTTTTTTTTTTTTTTAATTAAGAAGACAACTTTCCCACACATCAACTAAATGGTAACAGGAAAAAAAATTCCTTTTTTGGGGGGGGAACCCTAAAAATAAAATTAATACAAACATTAAAATGTATGAAAGTGTACTGAAGCCACAAAAGGAAATTTTTGTGCATAAGGAGTGGAAGAGAGAGAATTTTTTTCTAAATAGAGAGGCTCTGTATTTTAAGGAAGGAAATTCCCTTCAAATAATCTATAAATGCAACACAGTTATCCCACTTACTCAATATACTTAAGTGTCTGGATTTCTCAGAAAGTATCCATTTATTCTTTTCATGTTCTTGTTAGGTGCCATCAAGTCGGGTCTAACTCAGAGACTCTGTACAACAGATGAAACACCACCAGACACTGTGCCATGCCCACCACTGTATTAGTGCTTCTCTGCTATTCATAGGGTTTTCAATGGCTGATTGTTTTTGGGAGTGGGTTGCCGGTCCGTCTCCCAAGCCTACAGCACCTGGTGTTCCCAGGCGGTCTCCTATCCAAGTACTAACCGGGCCCAACTCTGCTTAGCTTCCAAGATCTGAAGGGATCCAATACTAGAGTCGTATGGCTGCATGCTTTCTTTCCATGGTATTTTTTTAAAGACATGAAAGTAAGGAAAAGAAAATATTATGTATTAATCACAGTGCATTTTGAGGCTTGCAAGAAGGTGTGGTGAAAGGGCTGCTGGGTTTGGCTGTAACCGCGCTTGAAATGCTACTTAACTCAGAGGCAGGCCTAGAATCCAGAGATTCACTTCCAGCTCAACCCCTTTTTCACACTTTCCTTTATTTCCTGTTCAAACCTAAGTATCCAAGGATGAGGTGTCATTTCTCAATTGCCATCCACTCACAACCATGGCTTTCCAAAGAGCTCTTCAGGTTCAGCTCCCTTCCATGCGCACATCACACCCCACTTTTCCAGACTTTAATCCCACCGTCCCACCGTCTTACCACACAAGTTAACCTGTCCACAGCTCTTTGATGATCATGGACAAACCCCTTCCAGTACCTAGCTGTGCTTCTGCCATAGAACTTAAAACATGGCACATAGGCTTAACCATCAACACGTGGAGGCTTTAACTGGTATCGACAACTTAATTAACAGGCATGGGCTTGCAGGGTCATTCAAGACCCCCAAACAAAAAACCTTTCATTATTTAAGATATTTGTTTTTTTAATTTAATTATATTATTATATGAACCAAAATACCTTCCAAAGTTACTACTACAATATTTATTCATATAACCATAATTGCCAAAAAATAAGAAATTTTTCTTTAGGCACCTACAAAATTGGAATTCGTTTTCTCTAGTTTCAAAAACTACACTAAAACCAAACTAAAAATAACATAATAAAAGATTATCTTCTCATTTTGTAATGTAGAGATACAAAAATTATAAAATAAACAATTTTCATGAGCTTAATCATAAGATACGGAAATTGACAAGCAACTATAAATTGGTATTGTAAGACCCAACCAGGCACTTACCTGGGCTCAGGAAGGTGCTATACTCCCACACCTCTGGCACCTGCCTGGATTTGGAATGTATTAAGATCACATAGAATGACATGTTTGTGTGATAATTAAGAATTACAAAAAAAAAAAAAAAAGCAAAATGAAATTTTGAGGGCCTTTATGACCCCACAGAGCAGTTAAGGGTTAATCAAATCTTGTGTACAGATGCTATGAAAATCATTCTGTCAAGTGGTCATTTCACAGTTTAGTTTTCCTCTGAGAATTTTAGCAGGGGCTTGCTTCCTCCACCCTTCCATCCATGTGGGTCAGCAAGAAAAGTTCAGTAACCTTGAGTAAGGGCTAGAGAGCTTCAGAAACCTGTCCAATGGGAAGTCCCATACTTTCAGAGTAATTACCTACCTAGCAGTTCTTTCCAAATCTCATCTTCTCACCCACAGTTTCCAACTCAGTGACTCCCCACAAACACACTCTGATTTATCCAAAGCCTCTAACTCACTGGTGAGCTTGACAAGGTAGTATAGAAAGAGGGGCCCAATGAGAAGCAGAAGTGTGAAGCATCTTTTCTGGCTAAGGTCAGATAGCAAAAAACTGATGAGACAGCAACTCTTGCTTCAGTGTAAGAACGCAGTCCTGCTACCCTCACCACCACCCGAATATCTCTTTAATCTTACAATGTGAGAGCTGTAAAATAAGCCACCCATGGGGGTAATTTCCAAACACTCCCTCTGTGTAAGGGCACATTTTCCTTGGAATATGGAATAAAATGATACACTTTACCCAATCATTATGAGGAAAAATATAAACCAAACTCAAGCATGTTGTTGTTAGGTGCCATCAGGTTGGGTCTGACTCCTAGTGACCCTTTGTACATCAGAACGACACACGACCTGACACTGTGCCATGCCCAGCACAGTGCTTCTCTGCTATTCATAAGATTTTCCATGGCTGATTGTTTTGGGAGTGGGCTGCTGGGTCCTTCTCCTAAGCCAATAGCACCTGGTGTTCCCAGGTGGTCTCCCACCCAAATACTAACCACGCTGGCCCTGCTTAGCTTCCAAGATCTGACAAAACTGGATGCCAGGGAGGTATGGCTATACACAACTCAATCATAAGTGGGAATAAATGGCATTTTAAATAGTCATCCTTTAAAATGGCGATTTGGGCACATCTCACAAAGCTTTCAAGGAGGTGAGTAAAGCACCATAGCCTTCACTCACGCCAACCTGGCTACTTCATGAAAGACTTTAAACCCCATCATGTCACTGCTGTTCTGGGAGTGGGACCCAACAATAATCACCACATCTATTATACTTTTAAGAAAAAAGCTTCATTTTACTTGTGGCACTGCAAAGAGACAGATAAATAATTCAATGAATGCTGCTATTGCATGAAAACAAGGGCAAGTCCAAACTGCGCTGAACTTAGTATTATTTTATGGAACAAGACACACCATGACAAAGTGGTCAAGAGTCCAATTTCAGTCACTTTTTGCCACTTGTAGTTCCAGAAAAGTTACTTTATTTCTTCCTTTTATTCTATAGAATAAAAAGACAACTTTTATTAATGTTACCATGTTATTTTCTTTTAATATATTAAAAGAAATATGTGCTTTTAATATATTTTCTTTTAATATGCTATAGTCTTTTACTTCCTTTTAAAATGAAATGAGGCTTTGAAAATTTAAAAAAAAAATAGAAATCCTACCTTCTCAGCAGGCAACTGCAAAGACTAATTAATGTCACAAATGTTATGAGTTGGACCAAAATGAAAAGTTTCACTAAGAGTACTTGTTCTGTAGACTTAACAGCAATGACCTATTCAAAGACAGCATCTACTCCTATCCACCTAAAGCTGAAGATATGACATAGCTTAGCTAAACAGCTGCCAACTGTATAATAGTACCCAACATTTATTGAGCAAACACCATAATTTAACATACTCTTATGCCTTACATCCATTAAATTATCTAATTTCTACAAAATTCTATGAAGATGTTAATATTAATGAAGAAAGAGCTAATAGTACTATTTAGGAGACTCCTAAATGTGTACAGCCATACTACCCTGGCATCCGATTTCATCAGATCTCAGAAGCTAAGCAGGATTGGAGGGGACTCTATCTGGAAACACCGGGTGCTGTATCCTTGGAAGAAGGACCCAGCAGCCCGCTCTCAAAACCATCAGCCATTGAAAATCCTAGGAATAACAGAGAACACTGATAATGGTGCCAGACACAGTAGTGTCAGGTAGTGTTTTGGACCCAACTCCACAGCACCTAACAACCACCACCACGAAGTGTCTTCCATGCATTCAATCATTCAATCTTCAGAAAACCCTATAACAGAGGTTCTAATATTAGTATCATTTCACAGAAAAGAAACTAAGGTTAGGCAAGTTTAAGTGACCAGTCCCAGCACAGATACCTGAATAGTGAAGCTAAGAAGGCTACTTGAAGGGACATATCATTCTGTCCTACCCCATATATCCTTTTAACATGGTTTAACATCTCTAAGTAGTGGGGCAGACCAACCAATGGAATTATAGGTTATCTAATATATCAACTCTTCTGCCCTTGCACATTACACATAGAAAATTTTACCACTGATTATGAGCTCTAGAGAAGTGTTCCAGGTGGGAAGAAGACTTAAAATGAATCTTTGGGACTGGATACGTAGCTCAGAAGTACAGTGCATGCTTCGCATGTGTGAGGCCCTGGGTTCAATCCCAAGCAGCAGTAATAATAATAATAATAATAATAAGAAGAAGAAGAAGAAGAAGAAGAAGAAGAAGAAGAAGAAGAAGAAAGCTTAAAAATGAATCTTTATAGCTGGATGCAGTAGCACCCACTACAATCCCAGGACTTGGGAGGCTGAGGCAGGAGGATTTTGAGTTTGAGACTAGTCTGAGTTACACAGGTAGACCTGAATCAAAGAAAAAAAAAATCTTTGTTATCTCCACCATTGTGCATAAGCAAGAACAAAGTAATCCAAAGAAAGAAAGGATTCAAGAGAAGGCATAAGGCACTGGTATTTGAGAAGAGGCTAGATTGAGAGCCAGTTCAGAAGATGCTTGAAGAAAGGTGTTTCGATTTTTTATGGCATAGTTGACTTGCTCAGCTTCATGATCATTTTCTTTTCTTTTTTTTTTTTTTTTTTTACTGGGGTTGAACCCAGGGCCTCTCGCCTGCATGCTCTGCAAGTGCTGGACCACTGAGCTGCACCTCAGTCCATTTTTTTTACTTTTTGAGACAGGGTCCCGCTAAATTACGCAGACTGCCTTTGGTCTCGAACTTGCGATCCTCCCTCCTCCGCCTCCCGAGCCGCTGGGATTACAGGCATGCGCCACCATGCCCGGCAACTTCATGATCATTTTCAATACTTGCACTCCAGAAAGCCAAAGCACAGAACTCAAATATGCATATAATGCCTCAGTCAGGGTGTGGTGCTAAAACAAAATTCCAAAAAGGAGGTGGTATAAACAACAAACATTTCTTTCTCTCAGCTCTGAAGGCTGAGGTCCACAATCAGGGTGGCCACATGATCTGTAAACGGTGAGGGTTCCCTGCCTGGTTCACAGAGGTCTATCTTCTGGTTATGTCCTCATATGTCAGAAAGCAAGAGAGGAAGCTAGTTCTCTTTCTATTCACATAAAGTCGATAAATGGCATCACGGAAGCTCCATCCACAGGACCTAAATACCTCCCCAATGCTCCACTTTCTAACACCATGCCACTTGGGGTTACAGAATTAATATATGTATGGGTGAAGGATGCAAATATGCAGTCTGTAACAATAATAAGAAAATACGAATAGGTCAGCCATATAATATATATCAGTTCTTTATCCAGGCAAAACTGTGCTGATGCCCCTATGTAAATTCTCCCTCAGCAGCCATATCATGCAGCTATTGGTTTAACAGCCAGCTCCCCAAATTCTTGAATATTTAAACTAGTAACTGCCATACTTTACACTATGGCTTATGAGTCAGCTTTAGTTCTTAACGTCTAAATTACTTAAGGAGATACATGGGAGAATTAAAATCACTTAAGGAGATATACGGGAAAATTAAAACTATAGAACTATTCGTTTGTGTACAAATCCCAATTTTCTGTGATCTCTGGGATCCCAGAAACCTCATTTATCAATTTTAAAGTTAACATTATGTTACCCTTGACACCTTCTCTAGTGAGGTCTCTGAAACAAAATGCATCTCAGTTTTAAAGCAAAGAATACAGAATGTCTTAGGAAACCATAATTAGCTTTTAAAATGCTTTACAACAGTCTCTAATAATAAGTGAATTTGTGTGATACTAACATGTAAGGTGTTGAGAGAGAGACTAAAGTTTTCCTTTCTCTTTTTCTTCCTTTCTTTCGTTTTCTTTTCTTTTTTTTCTTTTCTTTCAGAGAAGGTTAAATTCAGATTCCCTTTTCAAAGGTAAAAACATCCAGATTTGGAGATAAGGCCAAGGCCTCAGTAAGCCACTGTAACATTAGCTGCACTGACAGTGTTTATGCTAAGTGCAGGCCTAAGCTGCAACCTCTGAGCCTACTGCTTAGACATTCTTAACAACCACAGAGTTCACCAAAAAAAGATCAAATGGTGGTATGTAGCATGAAGTGTGGTGTATAATAAACCATAAATGACAAGTTTGGCTTCTGTCCTTGTGAAATCACCTACGGATTTAAAAGTGTAGTAGGCAGAAAACAAGTGCAGTATTCAAGAATGCCAAGCAAAAAGAACCCAACTCTGTGTGCCTCTATACATAAATACTTGTGTAACGCTCAGAAACACAAACAAGATGTACAGGGTATCTGTTTTATACTTAATCCCATTTTCATTGCATTGAATTCCAGATTCATTACATAGCGAGTTCAGTGGCAAGGATGCCAAAAATAAGCACCAGGCTACGCAGGTGCCAACCAGATCCAAAGTAAACCTTGTCAAGTGACTTAATGTACCTCTGTTTACTCATCTGTGAAGTGAAAAGCTGGGTTAGATGATCACTAAAGTATCAACAAACTCTACAAGTAAGTGAAAAAATGTAAACTCTAAGTGATTTACTGATATCTTTAACTAATATTGGACTAGGTAAGAACAGTTCCAACTTGGAAAATGACAAAAGACTCTTGATCTTCCCTTCAAAAAGATACCTGGCATTTCTGACTCAATGACAGAGAAATAATTCTACAAAGAAAAATGTGAGGAAGCCCAGGAATGAAAACTGTCAAATTAGTTTCACAATATTCCTCTTACATTACAACATATTAGCATATGTCCCTCTTTCCTGGGGTGGGTGAGAAGTGACCTCATAAGCCATCCTGGCCAAGCCTACATTTTGCAGAAGGAGAACTGGAACTTTAAAAATCTGCTTCTCATGGTAGGGGTCAGGATATGAACTTAGTCATCTGACTCCATTCTAGGAATTATCTGATTCTAAACACTGTGGTCAGTCTATCTTAGTTTAGAAGTGATAATTTGGAAAAGGCATCGTGTGTGTGTGTGTGTGTGTGTGTGTGTGTGTGTGGTACTGGGATTTGAACCCAGGGCCCCGTGCTTGCATGCTCTGCAACTGCTGGACCACTGAGCTGCACCCTCAGCCCATTTTTTAACTTTTTGAGACAGGGTCTTGCTAAGTTACGCAGACTGCCACTGGTCTTGAACTTGCAATCCTCCTGCCTCCACCTCCCAAGGTGCTGGGATTACAGGCATGCGCCACCATGCCCAGCTCAAAAAGGCATCTTTCCTGTCTACTTGAGTACACCTTCCTCCAACTAGTTTATGCTATCTCTGTCAAAGACTCTTTTCATATACTATGACATATATATAACACAAACATCTAAAGGTTTCTCAGATCTTCTCTCCTTGCTCAATTTCAACGACAAAGGCTTGTTAAGTATAAATAATGAGGGAAGAAAACTACATCAGCACAGGAACATTAAAAGCAGTATGTCCAATAGTCCCACGTGCCATCCTTTTCTAATGTTTTATTTCTTTTTTTTTTTTTAATAGTGAATGCAAAGAGGTATTTTCCCCCTGTTATACTTCATGAGGAACCAATCCCTGGAGAAGGACATCAAGTTTGAAAGAGTGGTGGGTCATTCAAAAAAAGGAAGACCCTCAACTATTGACACTACGGCTGCAGCAATGGGCTTAAACAAGAAATATCATATGCCTGGCACACAATCGGGCGTATGTGTTTCATTCTGATGTACACAGGATCGCTATGAGTTGGACCTGACTTGATGGCACTTAACACTACAAAACTTCAGATACCAAGCTGGGCATAGTGGTGCACGTCTATAACCCAGCACTGGGAGGCAGAGGGAGAAGTATCGTGAATTCCAGGCCATCCTGGGCTAAATAGCAAGACCTTCTCTCAAAAAAGCCCAAAACAAAACAAAATAAATAAACAGAAACACGTCAGATCCCACTAACTCATCTCATATGTAGGAAGCTTCTCCAACCTATGAATCCAGGTGAATACACCAGAACAAAGCCAGCTTGTCTACAGGTTGAACCAATCCCAGCAGATGCTCTAATAAATGAGCTTCATTTGAAGACAGTATGACAAAAATTAAATATTCAAATTCCCAAACTGATATTTGTACAATAATTTAAACTATTTCCCCATCACAAAATCCAACTTGATATTCCTGATTTATAAATAGGAAAATATCCTAAAGGGAGAGTTTACATGTCTGCAAGGCTGGTCATAAATCCTATGCAATACAGAGACTGCAAACTCAAGGGGGCTCTGCAGTCTTCCCCAAAAAGGACAGTGTCAGGTCTGGCTAGGGAGAGAAAACGAGCAAGCTTCAATCAAAAACACTTACATGCTAAGTACCATGGTTGTTACACACGCCAAATCTGCCCATCTTCAAACAAGAAATTGATGATGTGATCCCAGGGTTCAGATATGACTCAATTTCTGCTAAACTCCACCATGAAACACTGGGTCTACTTTGAAAATGAACTTCTCAATCTATTCTGCACATTCAGATCAGCAGAAATCCCATGATCAATTATTACTGAGAAATTTTACATTCTCCTATCCTGACGCATTCTGACACAGAACAGCATGTCTTCCACTATCAAAACAGACTTGCAGTCACCTACAAAAGATTCTTTTTGTCAGTATGCCCCGGTTCAAGATGGTCAATGGGTTAATACTCTTTACAGAGCTCTTCAACGAGGCTGCCTTCTGAGGCTGACGGCTGCCAGGCAGGTCGACCCTGTGAGAGCTGCAGAGCGCTCTGCAGATGCCTTTGTTGTTGTCAGTCAAACTGAAAAGGAGAAAAGATGGCCCTCTGACTACAGACAGCTGTCAATTAGACGGCACGCTCACACACGGTAGGCCAATGAGCAGCCATGGAGGTGACAAGTGCTTGGCTAATCAGCGTGCCTACAAAATCACAGCCCTTCCCAGCTCCGCTCACACCAGCATAGGAGGTGACAGCATGTGCGATCTTCAACCACTCCTGCTCTCGTGCTCAGTGTCTCCTCCCTCGCCCTGTTATTAGTATTGTTAGAAAGGCTGAGGCCAATGCAATATGCCTAGCAACAGAAATCAGACCAAAGGAAACTGGAAAACATTAGGGAAAGAAATCTCTGCAGCAAAATGACCCCAAAAGGGAGTACAGACACACATTACTCAGAGCTGGTTCACACTGACACTGAAGGAAGATGACTTATGAAATGTTGACAACTAGAAAATATTAGAAAAGAAGATTGAGTTACCAGCTGCCTCATCCTCCATCTTGCCTTTTCTTCTTCTTGCCACCAGGGGGCACTTTGGGGCTAGTTCCTTGTGGAGGAGGCTGAAGATTCTGAGCTTTCGAAAGAAGTTCTTAGGTACTGGCAGTGGATGGGAAGGGATGAAGTGAATCTGAAAGTAGAGCTGAAAGAAGAAACCCAGGGGATCTGCAGGGCAGGAAAGTGAACTTCCAAAATCTCACACTTATTTTTTATTAGTGAACTCTTAAACTCAATGATTTCCCCTCTACACTAACCATGAATGCTGAACTCACTGACGTCTGAGAGAGACTCTTAACAATGACTCTCTTTTTGCCTTTCTCCTCTCCTCTCCTCTGGCCTCTCTTCTGTCTCTTTCACCTCTCTTTCTTGCCTCTCTTTTGGTTTCTGAAAGAGCAGCTGTTAGATGCTGAAGAATCAGAAAGAAAAACAAGGGAGGGAAAATTAGGTAGATACAGATTCAAACTTGTCCATCTCCAGCATGGACAAATGGAAGTCAAAATAGTGTTTGTTTTAAATATAGATGACTCTGAATGAAATACAGCCTCATTTCAACTTGACGCTGATTATGCCAGATCTATCACAGCCACTCTATTATTTAATCATCCCCCTTCAGCTATCTCAAACAAGGATCCAATATGCCCCCCCAAGCCTGAAATAACCCCCTAAAGGTTTTCTGGGAGAAGGACCCAGCAACCCACTCCCAAAAAACAGTCGGCTATTGAGAAACCTACAAATACCAGAGAAGCACTAATAATAGTGTTTTGCCTGTTGTACATAGGGCAGTTATGAGTAGGACACTGACTCCATGGCACCTAACAACAAACAACAAAGGTTTTCTGGGCCTTTTTGTTTTAGTTTGTTTTGGGTTTTGCAGTATTTGGGAGTTGAACACAGGGACTCGTCCATGCTTTGCAAACACTCCACCACTAAGCCACATCTCTAGTTCATTTATTATTATTTATTTTATTTTTATTTATTTATTTATTTATTTTTGAGAAAGGCTCTCCCTAAGCTACAAAGCCTGCTTCCGGCCTCAAACTTGTGATCCTCCTGCCCCTGCTTCCAGAGTCTGTATTATTGGCATGTGCCACCACCCCCAGCATCTCTCAAAGGTTTTTATAAAGTAATTTTTAAAGACCATTAAAGACTAACAAGGACAAGTGGAGACAGAAGACGATGGGATAAGTGTCCTTGGAAAGGTATAAAATCCAAGGCAACATTCCGCTACAAGGCTGGCCGGGCTGCGCTGCAGGTCTCCTGGCCCTGCAGGTACCCACAGTGTCAAGGCCTGGAGGAAGAAAGCAATCAATCCAACCATCACTGCTGCAACCCCGAGCTGCAGAAAGTACACACGGCCACTGGCATCCAGCACACCCTTCCAAGACAAAGCTGCCTTTCTTTGAGGAGAATCTGCGGAGCTATTCAATGTCTGTTCGCAGTCATGACCAACAAGCCACCATCCCCCACACCAACCAACACCTACACCCCATCCATCAAGCCAGGCCAGCACAATCTGCCTCCTACCAGCTGCCAGGTACGGTGAGCAGCATGCTGGGTCCCCACCCAGGGAAGCCCCAGGCAAGGGTGAATGACCGTGTTCAGAGTACCAGTCAATCCATGGAGCTCCTAAGAGTTTGTGACCCTCCGGTTTTCTCTTAAGCTGTCATATCACCCACTCAGACCCTATTCCCTGACACCGAAAAGCACCGACATCACAAAGCCTTGCTCGCTAGGTCCATGTTAAAGTCTACACCAGCATTCCAGTTGGTATTAAAATACGCATCTTATGACCGGAAGTTTCACCCACTATGGACTTATACAAGTACCCAAAGAAGCACAACCACCATCATGTCATGGCCCAATGTCAATCTGTGCAGGATAATTTTGTAGCTTCCTCCAACTCTCATCAGGAGTATCTGTGATACTGAATGAAACTGTGGTTTTAGTTAAGAACATGCAAAAGCATGTGAAGAAAGAAAGACTTCTGCAGCTCTATGAAAGCCAAGGAGGTCAGTGCAGGCAGCCCCAGCTCTCCTAGCGCACAGCCTTGGACCCGGACAGAAACAGCTCCCTGTGGCTGCTGTGCCAGGCTCTCATCCCTGCATCATTCTATCAGCAGGTGAAAAACTGGGAGGGTCCAACCCCATGTCATTTAGTCTCCACTGTTCCCCTGAGGATTTCTGGGGAAATGAGGATTTCTGTGGCATCCAATCCTGTCAGATCTTGGAAGTTAATCAGGGTCAGGCCTGGTTAGTACTTGGATGTGAGACTGCCTAGGAACACCAGGTGCTGTAGGCTTGGGAGAAGGACTCAGCAACCCACTCCCAAAAATCAATCCGCCATTGAAAACCCTATGAATAGCAGAGAAGCACGACAATAGTGTTTCACCTGTTCTACGTAGAGTCACTATGAGTCAGACACCGATTCAACAGCACCTAACAACAATAACCAGATGAGCAGCAAGAGTAGCCATATCATAGAGGCTAAGAAGTACTGGCTTGCTGAGTTGCAAATGCCCTCCTAAAGAGTCTCTTATATTCCAGTACCATTTTTATGCGACAACAGAAAAGGGAAGGAAGCAATCGTGACCCCCAAGGAGGAAGTTACTATTAGGAAAAAAACCTGGGTTATAGAAGTTAGAGAACTGGAGAGAGGTCTGACCAGGTATCTACCCATTAAATGTCAAAGTCGAGTTCAGGGTGTCATTGCATCCTGCCATCTGTGGCTCTGCAGTCTTTCATCTCAGTCTATTCCACATTTTCTGTGTATAACACAGTGTATATGTGGGCTCTTGCTTGTAGCAAGAGGATCTTCTAAGTATTGCATAGGTTGAAAATAGAGTACCTGCATGACCTGGCTCATAGTTTGGTTCTAACCAGAACAACAGAGGCCTTATCAGTCCTCCAGGGTGCTGAAAATAACCAAGGCTCTCTCCAGTTCCATTAGGGCCGCCTGGCGCCCTATCTCGCGTGTTTGCTTCTTAGTTATTGTGAAGCTTTTACATATTTAGGGAGCTTTCCATCAAAATATTCTGGAATGGCTAGAGGCTCAGACACATAAATGATATCTGCACACATGTGCTTTTTATCCAAGTTCACAGCTCCTGGTCACTGAGGGTAAACAGTGTTATCAGTGATTATTATGGATTTAGTCAAGTATATTTTATTCCTGTCATTTATGAGCACTTGTGTTGGCTGGTATTTACAATGTCGGGATTCTGTCACTTTGGCAACCTTCTGAGACAACATTTTTCCAGTGTTACAGTGACATTTCAAAAACTCAGTATTTACAAGCAAACGACACCCTCTGGCTCTGTGACAGTGCAAGTCAGTGGTAGCTGAACAAAGGGACACTCGTCTAGAAATTTCTTCAGGATGTTTCTGGCTGTTACTAGCTATGACTCCATAGTCGAGATGGCCCTTAATTTACTCTTTGGAAGAAAGAGCCCGGACATGAAACGAACACTTTAGTGACATGCTACTGAATTTGAATTGTCCTGTGTGGATCATTAGAAGTGAGGTCTATGGTGTGATACTGACCAAATCTCTTAACATCTCTGAACCTAATTGGTACAAAGCAGCATGGAGCACCAAATGGCATGTAGGTCCTTTCCCACTCTAACATTCTATCTTTAAGAATTTCAATATAAACAAAACCGAAATTCATTACGATCCTTATTTATCTCCATGTCCCATGTCGAGGGCAGTGGCTGCAACAATGGGCTCAAACATAAAAATATAACGTGCACAGCAGTGTTGGCTGGTATTTCATTCTGCTGTCCTTAGGGTTGATATATGATATGATTGACTTGATATGATCTGACTTGAAGGCACCCAACAACAACAACCTCAAGGGTATAAGAAAAAGAATCATGTGGAGGAAACAGGAAGCAGCAAATCAGGATCCTCTCAACCAGCCTGCTTCTCTCACATTGCTCCTCAACCTCTGCCAAGTAAGACACACCACGGAGAGTGATAGCCCCGAGAGCTGGGCTATGCGACACAGCTGATGCTGTACTTCTCTCCTCAGCTTCACGGTCTTTTCCAGTTTCAGGGGGGCCCTGGTTCTTTTCACCACTACCGGAAGCAGAGTTCCTCCCAGTGATAAGAAACCAGGCAGAGGGGGAAATACACATGTGACTGCAATCTGTACTTACTTATGGGAAACATTGGCAATATTCTCATTTTGGGTTCTGTAGATGCCACACTATGGAAATACAGAGGGATGGGTTCTCTGTGCCATTATCAATAACAGGATCAAAAATAGTTCCAGCCTCACAGGGTTACTGGAATGATCAACCTAAGTCAAGAAGTTTGCACGAGAGCTGGGCACGGTGATGCACGCCTGTAATCCCAGCAACTCAGGAGGCAGAGGCAGGAGGGTCGCAAGTTCGAGACCAGAGGCAGTCTGCGTAACTTAGCGAGACCCTGTCTCAAAAAGTGAAAAAATGGGCTGGGGGTGCAGCTCAGTGGTCCAGAACTTGTAGAGCATGCAAGCGCAAGGCCCTGGGTTCAACTCCCAGTACTGCAAAAAAAAAAAAAAAAAAAAAAAAGAAGAAGAAGAAGAAGAAGAAGAAGAATGCACATAGCATTTAATATGAATTATGTACTCACATACAGTTGTTACTACTGTCGGCTCAAGTATACATTTGCTCATCTATCCCCTGACTCTTCAGCAAACACCTGCTGAGAACCCCATCAGGCCTTATACATGGGGGTGACAGGCTGAGGCCTTGCCTGTCTCTGGCTGTAGTGTGTGACAATCATTAGGAAAGACAAGTGCCCAGAGGCTACTGAACACAGTGGAGCGGCACCTTGTTCTGGCCCGGCTGTCACACTGAACCAATGCAGGAGTGGAATTTGGATGCTATCTGGTGAAAGAGGTATAAGGTGAGGAGAAGGGCAGGCAGGGTCAGATTCTCTAGGCCAACCAAGGGCCCAGAGACAGAGAGAGCCAAGAAAGAGCTCTTAAAGGACGTGCCAGCAGCTGGGTGTGGCTGGCGTTTGGGATGTGAGTGTTGAGTACAGGCAAGGCGTGGCGAGGAGCCTATGGCTCTAGCAGCAGTGGGAAGGATGCAGGCAAGGAAGGGGTGGGGGAGGGGCACAGGGCAGCAGAGGTGGTGGCAGGCAGGGTGGCAGGGTCGCTGGAATCTTGCAAGCAGAACTGATGCAATCTGGAGCCTAAGGGCTTGCAGAAGTGAAAGAGACCAAGTAGTCTCAGATGGTGGCTGGGGTTAGGGTTAGGGTGACCAAGCCAAAGGACACAGACAGAAGGATCAACCCCAATTCCAAGGGGAAATTCAGTCAATGGAATTCAGATCCAAATCCCCAAACCCTCAGTGAATGATCTGTTCTTTTCCACTCACATATGCCTGGTAATTCCCAAATTTTACCCTGGCCTCGTAAAAATGGCCCCAAAAGATGTCAGAATATGAATGTGAAAAGCCATAAGTATTACACCCTCAAATTGCGTGACTTCCACCTACACAATATCATCAAGATTGTCGGTGGCACCTAGGGTGCTATGTAATAATAAATATTTACTAACACCAAAAATGCCTGCAGCCATAGCCCTGTGGCAACCGGTCCTGCCAGATCTAGGAAGCTAAGCAGGGTCGGGCCTGGTTAATACCTGGATGGGAGACCGTCTGGGAATACCAGAAGCTGTAGGCTTGGGAGAAGGACCTGGCAACCCCCTCCCAAAAATCAATCTGCCATTGAAAACCCTATGAACAGAGAAGCACTGACAATAGTGTTTCTCCTGTTGTACAGAGGGTTGCTATGAGTCGGATACAGACTCGATGGCAACTAACAACAACAACACCCAAAATGGAGATCTGATGGAGCATAGTACTGCCGATTGGATCTACAGGATCTACAATCAGGATCTATAAGGTCCTGATTGCTGACCGAAATTCTACCAAGCTGATTTAGGATGTCTGCATTTTATTTCTGGGGCCATACCTATAAATGGGGCTTAGCTCAGTTGGTAGAATGCTTGCTCTGTGGCTCAGGGTTCAGTACCAAGCAGCGCAAAAATGGGAGAAAGACCTAGTAGCCCACTCCCAAAACAATCAGACAATCAGCCATTGAAAACCCCATGAGGAGCAGAGAAGCATTGCCTTAGTGCCGGGCATGGCACAGTGTTGGAGAATATTTCGTTCTGTTGTACACAGGGTCACTATGAGTCAGACCCAACTCAACAGCACCTAACAACCACCACCACCTATAACAATCAAGAGAAAAATTAAAATTATTTGCACAAACAAAAGAAAACATTGGATGGAACTCCAAAGGAGCCTCTGATCTTAACATCTATGAGCTTCTGAAAGGCACACAGTACAACTTTAGTCTACAATACGGATACCTGGGACTGAGCCATAATGAGATAAAAACTCTGGATGGAAGAGAGTCTAAAGTTTAAGAGCTGACAAGGAATATGTGTTACCTAGAGAAGAAGTTCTCTAGAAACAAACCATAGAATAATCCTCCCTCAACACACAGAACCCCAAATGTAAATGTTCCTTCCATTGCTGAAATGTCACCTAAGACTGGCAGCCTCAAAACAAATTCAAGCCAGTCTTACATGGTAGGTGAGTTAGGGTAGGAAGAGGTCCATATTAGTGACATTTTGGCTGAGACAGTTAAATGGCAGTGAGGCTGAAAAACTCCTTGAGCGATGGTGTCATAGTGGTAGCAGTAGCTGAAATTCTTCTTTGCCACATGTCACTGTCCATAGCAAATCTTTTACCACCACTGACACCATGTCCTACCACTCACGGTACACATGTCAGTTCTGAGTTGCAGAGCTCCATGTGACAGACTTCATAGTTCAAAAGTCCTGGTAATAGACATTTCCACACAGGTGAATCGCATCCAAGGGGAGACAGTTCAGTGGACAGGACTTCAAGGAGAGGCATGGCAAGAGCTGAGGTGTATTTCCCAACTTGTGCGTGAGTTTTGTTCTAGAAGTTTGTTTAGAATTCATAATGCACTTTTCTATTGAAAAAAAATTTCTATAGGATGAAGTTGAAATCTTTCCAAGATCTTAACTTCCACCTCCCTCGGAGTTTTGGGTGCCAGCTATAGGCAACGGCCCTATCTAGGTTTCAATCTTTTCTCCTCATGAAACCTTGAATCCCTAAGAACCATGAAGGGACAGACAATCCCCTAGGAGAACACAGAGTATAATCCCATAGGCTCAGGTAACCCCAATGGGAACCGAATGACTACCAGCTTTAATCAATCTTCCTATCAAAGAAAGAACATCATTTAAACATGCAGCTTTTTAAAATCTTGAGTCCTTATCAATGCTTGATTTTCCACCCTTTCTATAGCAGTCATCTTTGACAGTATTTATCTGTGACATCACCTTTAAAATCATCTATTTTCTAAAAATGTGTCCCTTATGAGGAATGTGTACATCTCTCACCTTCTGAATCCTTCCTAGCATAGTCCTTTGAGTAACACAAAGCATTCTTTCTTTCTAAGAAACTATGTCATGAGCTGTCGTGGTTCATGTCTATAATCCCAGTTGCTCTGGAGGTGGAAGTAGGAGAATCACAAAAAGCTTGAGGCCAGAGGCAGCCAGTGCAACTTAGTAAGACCCTGTCACAAAATAAAAAGTAAAAACCGGACTTGAGGGTATAGCAGTAGAGCACTTGCAAAGCATGTGTGAGGCCCAAGGTTCAACACCCTAGTACAGTAAATAAATAAGGAAGGAAGGAAGAAAGAAAGGAAGGAAGGAAGGAAAGAGAAAAGAAAAGAAACAAAAGGAAAAATGAAAAATTATGTAATGAAGAAACTTCTCTCTCATAGGGGTACATATTTTTCCTTCTAGACAGTGGACAGCTTGCCTTTGGATTTTTTTCCCTATGATAATATGAAGCAAATTTATAAGCTTTTCTTCTTGGTTAACTCACTGCAATATTGGAAAGATTAACTCACATGAAGGCCTATATAGATACTGCATATATCTTAATTAACAGACAAGTAAAGACAAGGTAATGCTAATCATTATTTTGATATCACTAAATATTTTACCATGATCCCTTCTTTGAATAAAACTAGTTTTTAGACATCCATTATTGACCTAACCTTCATTCAATAAAAAGTTTAAAAGGATTTAATCCAGTGGTAATCTACCTGTATATGGTTTGTATAACCAATTAACTCATTTCCTCTTCAGATTATGCCCAATTCTGCCATTATAATGATCACACAGATCTGAACAAAGCTTGAAAAAAATCTCCAACAATACACAACACGAGTTAACAATTTGGTCCTAATTTGTAAACTTTATTTAAATAATCATTTAGGAGTTAAAACTACATGTTAAGCCTGCCTTTTATTTATCCTATGCTCACTGAGGCTAGATTCTCAATGTTTGCTCCATACATGTTGCATAGTATTGTTTTCTATGTAGAGATGAAGAGAGAAGAAAAACAAAAGTGAGAAGAGATGAAAGTAACTTATCATCAAAGCATGAAAAAGCTAGCTAGTCAGCTAAATAAAAAAATAACATATTTAGTGATTTGTAATGTAAGAATACAATGAACTCGCCAGGTCTCAGGAGGTCTGCAATATGATCTTTGTAAAAGGTAGCTTGCCAATTTAATTGAGGTAGAAGTTATTTAATTTTTTTACAGGTATAGTTTTCAATAAAACTACATATGCCTATAATACTGCAATGGCAGATGTGTCTCGATTATTAGAGGTGGGCTCAAGGGAATATATACAATGGATCTTGAAATCTGTAAGCAGCTGTTGGGAGGGGGAGGCTGAAATGATAGGGGAGGGCATTGTACCACACACACATGTTCTTTAAGTGCAGCAATGTTTTGTTATTTTACTGCAGGTGTATTACAGAGATGAAATTTAATAACTTACTGTATACAATACCAATAAAACTGAAAAGATTCAGTGCCCTGCTGTTCATTATGGTGGTACAAATGAGTTCGGATTATTCTGCATGCATGCACAGTCCAACCCCAACATGCAGAAGACTCCCACATGTGGCGCTCTGGAGGATGGTCACTGCTTGAAAACCTCCATTATGCTGCTCCTTAATTGTTTATTATCATTGAATCATTGCTGTCCCAAATGCATGCCAACATGGCTTGGAGGTAGATTGAAAATAAGATATGCTGATTATTTTTTAAAAGTCACACAAATAATTTTACTGAAAAGTATCTTCTGAAAGGAGAGGGAAATGGGATGAGGGATATGTAGGTTTCATTAAGCACCATAAGAAGATAACAGATTCTGTTGGATGAGGTCTAGTGAAGTGCCAGGCTAAAGGCATGATCCCAACAAAATGTGACTTCCCCCTTTATTAAGTACAAGAAAAGTCTGATGCAAATAAGTGCCATGTTCCGAAAACAAGAAAAAAGAAATTGCATTTGCATGTTAGAAATGCTAAAGCAAATACAACTGATCTACTTCTGTTAGATAATCCTTAACACACGGGACATGAAACGGCCATGTTTAGGAAGTTCCATTTAGTTTATCTGTGAGTGAAAGCATATGGAAATAAATCCACATAAACAATCAAATTCAATACAAAATCTTTTCAAAAAATAAGTGCGGTGCTTCTAAGCACGTTACTGTGATTGGGCACAGCAATAGACTCAACAATATCTGTTCTTTCCTAAAGTATGTATTTCTAAAAACAAGTCCTTAATAAATCCTTTTATTTCATGAAGGGGGTTTGGATGGTATGTTCCAGTGTTCCTGACATTGTAATTTGAGGTTTCAGTTTTAAAAGTTTCAGTAAACATTTCTTCAATGATGGAATGATATCAAGCCTTACCTTAGACAAAGGAAGAAATATTTTTTTGCCATTTCATTTTGGAAAATTATCCCGATGCTAAATTGTGAGTGCACAGCCTTTCTTAAAAGAAACAAGCTCTAGGGCCACCCTAATTTTTACATGATACCCAGGTATATGTTAACATGAAATTTTATCAGGTGCATCTCAGAATTAAATCAATGATTTGTTCAGTTACTAACTTTCTCTGTACATAATAGAAACAAAAATGAATTAGAATCTTAATTGCTAATGATTACTAAAAATTCCTTAATGCTTTTCATAAGAAAAGAGAAGTGAATCCCAAAATCCTGGCGAAATTTGAATTTAGACACTAGAAGTCCGTTTAACTGGTGCCTCATAAATCATCTCAAAGCAAGTTCAGCGGTATTTCATGTACTGGTTGTCCTGAACTGTATAAAACTTGACTGTGCTTCCAAGCACGTACCGTCATTCCATGTTTCACAAGTGGGTTACAGGCTACTATGAAAACATTATTGGGTCACATTTAAGAGCCTGCTAAAGGTATTGTTTCAGAATCTCGGTGTGTGCAGGTCCTGTGTTTTATGAACAATAATAACTTGATCCATGCTAAATCCAAATGTATATTATAGCAAACGATATTCAGCCTGCACAGCACAAAAATCAAGGCCAAAATATAATCTGTATTTTAAAGAAAGTGTTCGCACTGTTGTTAAAATGTGAATTGGCATATTCCACCCCAGCCTTTTCACAGGAAATCCTCACTGGATTTGAGGAAATTGCACATGCTAAGTCTGAGGATGTCAGTGAATAGATTATTCATATGATCTATTTTTTAAACGCAGGACAGTCAGGAGCACTGTGACCGAGTTGTGTTCAGCATTCTGGTGTACCCTGAACAGACCCAAGGGATGCTACTTTGCCGTAGTATTGCGGTACTACAGGGATCCTGGGGCCTACTGATAGTGGTTTCCTAAATGGGATCTATCTAGATCTTGGAGCATAGAAGCCCCATCATGGACTGGGGCAACAGGGAAACCAATTTGGAAGAGTGCAGGTTTTCAAACCAGACATTTCCGAGTTCAAGGCCTGGTTCTAAAACTTAGCTGGAGTGTGATTTGGGGTCTGTTGTCTTACTTCCTTGAGCATTATTTTTTAAGTTGTTGTTATTGTTAGGTGCTGTCAAGTTGGGTCCAACTCACAGTGACCCTATGTACAACAGAACGGAACACTCCCTGATTGGGTGCCAGGCATATAATATAATCTTTTTAATGTTTAAATCCATTGTTGCAGCCACTATGTCAATCCATCTAGTTAAGGGTCTTCCTTTTTTGAAAAAAGGTTTTAAGCAAGGATAATTAACAATTATCTTCAGAGGTTTGTACTGGCCCCTAATATTAGTTCCCCAGCTTTCCTTTAGTCTAAGCTCAAACTATCTTTTGGAAATGTCCTCATTAACCACATCTGGACTTGAGTGGGGATTATTTCCAATAACTTGCTGATCCTTGATAGAGCAGCTTCATAGAGCATCACAGCAAACCACCAGAGTGAGTCGGTCAGTCATTGTTAGTCAACCTGGCAAGGTGTTTAAGAGCAATTACCAGAATAGAGAAGGGCAATACAAGAAGCTGGAGAAACTCCAGGGCTTATTGCAAGATTAATCTAACAGCTAGAGGCATAGAGACTGTGCCTCACAGGCTCCAAATTTCAGCAAAAGATTACTGGAGTTCCATTTGCAAGGAAATATACCTATGATTACCCCCTGCCTCCTGCAGTTACAGCTTTCCTAACCATCAGGCCTGAGCCTTAACTATTTCCCTTATGAATGTACCGTAGAAGATTTGAAGAATGCTTTAATGTTGCCAGCAGCCCCCAGGTAAGGAACATATTAAAGGCAAGGATTACTGACATTACTGTAACATATGTACAGAGCACTAAAACTGGTGGTGCTAAAACGAACAATGAAAGAAAGCTCTTCTTTATGAAACAATGTCAACTATATATGTAGAAGGAATGACAGAACCTTTAAAAATCACCCGTATGAAATCCACTTAACCCAGACAAGGATCATCCATGTGTGCTAAGATAATCTAGTCAAAGGATGTTTGCCCAGTGCCAAAGTGTCAATACAAAGATTATCTGCCATTTGCAATGAGGGAATGGTTTCTCTACAATGGAGCGATCTGGGAATTGCCACTTTTACCAAGTGATCCAGTTAGCATCACCAGAGGCACATAAAATCCTGACAGGCCACAGTACAAGCCACTCAATATTATCAATGAGCTCCTCTAGCCAAAAAGTTTAACCAGGATCCAAATACACCTTCAGACCTAGTTTTTAATTTGTAGGCAAAAAAAGTGATGAACAAATTAAACCACATCACAAGGAAATAAGCCACCAATCCAATAATTCTAGAAAGGGGTATATTTTATAAGGCAACTGCCTGGTCCCTTTGAAGTAACTATCATCCAAAACAAAACAAACAAACAAATAAATAAATAAAAAGAAATAGGAACAGTTCTGGTTTAAAAGACATCAGAGGCACAGAAACCAAATGCCACGCATAAATGCAATATTTTTTCAAAAAGCCAATGAAAACATTTTCGTGGAGACAAGTGAAGCAATCTGAATGTAAATTAAGATTAGGAAGGTATTGCTAATTTCTTCAGGGGTGATAACAGTATTTTAGTTAAACAGGCAAATGTCCTATATTTAAGAGATACATGCTGAAAACTTTAGGGTGAAATTTTAGATATGCTACTTAAAAATAGTCTAAAAAATATATATACTTACATATATGTTATATACATGCAAAGCAAATACAACAAAATAATAAATATTAGCTGGTCAGTCTACATGGTAAGTGCATGCACTTCATTAGCTTTTCAAGTTTTCTAGATACCTGAAAATTTTTCACTATATAAGATCAAAACTACAATTTAAAAAAAATGAATGCCTACATTCCTAGCTACTTAGAATGCCAAGGTAGGACTAGCAATAGAGAGGGAGGGAGGGAGGGAAGGAGGGAGGGAGAGAGAGAGAGAGAGAGAAAGAGAGAGAGAGAGGGAGGGAGGGAGGGAGGGAGGGAATGAGAATGAATAAGAATGAATGAGAACAGAGCTTGACTTTCTCCTTTAACATCCTGGGAGCTGCTGGTGAGGACTGAAAGGAAGGTATGGACAGAAGAGCTTCTTTTGTTCTTCTTCTTAGTACCTAACACACCACTAGAGAGTCAATAAATATTTGTTTATTTGGGCAATGAAAGAATGGATCCGCTTTCCCCTCTGGTGAGTGTTGGGTGGCTTTTGTGAAAGAAGTATACCCATAGCAGCTCCCCGAAAGGAATGGGCTGTTGCCCGGCAAATGTTGCTCAGGGACAGTCACGAGGATGTACACACAGCAAACTCAGACCCTGCGAAGTCTAAAACCATCATGATGGCAAACATCTTGTCCCACTCTTTACACTGGCACATTCAGAAGATCAGACTGGGATTCTGACCTTTGGTTCCAATAACATCCCCAGCAGAAACAGAACACATCTATAATTCCCTTATTCACACCTTTCCACAGCACAGGCCTAGGGCAATGAAGCCACCAGATGAGTATACAAGCTTAGAGAAAGCTGGAGTGTGTGTCTATCCACAGTGTGACCTCTGTGTCCCTCCATGGCCTATATAAAAAGTTGAAAAGAAAAATCTTCCACAAGCTTTAAGTATTATTTTCTAACTTTCATAGGCATAAAGAAGATGTTCACTGGATGATCCACCTACATTGTGTGTGGGGGGGTGTTTTTTAGGTGCCATTGAGTCCCATCCGACTCATAGGGACCCTACATACAACAGAACGAAACACTCTCTGATACTGTGCCATGCCCAGCACTATGTCAGTGCTTCTCTGCTATTCATAGGGTTTTCGATGGATGGTTTTTTCGGCATTGTTTTGGGAGTGGCTGTCAGGTCCTTCTTCCATTTTTGCAGTGCTAGGGATCGAACCCAGGGTCTCAGAGCATAGAGCAAGCACTCTACCAACTGAGCTAAACACTAGACCAAACATGACTCCCTCTAAATGTTTTCCAAAAGTGATGCTAGGGAAATAAACATAAGGTCTTCACAGTTCTTACTCTGCTAGGCACATGGTACAAGATAAAGCAGACATAACCTCTGCCCTCCAAGAGTTTACTGAATCCAGTATCCAACACACACATCAATAATGGCAAATTTGCGAAAGCACCACAAAGGGAAAACAGAGCACTAGGGTGGCTTGGTACCCGGCAGGGGCCCTGCCTACGAGAAGTTCCCGGGAAGAATGCATGGGACCTAGACTGACTTCCTAAATACTAAGAACAAACATTCAGGCATAATATGAAATTAAAGAGCAGTATGTAGTTCTGCGTATGTAAGGCTTACACAGTCATTTTCATGATAGACAAAAGGACTTTGCAGCTGTTTAGCTTATATCCTTTCTATTTTGTATTTAGACAAGAAAAATTTGAAGAGGACAAAAGTTCTACCATTAAGTCAGTCATAATATCTTTTATATCAAAAATCAAAATAATTAAAAGGAAAAACCAATTCTTCAATGTGCAATTCGTTTCATGTTTAATTTCAGCAAGTCAAGAATGGGTAGGCTTATGAATAACCTAAGTTACATGTAGAGAAGACCCGTTTCCTCTACAGCTTTAAAGTTTCTGAAATTTAACAACAGTATCTTCGATTATCAGTCCTAATTCTTAAATCCCATAGGTCAGTTTTGAGATCTAAATATCAAATAAGTTTATCAGTATAGTCCTACAGAACAAAAATGAATTTGGAAGAGGGTAATATTTGGCCTTCATAGAGAACACAAATGTGAGCTGGGACATTCAGTTGTGAAACTGCATATAAAAATTTCAAGGCAGCTTACTGATTTTCAAGATATCACTGATATTCACAGCTTTTTAAAAGAAGATCATATGCAATACATTTCCATGAGTTGAATCATATAATTAAGGCAAGAAGTCTAAAAGCTTTATCAAGGTCAGCAGTAATGCCAGATTTTGAACACAAGTCATGAAAATACAGTATATCTCTGCAGAACATTCCAGGAAATTTTCAAGCCTAGTTACACATCAGAATCACCTGGGGAACTCTTACAAAAGCAAAGGCCAGCTCCTAAGATACCACACTTTGGTGTCAGCCCCCCCCCCCCCCCCCGCTTTCTAGGTCGCCCCTTTCCCCTGTTCTCTCTCCCTCTATCCCTCCCTCTTTTCCAGGAAACATTAATAAATAAAGAAGCCGTGGGTTTAGACTTGGGCTGTATCCCAGAAAGAAAACACAAACAACTCCTGATAATACATGCTGAACTTCCAGTCAAGGGGAAAGCTTCTGCCCTAAAAGCAATCATTTGTACTGACTTCAACTTGCATTCAAAACTAGTAGATTTCGGCGATCTTAAAAAGTTTGCAAATCACCAAACATCTCATTCAAAGCAAGAAAAGAGGCCAAAAGCAAATGACATATTTTTTTCCTTCTGACACCTGAAATCATGTTGTTATTGTTAGGGCCGTCAAGTCGGGTGCAGCTCATAGCGACCCTCACAGGGTTTTCAGTGGTTGATTGTCTTGGGATTGCTTGAGGAGTGGATTACCACATCCTTCTCCCGTTTTTTTGCGGTGCTGGGGATTGAACCCAGGGCCTCTGAAGAGCTCAGAGCAGCAAGTTACCAACTGAGCTAAAACCCCAGCCCACTTGCAATTATACTAACTAGGAATTAGGTATTGGCTGTTGTAGAATGAAGGCTGGGTTATCATGAGAAAGTTTATTTCTACTCATTTTCGTTTCTGTCAGATTTTCCATTATAAATTTTACTTTCTTTGCCAGTAAAAGTAGCATGAGGTTGTGATTTGGCAAGAAAGATTTAAGCCTGGGTGTGATTTCCGCGCACCAATTTGATTTAAATTAGTTTTCCCATATTTAGTGAGAACTTTAAAAAGTCCGTTTGGCCACTTTTGTTTGTCTTATTAGTTGATTTTCTATACAACTTCAAAAGTCCTCAGAAGTTGCCCTGCATATTTCTGATAATTTCAGATGGACATGCACTGATGACTATATATTATTACTCATATTTTAACGAAAATAACTTGATAATAAAGAACATGCTGAGTTTTGTTTTTCTGCAAAAATATGCATTTTTAAAAAGCCATTATGTCTATCTCTACTTATATTAAATTCTTAAGAGAAACAAAATGGATAGGTATGTATAGGTATACACAGACACACCTGATGTAATTTGGAAACGGTATATATCTTGCAACAATAATTAATTTCTCCAAAGCAGCATTTTACTACCTGTTGCTTACCACCAACGATGTCTCTACACCAAACAAAAAGCCACTGGGACTGGAAAAAGCTTGTCCCCATACAACACTGCTCACCCCGTTTAGTCCACAGGATCCAGTGCTGTAACATGAAAAGCCAGCTGTGGAGCTCCTTAAGGCACAGCCCCTACAGGTTCTCTGTCCAGTATTCTAAGAATGTAGCACACAGGAGCAAACAAAAGCCCCCTCCCCAGGAGTCACTCACCTTGTCACACAGGGGGGAACCATTTCAGCTGGGATCTGCTATTTAGACTTGACGCCCAAGACACAGGGATTTTGCCTTTCTTTTTTGGTTTGTATAGCTGGTGAAGTAGACAGGGATTCAAAGAACAATGCGGCTCAAGAGAAACTGATTCACTGAAAGACACACTCAGGTCTGTTCTAGTCTCAAATTTCACAGACAGCACAGATTCAGACTATGTACCCTGCTCATCTCCAGGCCCTAGTTCCCCAAGCAGGGAATTTCCAACATTTCCCTTTTATTACCCTTAAGTAATCACACTGTTTATGGATCCTGCTGAACCCATGCTAAGCAGAGAGATGGTCGGTTCCTGCAAGATTCACAATCACGAAGCAGAAATAAGAACGAAGGAGCCTCTCCACTCCCCAACTGGATTCTGAAGGCTTTTTAAGAAAAGCAGATGCAGCCATATCCCCAAATACAAAAGAATATTCCTGGACATGAACGACTCTAAAGGAACCTCTCGAGGCCCAGAAAGTCAGCCAGCACATGCCAGTCAGCCACCTCGATCCCCCCTCTGCCCCTCTCCACTTCTCACCTTGTGTTTGGGGGGGAAAAACAAAAGTTCAGTTTCACCCGCGGGAAGTGTTTCCCACGGAGGAGGGTCTGTGTCTGCACACGCAGACAGACTCACACGGTCTGGATGATGCTTTCACAAGTTAAGGGGCCTCGCGCTTACTCAGCAGAGGAAATCTTTGTGTGTGAGGAACCACGCCAATTCCTATTAGTAAGAAAGGATACCGGGCGAGGAAGCCTATTCTCTCAATGACCAGCCCAAGCGGCCCAACGAAAACAGAGACCTCTGCCGTGACCATCTGCGAGAAGGAAGGATGTTGTCAACTTTCTTCTCCCCCAAAACTCAAGTGACCCCCGTCTTGACCCTCAGAAACCAGATCCACAGGAACCAGCTCTTCTGCAGGAACTGAGAGCTTTGCACCACAGCCCCAGCGCTAGGAGGGCTGGTGGCCCAGGCTATCTGCCCCGAACATGAGCACTCACATTCCAAAGATGTTTCCGCTGCGCTGGAATGGCTGTAAATTTCTTTCCTGCAGAATTCTTTCCAAACAAACTGCCATGAACTGAGCTCCGGCAGGCAGGAGTCCTTACCCGAGCGCTCTTCACCTCAGCACAACATAGCTTTCAGATGCCGAATGGGACTGAACTGGCAACTGGGCCAAAGGAGTCAACTTTAAAAATGCAAATTTATACAGGGGGAAAAAAAAAATTTAAACCAACCCACCAGAGTTCCACCTTTCGTGATGGATGACGGATCCGAAAAGGAAATTTCCTTCAGATGGTCTATTTTATTGCTAAAGTGCCTATGTGCTTGCAGATTGCAGGGATACATGAAACAGGTTGTTTTAAAAATCCCAAAAGGATTTGTTGTTCCATATCATTAAAAAAAACTGGGAGAGTGAGAGAGTTCAAAAGAGGAAGCACCCCTTTATCAGCATAAAAAAAGATTATATATTCTGTCTGAGTAAATTCTTAAAAAGTAGATAACTTTGAATAGTCAAGAGTATTAAATTTTATCAAGAGTTTTCCCAAATAAGAAAACAATGCTCTCATAAAATGGAAGGACAATTCTTTTAAAAGGGATTTTAAATGATTCATACTGAGATTGAAATTAAGAAGAAAATACCTACAAAATCTCAATTGCCTTGAAACGAAGCTTCTGCTTTTGCCTGTTGGTAGGATTTGCAGAAATGGGCTCTCCCCAGAGAGGTAAAAGTGCACAAATGCAGAGTGCACACAGACACAAACACACACATGCTATACCTTTGTATTACACTGGCATTTTATTATTTAATTAAAGTACTCTTATTTTTCTAGCTCACGCATGCTTCCCTTGAGACGGCTTTGCTGTTAGCCTGCTGGCCTTGACTTCCAGCCAAAAACAATTCAGAAACAAAAAGGGACAACAAATCATATTTTCACAGACATTTTTATCCCTCAATACCACCCTGTTTTCACACAGCCCCTAGAAAACTATAATTTAGGGCAACAGCCACCCGAACCCAGGGTCTGACGCATGGCTCCACAAAGCATTTCCTGTGTAAGAAATTCTTAGGTCCTAATTGCAAATAAACTCCTTTGATAGACCCACTTTAACCAACATTCTTGGTTTGCAAACAGTGCCAGCGGTACCGGCTGATGGATTTTTAAGAAAAAAAATCAAAACAAGACACTGGGTCTAGTTCTGATCCAGTAGTGATCTAAATATGAGGTATTTATGAGTCCTGAACTCTGAATTATTTCAGTTCTTAAAGATACTCAGCAGCAGCATTTGCTAATTGAATCTGCAAAATGCGCTGATTTCCCAAGTTAATTCTCTCACCTCTTCCCCAAGCAAAAGTCTCCACTTACCTGGTGGCAACCCTGTAAGTTTGATTCTCTCCCATAAGATGAGTATGAGCCCCTTTCAGTTTTACCTGCCAAGAGAAACAACAAAACAGTATAAATTGTGCTTTTCCTTTGAAAAAAACTCTCCTGCAGGTAACAGACATCTACTTCTCTTCCCCGATGTTTACATACGTAAAGTAGGCACTACTGGCAATGTATGCAAGCAAGAGACGGAATAACACTTCCTCACTCTGGCGATGATAAACTGGAAAAAAATATCCTTCATTCCTATTCTTAGCCAAACTGCTCCACACTTCCAAAAACTGTCATTCCAATGGCCTCCACTTTCTCTAACAAACAAATTTCCATTCCTGATTTTCACGTTTTTTCTCTCTCACAAAATTTAAACAATTTCATTTTTATTTACACAGCAGGCAAATTATCTATGTAATGACCCTAGCCTTGTAATTCCCATTGATTATATTGACACTTAATGGGGAGGCCAAAGCTAATCAATCACAGGCTCTCCAGATGGTGAATTTAGCGAAGAAACTATTCAAAATTCTGAGTCTCTCCTTTCCTTTTCTTCCTTCCTTCCTTCCTCTTTCTTCCTTTCTTTTTCTCTTCTTTCTTCCTTTCTTAAATCCCACCATGATCAAGATGATGAACCAGTTTACATTTGGCAAGGACAGTTTTTGAAAAATCACCCACTCGGGACTTCCACCAGTAGATGCAGCAGGCCCAGGGATCAAAAAGTGGGAATGCCTTGTCCAATTCTAACCACCAAGCGTTTATCATCTATAGAACCACCAATGCCATGTAACCACATCTAAAGATAAAACCAAGGTTGCTCATTTGTTCTTTTGTAAAGTATATTTAGCCTTAATAATCAGAAGGAATGATAATGAAATCATATCACAAGAGATCTAAGCAATAGAGTCCAGCTGCTGGTGGACAAAGAGTCGGCACAGAAATTATCCACATCAGAAGATAAGGAGAAAGGCCTCCAGATCTCACCCTACTCAAGACTGAAGGATACTTCTTTCTTCAAGACTAGAGCTGTACGGTGCATCATACTTTATACACAGGACCATACTATTCTTTTTCCCAAAGGGAAAATTCAAAACTTATGTTTTAAAGGGCTGAATCAATATCTTTTTAAAGTTTATAACCTCCAAGTTCCCCCTCTCAATCCAAGTTAACACAAACATAACAGTAACAGTAGTCTTTTTATCTTTTGGTTCAATGTCGGTGCTATCGGAGCATGCTTTCTTGACAGCATACAAAGAATGTATCTTTGACAAACTTTATATCTGGTCAAAAGTGCACCTTATTTCTAAGTCACTATACATATATCAATTGAGGGTAGTTTTCAAAGAAACCCAAACTTGAGTCTTATAATGACTCCCTTCTCCCCCAGTATTAACTTTTTGACTGATTATAATCCATCTCAAACTTGGGAAAACACCACCCTACTTCTGGTACAGTGTTCAATGCAGAGTATAAAATCAATGCCCGTATCAATTTCAAATCCCGTGACACAGGACACTATCATGCAGGCTGTGAGCCTTGGGAGATCTAAGGGAAGAACCTTCAATGCATACGACTGTATACTAAAGAACAGGTGCATTTACCTGTGTGTCCACTGCAAGTGACCACAGAGGCACCCTTACTGATTTGTGTAAATCAGCTTAAGGTACTCGTAATCAATCTGCCATTGAAAACCCTATGAATAGCAGAGAAGCCCTCACAATAGTGTTTCGCCTATTGTACACAGGGTCGCTATGAGTTGGATTACCAACTTGACGGCACCTAACAACAACCACCACCACGTTTACCTGCTCATTATAAATATTGCTAACAGAAAAGGTTCAACCTTTAAGGGCTATATTAAAGGACACATATCCTCCTTTAAGCTCCTGTATCTAAAAAAATAAAATCTTCAGTACAATCACATCTACTTCACTTTGATATACTATTCACTGTTTATAAGCAGGTAGATAGGCAGGCAGATAGGTAGACAGGGAGACGGACAGAGAGAAAAATAAAGTAGAATTTGCTTTGACTTCATAGAAATTGAATATTCAGTGTGCTGTTTCAGTAATTTCTAAATACTGAATCATAAAATTATAAAAAAGAAAAAATGTTTGAGGATGAAAGGCCAATTTTTTTTTTTTCTGTACAAGGAATTACTGAAGTGACCTCAATAAAATTTTACCACCCAGTATTATGTCTCAGACTTGGTTCCAACACCCAGAATCAGAGAGCACAATTTTCTTGCTAGGATCTGCCTCACCTCATATACATAAAGTGGGGTCTTCCTTCTATTATTACAAAGCCGGGAGGCCAACGCCAAGGTTTAAGAGAGGTAGTGAGTGAGAGGACATAGGTGAGAGAGAGGAAGAATGGAATAGGAAGAGCAAGGAGGTAGGGAGGGAGAAGAGGAGGCAGGACAGGAGGATATGAATGCACGCTGCACAGTCCCCAAAGTCCTCTGAGCTACAGAGGCCTCGCGCTCTCGACTATCATATCAGATACAGACTGCTTAATCTTAATTTTGCTTGTTAAAAAATATTTATCCAGATACAAAAATAAACCCACTGCAAATTACAAGTTGTCAGGGTTAAAAATCTACTCCTGTTTGTGTGGGGGAGGATGAGAGACCAGCATAGACATGAATCATTCTCAGTAATTTGAGTGTTTCCATGACATCAATGGGCTCCCGTCCAGGACTCTGTCGAAGTCTGCGAGGTACCAAAGAGGCAGCGCAGCCAGCAGGAGGCTGGGAGGTGGACTTTTTTTTTCCTCCCCCTCCTAAGGATTATGCTTCTTGTGAAGATTTCATCTGTATCATCCACTTTCACCATCAAATAGATCGCACTGGAGATCATGAGCAAATATGCTTCGTTCTGATGGTGTAAGCCTTTAACTTTATTACAGTTTTTTGTTCCCAAATTCAACTATAAATCTGCCCACAGAGCCCAAACAGAGGTTTGGGAGCAAAATAATCAGGGATTGTGGGTAAAGCCCAAGGACCTTCTCAAACATCCAATTTTTTGACTCCTCTCATTTTTCAAATGACAAGCAGCCATTTTATAATGACACCTCAGTTTCCAGGGGAAAATATATACATACACATATACATATATATAATGTAAATTTGTCCATTAAATATTAGCTGTGGTGTTGCTGTTGGTTTTCTGCTTAAAATTCACTGGAACATTCGTTTCAGATGATAAAATTTTCAAGAGCAGTGATAATAGGCTGGAGTAGGACCCTTAAGTAACTATCTGTGCCCATGCACACAAAAGCTCCTGAATGCCTGCGTTTACTCTACGTTAGGCATGGATTTTTGTCACTTCCACCAACTGGCTGGCGCGGGCAGCCTCTTCTCTCATTTCTCCATTCTTTGCCACCCACTCCCCCCATCCCAGCCACACCGGGTGCTTTGAGAGAGCTGCAGATCCTATTTTCCCAATATTTAAAAGACATAGCAGTGATGAACAAACCCGGCGCGTTCACTGCGGAATTTTCGAGACAACCCTCCAGTACTAGAATGCGACAGCCGCTGCGGATATTTTTTGGCACAAAGACAATGGTGGCAGTGCCAAGCCCCATGGCTAAAACTACTCAAAAGAGGCATAAGGGTAGCATTAATCGCTCAAGTTTTTTACTGCATGGAGTACTGTTGTCCGTATTTTAAAAACCAGAAGTACCCGTTAGTAACATTTGTTGTGTGCCCACAGATTGGGGGGAGGGGGATACTGAAGTGTACACCAGAAACAAATCTTGTCAGGCAGTTGATTCATGTTTATACCTAAAAGGACCAAATGTTAGATTTTGCTGCTGATGACGATTTCCGTGCATGAATCAAATGATGTGACCTAATGGAAGGACACGAGGGGCTGAATGAGAGCTACAGAGAGGATATCGTAAGCTAAGTCAACATATTGGCTAAACAACTTTCTTCCACAAAAAAAAAAAAAAAAAAAAAAAAAAAAAAGCGATGTATACACGGCACATGTAATACAATGTCATAATTTTTCATACTAAACAAGAAAAATGCTGGAAATGAGCAGACACAGCACCCGTCAATCAATTCTTCTGGAGACAAAGGAGATCAACGCGCAGCCCCTTCTCCAGAGCAAGTCGGCATCTACAGTGAGCAAATAATCCAGAAAGTTAACACGTGTTTCATCCAAACTGAACCCACCCTAACTGCTAATATCTGTACTGAAATCTGATTATTAAAAATGGCACCAGATGAAAATTGATGAAAGATTCACTCGCTTCTGTCGCCACTGAGAAACGAACCTAAGCAGAAAATAATAGCAACTTACACATTTTTAAGGATAATATTTTTGCTGGTCTACTCATTCATCTTTGATCATGCTGTCCCGATAAGTAGAAGGAAACTTTGTTTTCTATAGGGGGGCAGTATGGTTAACAAAAGTCTGCAGAATCTAAATTCAATATTTTTATATTCATGTTATTTGCCATTTGACTTCCGATTTTTCTTCCCACTGATCCATACTTCCTGTTGTAAGGGAATTAGATGACAATGAAAATATTACATGAAGGGAAAAAATGATCTCATAAATCCACTCCATTCACAAGGAGGCTTCCAGAAAGAATCACCTTTGGTAAACTGCACCTGGACACACATGACAACTCAAAGCCACATGGAAAGAGCCAGAGACAGGCATGAGCAACTTCTGCGTAAAATGATTTCTGGAGATAAGCCAGGACACAGACGATCCGATCCCTCTGCTGGCTGACCAATAGGATCATAACTGGGTCATATTGGGGCTTGCAGCCTTTCGTCCGTAAAAGGCCACTTTCACAATTATATATAAACATTAGGAGTTCTGCTCACCACTGAAACAGATGCACCTGTCTGGTGGCACAGAGCATCTTGTGAAAAGCCTGGATGAAAAATTATCTGATACTGCAGGACAATACCAAGCAAGGCTGTCTCACTCTTAATCCTCGTTCTGGGAACCGAAGAATGAGCCTATTGTTCCCTAGCTTCAGACCAGGGAACTCATCATAAACATGTTTGCCTCAGAATAAATTTCTGTCCCTGTCCCCAGCCTCAATCCATCTCTGTTTACCCTATGAATGTATGGAAAGAATTACTTCATTAAACAAAAACTAGAAGGTTTAAGGGTACCGAAAATATACATGGGTGATTATTTAAAGTCCCTTTATCTTTTGCATAACTGCCTTTTCCTCCCCTACCCAAGTAAGAGTAGCCACTACCCAGACTGATTTACTCAACCTGTCTACGACTCTATGAGGCAGACAGCACCATTTTACAGATGTGGAAACTGAGATACAGAAAACTGCCCAGGGCCACACAGATCGAGGCGGGGAACCAGGGTTCAGACTCTGGTGGTTTATTCCCAAGGCTGAGCGGAGCTCTTTGTACCTGTTTTGCTGTTGGTGTTTAAATTCTGTTTTAAAAAAGAATGATGTGAGAGAGAGAGAGAGACAGAGACAGAGAGACAGTGAGACAGAGAGAGAGAGAGAAAGAGAGAGAGAGAGAGAAGGAAGGAAGGGAGGGAGGGAAGGAGGGAAGGGAGAGAAAAGAAAAAGAGAGAAAGAGAAAAGGAAAGGACAGAAGGAAGGAAGAAATGAATAGAGGGAGAGAGGATGGACGGAAGGAAGGAAGAAGGAAGGGAAGGAAAGAAGGAAAGAAGGATAAAGTAGGTATAAATAAACTAGAGGCCAATACTGAAGACTCTCAAATCCCAGAGCCCAAAACACTCATGAATTTGATATAAAATTAATGAAAGTGTCTTATAGGTGGTGATAATTTACATTTACATGGTGTTTTATTCCTAAAAGGTCTCCAGATACTTTATAGCTGTACAAATGATATACACATAATCTGTGACGTCTTACAATTAACTGCCACCATCTCCATATTAAGTCAAAGCAAGTAATTAACAAAAACGTGGCAGAAAACAGCATTTCTACACATTCCCTATGTGAAGACTGTAATTGTGCATCAAAATGCACAAAGGAGGAAAGTTAAAACATAATTATAACATAGGGCAACCAAGCATTGCTCATAAGCATATTCTATGGAAAAGTAATCCCACAACAGGCTCCAGGAATCAAATGGGAGACTAATTAAAAGATCTAGGAAATGTTACAAGCTACCTCTAACCTTCCCCCAGAAATTTACATCATATTTTAGCATCTTAAAGGCTCTGAGAAGTCCTGCAGTGAGGATATTTTATTTAATATAGTACTCCTTAAACTTACTTGCATACATATATCTGCTTCCATCTTTTTTGTCCATTAGTACAAGTCCTATGGAATTTTTAGGAATTATTATTTAAAAAAAACACAAAGGATATATAGGGTTAATATATGTCTGTGGTTTCCTACCAAATATCTAGTACTAAGTTCAAAAATTATATGTTATCGTAATTAAATTAGTCTAAAAATATCTTGGTTGTCTATTTGGTGGTATTGCTATTGATACAAATTTCTCATGGAAATCTGGGAACAGGCAGGTATATCGTCATTGTTCTGACTAGCTGGTCAGCTTTAATAATTTCTCATTCCAGTGGGGAGGTGAACTTCCAACAAAAACGGTGATGTTATTCTTCTAATGTCTCAAATTTCAGAGAGCTCATTTCTTCCTACAGCATCTCTCCACACCATGACAGCTCGGCCCTCAACTACAGGCATTTAAAAATCCAAAATTAAAATAAATTTCACGCTGAAAGAATTACAATTCAATTCCAGCAAACAAACTACTAGTCATCCTACAACCTAGGAAATCCTCTTCCTCTCTGTCTTCCTCAACTGAGAACAGAAAGAAAAGTCGGAAAAAAGGACGAGGCCCCAAGCTCGTATGCAGCAGGGGGATACCAGGAAACAACAGATGAGCCATTTTTCCATAAAAGACCAGCATTGGCCGTCCCATTCCCTGATGCCTTTTTAAGTCATAAAAATAGGGTGCTTGGTGGTGGTCTGGAGGTCGGATTCTGTTGGAAACATTGAACTGCAGCCACTTCTCATCGCCGATCCACCTCATCTCTTCTAGACCCTGGGCAGCCTTCAGAACAGTGTGTTGCAGTAAAACCCTACAGAAGCCAAGACTGAGGTGCCTCCTGAACGCTTCCTTGTGGGGACAATCCCTGGTTCAGGATCTATCCTCGGTTCTCTTCAAAGCACTTAAATTGACAAAGCACTAAACCGTAGGAAAAGTAATTCAAATTATTTAAGACAATACATTCTAGGAACTCATTAAATGGACATTTTCATCCCTATTTTTACAGGTGAAGTCACTGAAAATAAGAAAGGGCAACCAGCTAACACAGTTGGAGGTGTACCCATATTAGAAGATGAAGCTGGAACATAAGCGTCCAGTTCCAGCACCCAAATCCTCTTCTACAACATGCCACCTGTTACGAGAACTCCAGATGTATTATCACCAGCTATTATAACAAACATTATTCTGTTTGTATTCACACTCCCACAACCCTCTCCTCAAATAACCTTAACTTGATTGATAAAGTCAAAGAGTTCTCAAGTCCAGCGACAGATGAAAATGTCTGCATAAAGCCAGTCATGTTGGCTGACATCTCTAATCCCAGCAACTTGGGAGGCTGAGGCAGAAGGATCACGAGTTCGAGGCCACAGGGAGCCTCTGTATCTTAGTGAGACTCTGTGTGCGTGTGTATATGGTAGAATGCAGCCCAGTGGTAGAGCACTTGCAAAGTATGTGTGAGGCCCTGGGCTCAACCACCAAGTACTGCCGGGGAGGAGAGGAGAGGAGAGGAGAGGAGAGGAAAGGACAGGAGTGAAAAGAAAAGAAAAAAGTGAAAAGCGAAGCGAAGTGAAGATAAGGTGTGTGAATAGGTAAACATTTTGAGGGTGTAGCCTTGGGCCCATCAAAAACTACCTTCTCCATGCAGAATGAAAACACTGCCTTAGATTATCCCACGTGCCCTAGATGACAACAGCCAAAATAATCCTCTCCCTCGGTGTCTTTCTTAGAAGCACACGCATTATCAAATTAAAGCACATGACTTTTATGCTTTATTTTCTGAATGCAGGAAAATCTTTCACTGAAAATAACACTAATTCCACAGAGTGTGCAATTAATCAACATAATCATGGGGATAAGTTAGCTGTTTGGGGAGGTGTGTCAAATAACTCCTTAAGGCCACTAAAGTACCACTTGAACCACCAAAGTAATGATTTTCTGAATCAGCAATTTGTACAAGGGTGCCCTAGAGACCCGAAGGGCTAAGGGCAACCCCAGAAGCACTCAACTTACTTATAATGAGTGACTTACCACTGGCTTTATGTGACAAATATCTCGATAGTGCTGGATCTATTTTGTATTTTCATTTCAGTTTGAATCTGTGGTGATTGGGCATAACAATGGCAATCAAGGACCTGTGTGGTCTTGGAAGAAACCGTATACTCATTTGAATGGTTATTTTTTATTTAAAGAAAGTTTTTCATATAAAATGGGGAAAAAGAATTATCTTGCAAGACAGGTAATAAAAGCAAGCAGAAATGAAATCTTTTTGCCGTACTCTTAGGTGCAAGAGGAGACTCAGGATGTGTATGGAGAAAAGCAACCCTCAAGACTCAATCTAAGAGACCGCGCTGCTCACAAGACCCATCAGGAAGACTTTGTGACAACAGATTTTGGGGGTCTCTACTCCATGGTACTTGACTCCGATAGAGTGCCGTCCAGCATTCTTTTAACATTTTTAGACTGAAATGTTGTTGTTGTTGTTGTTAGGTGCCTTCGAGTCGGTATCCGACTCATAGCGACCCTCTGTACAACAGGGGAAACACTATTGTCAGTGCTTCGCTGCTGTTCATAGGGTTTTCAATGGCAGATTGATTTTTGGGAGGGGGTTGTCAGGTCCTGCTCCCAAGCCTACAGCTTCTGGTGTTCCCAGGCGGTCTCCCATCCAGGTACTAACCAGGCCCAACCCTGCTTAGCTTCCGAGATCTGACGGGATCGGATGTCACAGGGCTGCAGCTGCAGGCTAGCTGAAATCTCACTGCTTATTCCAACAAGCTCCAATAAGCATCACCAACTGAAGTCATATGCACAGGTTACACCGGATAAAGCTCAGGTAGATCGGGCAACATGGTGGAAAGGAAAAAGTCCAACCTTTCTGAGTGAATTTTCCTAACGACAAGCAAGGGTTGACCTCCAAAGCCCTTTGAGCCAACTACATGGACCAGGTTAGAGAAACTTCCTTGCAGCATGCGAGAGGCCTCTAAATTTCCTCATCTCTGTTAAGGAAGACTTGTTTTGTTTTTGTTTTTGGTATTGGGAGCTGAACCCAGGACCTCGCACTTGCATGCTATGCAACTGCTGTACCACTGAGCTGCACCCTCAGCCCATTTTGTTTTTTAGTTTTTTGAGACAGGGTCTTGCTAAATTACGCAGGCTGCCTGTGGACTTGAACTTGGCGATCCTCCTGCCTCTGCCTCCTGAGTCGCTGGGATTACAGGTGTGCGCCACCATGCCCGGCTTGAGGAAAACTTGTTATTTTGAAGAAGTTAATTTCACATTACCATGCAGATTCCTCCAATAAAAAACAGTATCCGAACACAAGAGTTCTGTGAACGGTCGCTCCCTGCCATCAGATGCCTGGCCCACTGCTCTAAAAATGTCCCCTCTCCATTCTGTGCCAAGAGTGGAGTTTCTTCTAGGATCCAGAATGGAACTCCAGGCACCGGCCTCGGCCGTGAACTGAGAAGGCTCCCCACCCAGGCCTTCTCCTCTCCCCACGCTCTAGTGGGAGCAACAGGTCCCAGCTGAGGGGGAGCATATGGGCCTTTCTCTCACATGGAGGAAAGGGGTAATGTTTCTGGAGAAATACCATAGAGAAATCTCACGCGAGTAAGACTTATCCTCTCCCTTAGCCACAGTAAATGCAAAAAACAAAAATGCTAAAACTCTGAACCAAAGTGGAATGGAAAACAGAAGAAAAGGTTTAGTATTAGGCTTTAGTATTTAGGTTACAGACACTGAGTTGTCTATATGGGAAAATTATGCATTTAAGCACTATGCATACATGTGATGGCCTCAATTTTTAAGCTGAGTTTGCAACTAATAAGAAACCAAAAATTATCATCCCTTAAAGAAACTCTGTATCTGATGTGATACTCAAGACTATACAAAAATAAAGGGGGAAGAAGGTCACAAAAATTTTAAATATGTGAATAATATCTCAACAGTGCATACACAACCTACGTACCACATCTGTAACACACATACAGTCCCAAATCAACACTTCTATGGTTTATCCCCCTTTTCATTCCATTCCCAACCTTAGACAAATAAGACATGCATAACAGATGCAAATATTCTACATACATACACACATACAACATACGTACACATGGGTAACATGTTTAACACCAGGCACCAGATAATCCAAGTGTCATATATATTTATTTATTTATTTATTTATTTATATCTATAATATATTCAGGGGCTGGGATTTAGCTCAGTTGGTACAGCGCTGCGCTGCAGTCTCTGAGGTCCCGAGTTCAATTCCCAGCACCACAAAAATGGGAGAGGGACCTAGCAATCCACTCCCAAGGCAATCCCAAAACAGTTGGCCATTGAAAACCCTATGAGGGTCGCTATGAGCCAGATACTGACTTGAGGGCACCTAACAACAACAACAACAATAATATATTCAATGATCATTTCTCTAGCCTTAGTAGTAAAATACAATTGACTATATTCCAGAAGCACTGTACAGAGAAATTGGGGGGAAATATTCCAGAATTTAAAATACATTCTGGAGTAGACAACAGTAGGGAAACTGTTAATCATTAGCTACAAAGAAAAATATTTTGGAGGCCAAGCCTGTTCTTCAAGATCAACTACGAGAGAATGAGCCAACATAAGCCCACTGTCAGGTAAACAGGGCCAGCATCCTCAGAGTCCAACCCTTGCCACTGGTAAAGGAAGCTGAAGGCTCACAGGGAAAATGGCACAAGCCACTGTGTCCCATGACGTGATATTTAAGAGAAGCCTCCTATTTACTGACTCTATGAGCATGACTTGGTTAAAGGAGGAAGGCAGGAAGACCAGGAAGGAAGGAAGAGGCAGGAGGCATGGGGATCAGGGAGAAGGAGCAGAAAGAAGGGGAGTGGAGGCAAAAATGGCCTCCTGTTCTCCAGTGCATACAAGACAACAGCACGTGTCATGTGCAATATATATTTACAGACAGCAATCTTCAATTCTGAAACTTGTGAAACTTAGAATCTGAACAGTTACGAACAAAGTTTAAAAAGCAGGACACAGGGAAACTAACTATTTGTTGGGTGCTTTCTGCATATAAATGTGCTAGATGCTGGAAAGTCAAGGGCAGATATTCTCAAGGAGGTCAGAGGGTAGATGGCTATAACACAGAAAAGTAAACACAAGACCACGTATCAGTAAGAGGTGTCATGGAGTAAGGAAAGGCAGACACAGCGCACCTAGCATGTCCTTAGTGAAGTGGCTACAGGAAAGAGTACACCTGAGATTCCATGCAAGATAACGTTGTAACAGACTGTAAGGGTGACTTCACATTTGTTATAATGTAATTCATAGTTAACCAGTAAGGTTAAATCAAAACATATAAAAACTGATACATGATTTATCCAAAACAAATGTTAAGGTAAATGAAATGTAAAATTCCTGAGAAAGACAACTGGGAAACTTATATGACATTTTATCCCTTGTAGAACCCTAAACCCTTTAATCATTCCATGTTTTGAGAAGTCAGTTTGGGGGTTTTGATGGTTTTTGCTTACAAATAAGAGAAATCTGCAATGTAAGACAAAAGAATTGTAAATACCTAAGCTGTCTTCTACCTACAACCCACACCAAATTGATTCAATCAAGTCACTTTAGAGAGACACAGAACTCACTTCTGCAACCTTAGTTATTATGAAGAACTTAACGGAACCGTGTCAACAGAGACTGATGCTATTTGGAGGGAGGTATTCCTTATCCAAGGCCCTCCTCTTCACTACTAGGACCCAAAAGTACTCTCCACCCAGGCAATGACAGAAAGGCTGGCTCCCTCCCTTGGAACTGTCCTTCAGTAGTCTGGTCCTATAATCTGAGAAAATAAGAGATCATGAATGATCTGTTCTTTTAACATCTCACACTCTTTTAAAAAAGAACAGGAAAAGCCAAGCAAAACAGTTTCCACTCAAACTACCATTCTCAATGCCTGCGGGTGCTTACTTAAATTCGCAAGAAAACAAAAAATGCATTTATAAAACATTGTGATGTAGGTTTGTGCTCCGTTCCTTGGTGAAGCAAGTGGAAACTATCAATTCTAGCAGGTAGTCTCTATTGGAGATTACCTACCGACAGGCATGGCAAACAGTCACCTTTTAATATTCCCATGGCTTATCCCCTTAAAAATTTTATTCCCAATTTAGACAAACAAAAATTGTTTTCCAAGTATAACAAGGCCAAGAGGAACTATGAAAACAATGAAGATGTCATTCATGGTGATATGACAGCAACCATTTAAAAACTCCCAAGTGTTATACACTTTCCATGCTATTTGAATTATCAGGACTACCTGTGTAGCAAAAACACAAAAACAGAACCCCACCTTTATTTCCGTTCAGTGAAAATTTTATACTCGCTGAAAATATCTGATTAGTTGTGTCACAAATGAAAACAAAACAAAACAAAAAACCAAAAACACCCCAACCTTGAAAAGTAAAAGAAATTAAAAAGGGGGTATACCAGCCAGCTCCAGTCAGGCTGGCCAGCAGAGGGCGCACATGCCCCAACAGAACTGCCTATGGCCAGGCACACTCCAAACTCATTTAGCAATAAACTTGACCAAACTGGAAAGGGGGTGGTGTGGGGGTGACACATCCTAACCATGGTGTCAGTAATAAAACTAATGTGCTTAATTTAAGGTTACTAGGAAATACATACAAGTATACTATTAACAACACCGACTTTAACAGAGATATCTTACCTGCTTCACAAAAAGTTGTTATTTAAAAATAATTCTTTGTATAGAAATGAGCTTACTCTAATTTTCAAGGCCACTGTAGCTTTTATAGATCTATATGACTGAAAGTGGGAATTCTCCATAATACATGAATTTTAGAAACTCTAACAGATAACATCTATCTTCTGAAGTATATTACATTACCCTTTAAAATAGTGTCTGTCACCTTTAGTGTGTATATTTCCATATGTCATATACAAATCTATTAACTGATTTTTGCAACCTTTGAATATGCACTACTTCATGAGTACCCTGAAATACATAAAGTACTTATCTTCCACAGATATGTGCATGATGAATTACTTATAAATTATCTACTCTGTGTCCCTATACTATAATACTTGCTTTGGGGTTACAGTAGGTTATGACAGAAAGGGACCTCATGGCTATGTATGTTCACATACATAGAGATAAGACCCTGTTTATTTAAGGAAGTTTTCATATAAATGCAAAAGTCAGATTCCTCCTCCTAGCACTTTCCAAGCTTGTGATTTGATAAACAGCAGCACAGTTAGAAAAGAAAAAAAAAATTATCTCATGAAAGGAGTAAAACATCAAATACTATACTATTTACTTTTACAGGTAAAAATTAAATAGTCCACGGGAAGTTTAGTCTTTCATTTCAAATAACTTAGAATAAATGGAAGGTTTACACTTAAGTTTCAAACTGGAAAGTGCAGTTGGATAATTAACTGCTACTTGTCTATCCACTTAAATGACCATTTCAACCTCACCTCTACTTACCAAACAAAAACAATGAAGCCATGAAATATCTCCATCAGATGATTTTTTAAAAGCATTCTCAGTAGGCTCCAGAGGTGAACTTAATTTACAGTATCTACAGACCAGGCAGTTTGGGTTACATGTAGGTCACAACAAATAATACGCCTCCATTGGCTGATGTGGCTACACCGTTTCTGTGTTAGTTAAAATGACGATGTTTCATTATTACTGAGCACTTGATTCTGAACTGTTTGCACAATCTGTTAAATCCAGGCAAATTTAAATGATTCTGACATCCAGCCTGCTAAGGCCAGTGAGGGAGATAATGCCTCTTTACGTGGGTAAAATTCTGTGGCATATAGGTCACTCTCTTAAGGGGAATCAACTACGTGTCTCTTCTTTGCATTTCCACCACAATCCTTCATCCCACAGCCTGGAGCTGAGAGGGAAATGCAAGAAAGGAGCCGAGTGCTCAAAGCAAAAATCTGCTTCCAGGACAATCCATTATATCTGACAAGTTAAATGTTCCATGGTAGGCCATATGGCATCAGAGCAGGCCCAGCGATGGAAGAGGGGACGCAGCAAATGCATCACAATTAAGGAGTTTGGCTATAGACTTTACTTTGGATTACTTTATTTTTTTTTTATCAAATTTTAAATGCCGTCCCCCAAATTTTCAGCTGAGTTCCTTTGATGGGAACCTTTTAAAATAGACTCCACAATTTTGTTGTTGTAACTGTGGGTACTGAAATCTAAAAGTTAAGGCAGAAATGGCCAATTATAATCAAATGGCGTGTCAAAGAGGAGGACCTGTAGCCTCAGTTTTTCAGTTTCATGGCAAATAATACGTAGATGCTAGCTGTTCACCAAGTATTTAAAAGAAACTAGGCATCAGATTAGAACATGTAAATGAAACTGATAGAGCACTAAATGAAACCAGTTTCCATTCTTTTTTTCCTCCCCTAGTACTGGAGGTTGAACCCATCACCTTGCATATACATACACAAGCGCTGCACCACTGAGCCCCATTCCCAGCCCCTTTCATTTTTTTATTTTGAGACAGGGTCTCACTAAATGGCACAGGCTGTCTGTGGCCTCGAACCTGTGATCCTGCTGCCTCAGCCTCCCAAGTCAATGGTACTATGGTTGCCATGGTGCTCAAGTAAAAGCCAGCTTCCATTCTTAACTCAAAAAGATCTTAGAAGTTGTGCAGTCATAACAGGCATATTCCCATTTCTTCTGTGGGTTACTTAGTATCTAATGAATGAACAAATTGAAGACCACCTCCATGTAGTTTGCCTCCTCTCACCATGCTATCAAAAAGCATGCCCACTGCTAATACCACAGGCCAGGGATAAGACTTACTAGCAATCTAAGTCACTCTATGCATGCTGAGTTGCCCATACTAGTATATTTGTTGTTAGAGAGAATGTAATATAAATAATATTAATACTGTAACCAAGTGTGTATTAATCAAGGCAGAGTAAAATGAAATAAAATGAACAAAGTAGTTATTATACCATGGTACACTATTTTACCACTCTTTTGTATAAAGAATACAAATGTTCTCATTTCTCCCAAAGAATTCTCAAGGAACTAGGCTTATAATAAAAGCTGGAAAAGCTTCCTATGTAAGTGTCTGAACTGGTCCAACAGTAATTTTATCAACACTCTCAGTCTCTGGAGATGACATTCTGAAGCAAATTATGTGATCTGTGTGTCTGTGTGTGTGTGTGCGCACGCGCGCACACACGCAAAAATGGGCAGGTCCCAAACAATAATGATTAATTACCAGTTAGGAATTCACACTGGTTTGCAAACATGAAATGATTAAGAGAAACATGTATATATCTTTGCAGAAGTGAAGGCACTAAGACTCATTTCTCTAAACTATTTTCACTCTCCATTTCTCCAAGGGTCACAATTCCCTCAAATGTACCCGCTTCTGCCTTAATTAAGAATAACTTTGTTTCTAAGAACATATTTGCTTTATAAAAATGTCATTTTGCTTCATGTTGAAAATTACGAACACATTTTTCTAGTGGTTTTCAAGTTACAATTTGTTAATAATTTAATACAATCATATATTTGCATCTATCTTGTTAATATAAAATTATGGAAGGTTGTGTGGGGGGTTATGAATTGGTAAAGTGTATTTTAGAACAATCAACTATTATAACTATATAATATTAAATGCTCACATATATGCTATTATGACCTTTATCATAACCTTGGAAGGTACTGTAACTATTATCATTTAATACTTTCATTCTACATGTGAGCCAAAAAGGAATCTCAGGGTGGTAAATTTATTTGCCTTACCACACACAGCAATGAAATAGAGGAGCCATAGCTTCTGCTCACACTTACTTCTAATGGCAACACTATATTTACCAGGTCACAGCATTTATAACTTGAGGAGTTATAAATGTTAAGAAGACATAGGTAAGTACTCCTTAGGAATGTAAGTATAGATATACTATATATTTTTATTTCTTATGTAGGAAAAGAAGTCAGACTTTTTGGTATTATGTTAGTGTCCAATTGGAAAATGGAGCCAGAATCTTAAGTCTGGGTTGGCTAAGAGGAATCAACACATACCGAATACGGTTATGTTTATGCACACACATGTGCATGCGCATGCATGTGCACACGCACACACATATAAAATACAGCCACACACACCAGCACCAATAGAGTGCACTGGGCTGTTGTGTACTGTAGATCTCATTTCTGTATATCTAGACCCACATTTTTATTACTAATTAAAATGTCCAGATGGTAAAATAACACCTGATCCAAGGGGCTTTTTAGTACACTGATTGTCAATGCTCAAATCCTGCATTGTGAACAAACTGGAAAGATTGGCCTGCGCTGAGTTTTCTATATACTGTTCCCCAACCATCAGTGAAATGCAGTTAAAACTTTAATAACAGTTCATACATAAAATGCCCACATTAAATTCTTTAATGAAAAGACAGATCTGATATTCAAATCATTACCATTAAAAGAAAGCTTGTTAACTCCAACAGAAAAAGTGTCACATCATACCAATATGATTACGGTTTATGGAGGAAAAATCCAAAACAGAGGAAAAGAATGAGATTCGTGAAGCCCTTTCTCTTGATCTTTCCATTGCTTCCTTAATAACCCATGAATTTGAAAAATATTTGTGTCATTTTTAGGTACTCTTTATTCATGCTTAGGTCATGTATAGGTATAGGCTTTACATCTTTCTCATAAAGCAAATTCTTTATTGTCCTGTAAGATTTCTTTAAAATATGGATTTCAGCTTGACCCCTGAAACTCAGGTTAGGCAGTGGCTCATGAATAACAGAGTTCAGGAAATCACAAATGCTTTTTAAATGTTTAAGCAGTTACTTCCTAATCCTAAGTGGGTTCTTTTTTCTCAAGCAAACATTTTTGCAAATATTTAGGCTGCTTTGATACGCAAATGCTCTCCCAAACATTTCCACCCGCCAGCCACTGAAACCTCTGCACAGACCCCAACCAATGGGAAAGTTTGCAAGGGAAATACGAGAAGCAACTGGATGGGAATCTGGCAGCCAGGCGGGCTTCACTGCCCACACACAAATGTGGAGTTTGTTGCAATACCTGAAACAAAACCTTGGGATGTCTCAGTGAGACAACTGCTCCAACACTCTCAGTCATGGGGCTGTAATTCTCATTGACTGAGGCAATGGCTTCTAAGCAGGGTAAAGCTGAACACCCCCAGGTTTCCTATTTCAGAGTTCAATAACTCCAGCAAATGTGGCTTGCTGCCGGACAGTGGAAATCTCATCACTTGGAAAAGAAAATGCCCACGGGAATTAACATGTGCAAAACAGGAAACAGAAAAGGCAACAAATAATGCCAAGTCCAGGGCCACAAGTCTTAGCAGGTATTACACTGGGAGCGCACTGTTCAAAAATGTCTCCCCAAAGGAATACACAGGGAGAAGATACCTCTAACACCATCTTAAACTCTGCTAAGAACTCAGGCAATACTTCACGAAAAGGAAGCTTTCTAGAAATAAAAACAAGTGGGTGGCACATTCAAAACAAACTTGTAAATACAGCACGGTTATAATTATTGTAAGTAAAAAAAAAAAGGATCCAGCATTCCCTGTCCCTTCCACACACTACTCCCAAAACACCCTCACAGCCTGCTTTAGGGAATCATGGGGTTCCTTGATAAGAGGGAAGCAAACCATTTCCAAGGATTTCTCCAGTTGCCTCAGTCACACACGCCACCAGAGGCTAGCCACACCGAGAACAAAAGCAAATCTCAGGGTGCTGGCTGCTCATACCGGGCGAGGCATGACTTGGGGAGGTAGGAGTTGGGATACATCTGTGAATTGGGTGGGAGGAAGGAACCACCAGTGAATTTATCAAAGCCAGCGGAACATTCTGCGCATAAAATTAAAAGGAGAGCTGCTCAGCCACTAACCTGCTACTCCTCACTTGCTCTTTCACTTCTGCCATCACTTCCTCGTTTACACATATTAGAAGTGGTCAAAGATTTCATCAGATGTGGTTTTGACAATAATAGCAAAGTGCCTAAAGCCACAGATTTTAATTGCGCCCCAAATACAGATTTGGCGGAAAAAAAGGACCAATCACAGCAAGAAGCGTTTTAACAGGAAAAAAGGAAACATTATCTTGAGCAGTTACTCTGCACTTAGTTGTGCTGTATGAAAAGAAAATACAAAAGCTCTATAAAATGTCAGAATTAACCTATCGTTTCAGATTGCTTACAGGTGAAATTCTACCATCTGGACGGGCAGTTTGCCCACAGAAAAAAGAAAGTAAAAGGGGCGGGGGGAGTAAAACCTTCTTCTGTCTCCTCTTTTAACACAACAGATTTTAAAGGAAAAGAGGACAGAGTCCTCATAATCTCCAAACACGGACAGACACACATGTGTACACACACATGTGTAATACACATGCATGTTCATGTGCAAAGTGTGACAAAACCAAAATTGGAAAAAAGCAAAAGGCTGGAATAAAATTATGATCCTTAAAACTGAGAGATTAATAAGGAATTAAAAACTAGTCATTTTTAATTACATAACAGGGGGAAAGGGATTCACTGTAAAGTCCTCATTAAATAACTGATGACACTTTCTATTTTACTGAGCACCCCAAAAAATAAGTCCCAGCATATCAAAGTTCCCATCTTCCTCTAACAAGGCATATTTATATTCTTTATTTATGCTAGGCTAGCAACTTTGGGAATTACAATTTAACTTTAAGTAAACAGGAAACTGCATCTTAGCAACTCTCGAAAGTTGTTTTATATCATCTGAGATTGAAAATGCTCATAAATTTTACGATTTATAAAGAAATAACCTTTCATTCTTTTTCTTAATCCTTATACGAATCTTCTTCCAAAACATCTGCCTCTGCAAAAAGATCTGCTTTATTAATCATCAGTTTTTTAACCTGAAGAGCAAATATGAAATCAGGTCAGAATTCTAAGTTTTTCTTTCTAACCTTGAGGACCAGCTACAACTGATTAATTTTAGGCTGCAATGACAAACATGGTACCAAGTTTATACCAAGTGGTTATTGGTCAGTCTAAAGTTCCGCCTTTTGAAAGCAACACACAGAGGATTTATAAATCAAAAGCTCTCAGTGCTATGGGTCGGTATCTATCTGTCGATATCTCTGTTTTGGGAGTTTCTGGGCATCCATTTTGATTGTATAGTGTCTCCTAAAATTACATTTGAAGTACAACACTAAACCAGAAGTGTTGAGTGAGAGAATTATGGGCACATTCTCAAACTCTTACACTAAACCACAAAGGGAACAGATTAAAAAGGAAAAAGAGACTTAAAAAAAAAAAACCTATCATCCAAAAAAACAAAACAAAACAAAACAAAAAACCCACCCTGAATAGAGAAATGGAATACTTGCTTTTCTTCTGAGCTTATGGGCAGTACGCAGAGGGAGGCACCAGGAGATCTAAGCCCAAATACGTGATGAAGAGTCGCCAAAAAGCATGTGGATGAATAAACTGTTGTGGCGTAAATTTGCCAGCGAGGAGACAGAACATAACACGCTAGGGCTTGGCTGTCCTAACATGTTTTACTATGTAAATTTAAATAGTCATGAAAGGGAAAAGGAAAGAAGGGAAAAGGTACTTAAAAAAAAAAAAAGTTTGCCTGAAATTCTCATACTTGGGTCACAAATAAAAGTACTTCCATTGCTATCATTTAAAAAAAAAAATCTAGTTCTTAGGCTAGTACTCATCACATGTTCCCTATGATGGAAATCTAGGGGGGTGGTTTAAAGAGTTAAAGACTCCCTACCATTAATTTGCATCTGGTGCTTTTAGTATGTATGTGTGTGTTTTTTTCTTCCCTGAAAAGTTGGCAGAGCCGCCGATTTTCCATAATGCAAGCATTTGGGAATTGTGAGCGGAATGAAACCGATCCAATCTCCTGACTGCGACATGAATTTTCATTAATTACAACCTTGTCAGCAAAAGCATTATCAAAGCTGAATATGAAAATGCTAATGAGTCCTCATTTGCATATTTTTCTTTGTTGGAATGTCATTAATTATTACATTTTATGATGATGAATGCAGCTGTCGAAGCTCTCCGATGCATAATTAGCCATCAGAATGCCAGGAGCCGATCAGCATTTTTGGGTGAAAAAAAACAAATTTCACTTCTACTCTCCCCCATCCCAACACCACCAAACACACACACACACACACACACACACACACACACACACACACACACACACACACACACACACACAGAGCCCTGATGACGACAGTCCTGAGGCTGGACTCTGGGCAAGTTGAAAAGGGTTAGGTTAAAGGGAATTAATTTTTGCTTTAAAATTATTTGGTTTTTAGCCGATAATGGTCTTATACAATAGAAGCAGTTCTTAATAAAAAAAAATCATTATTCCAGCTTAATTAATGCCATGCTTAATTATAACACCATGATGTCAGCGGTTTTAATTAAGTATTGGCTCCGTTACAAAAAAAAAAAAAAACTCCTTGCTGCAGTAAAAGTCACAATGCATGGATTTGTGCAAATCATTTCTGCAACGATTTTTTGGTCTTCGGTGGTTCATGAACGATTCAGATATTAACGGGCAGTATTAAAACTCCACACACACGCGTGCGCAGTACAGTGCACGCACACGCGCACACACACGCACACAGATCAAGCAAAGGGGAAAACCGTACTTTCCTCCTACATTACTTGGATAGACTTTAGAGCTTACCTACTTGACCACTTTTTTGAGCTAAAGTGTAAGTGAAGATGACAAAACATAGCTCATCCTCTCTCAGCCGCTGGGAACGGTGTTTATAAGTAAAAAAAGAAAAACAACACAGAGCAGATGGGACCATTACACATGACCAAACCAATCAATCACAGATGAAGGGCCCAGGTGCAGCGCAGCCGTGCAACAACGCACCATTTCACAGTCTGTCAGACACACACACACGGTCGTCCATGAGTGACCCTCCTCAGCTCCCCCCGGACCTCATCTGGGGCGCTGCGCCCCTCTCGCCTGCCTACGCTCCAACTGACGTCTTCATAATCGCCCTGTCTTTCTATCTGCGGTGGCTCCGGCAAAGAGACAGGATGGAAGGGGTGGTGACCGGGGGGATGGGCGGGGGAGATAAGGACAGGGGCTCCCATCATTGTCACTTATGAGGACTCCAGTCTTCTTCCTTCTGCCTTCCCCGTGGCCCGTCCCTCCCAAATCACCATCAGAACCGCTTTCCTAACCATCATTAAGCTCATTAATTTTTAAGGGTGACTGCTTGTTCATGGCACCCCAACTGCTTGCCATTAGAAATAGAAATTTGGTGTGCAATTTTCTTGCTGGTGAAGAGGAAAGGCATGCCTCTCCACAAAGTCACAATTAGACTGAAACGTTGAAAATTAGAGATGGTTACTAATACTCTCCATGGACCCCCAAAATTGGTTAAGATGAAATTCTTGGTTACCTAAAAGCTTCTGAGGAGCCAAATCTGTCTCAAGACTTTGTGTATTAAATAATTTCCATGGCCTTTGGCATTCTGCACCACAAACTCATCCAGAAATCACTGAACCCAGATGAAATTGTACATCTGCAAGCATCATAAGCTTAGACTGACAAGATAACTGCAAAGCCAAGGTAAACACCAAGGAGCTCAGGACGGGCTCTGTTCTCTACTTAAAACTCAAAATCTCAGGCCTAGCACAGCAGGGAACACCTGTAATCCCAGCAGCTCTGGAAGGGGAGGCAGGAAGATCGCAAGTGTGAGGCCAAGGGCAGCCTGGGTAATTCAGCAAGACCCTGTCTCAAAATAAAAAGTAAAAAAATGGGCTGGGGGGTACAACTCAGTGGTACAGCACTTGTAAAGCATGGCAAGTGCAAGGCCCTAGGTTCAACCCCCATGTACCGTAACGAAAAAGAAAAAGAAAGGAAGGAAGGAAGGAAGGAAGGAAGGAAAATTCAAAATTTCTAATCCACACCTAAATTTCTGTGGCTTTCCCACTACCCCCCCCCCAAAAAAAAGAAGAGCCAGGAAGGAATGTGGTACCAACAAAATGGAACAATACACACCACTGAAGCCCATGTACTACACAGGGGAACAAAATCTCATCACACTACACTGAAAATTAAAATTGGTTTTATCGATCCAATGAATTTGTTAATCATGCATTCCTTCTTTAACCTAGATAATTCATAACAAAGCTTTTGAGATCTTTTGCTATAGCACAAATATTATAAGGAATTGGCTTCATTTACTCAAAAGACCGAAAATGGATACTCTTCCCAGCTTTAAGAGATGACTGCTCATCTAAGAGTGACTAAATGCTCACAACAATTTAATGTTTATTTTGTCAACCTGGAGATGAGAAGTTTAGGGAAGCACTCAAACCCTACAAAGAACAACTATGTGACTGCAAAATAACGGATTTATGTCCAAATATACTCAGGATATTTTAGGTTTTACTGGAAATTTTACACCGAGAACCATACAGTCCAGCCATTCTAAGCAGGGTATGGTGGCTCACACCTGCAATCCCAGCACTTGGGAGGCTGACACAAGAGGATCACCTTGAGTTCAAGGCCAACCTAGTATGCAGAATGAATTCTGTGCCTGGGCTACCCAGTGAGACATTGTCTCAAAAAAACAAAAAACCAAAAACAACAAAAAATGAAAGTCCAGTCACTCTAAGGTTAAGTCAAGAGTCAGTCATGTGCAGTTTCACATAATAGTAGAAAAATAAAATAAAGAGTAAAGACTAAGTTAGTGAGAAAGTATCCTACCTAAAATCTGCATGCCATTCCATTTACAGGCAAAGGTAATTTTACAGAACACTAGGCAAATTGGATTTGTTGAAATGAAAGCTTTGTCTCTTAGCATGGGCCCTACCATCAATTCAAACATGTTCTCAAAATGGTTTGATGATGGACTTGTTTTCAGCCTTTTGTTGCTCTTGTTCTTTTGAGAAGTCAGTACAATTTCTCACTTCCTCACTACTCAATCTGTCCTCTGGAAACTTAAATATTGAACTAATCATGAATCTTTCTAATCCCCAATGTTTCTTAGAATTTTGATGTTTAGTCCTGTTAACAAGGAATCTCATCTGAACTCTAGAAAACAACAAATGTGAAAATTTTCCAAAGCCACGTAGAAAAGATCACCTTGTGTTTGGAATGTGTATTTCTTTTCCTCAACGAACAGACTCTACACATTTGCATTAATAAATTTCTATTTTCAAGCTCAATAGAAATTGCAGTACAAAAAGCAGATGTGTACATTGGATTCTTTCAAATTAAATTTCCAAAAGCAGAGCCTATTCTAGCTCAAGATCAAAGGAACTAAAACACGATCTCCTCCCCCTTCCCATATAATTACAGAGAGTTCATTTCTTTTGTTCCGAGGAGCACAACAGGTAAATCTTAAACCTGAAGGAAGGATAATGATCAGGTGCTACAGCTCTGCTTTGCTGGGCTGCTGCATTGCTCTGCTCAGGGCCCCTGCTGTTTACCACTCTACAGGAAGATGGGAAATGTCTAGCGCTCATCTCTACTTTATTCTTGGAGATTTGTTTCCTTTCCCACATCAAGACTGTGCAGAACAGTTCTGAGATGAACACAGGCCATCTATAGCACTGTTGTCCTAAAGGAGAAACAAGTCCACCCTAAAACACCTATCAAGAACAAAAATCCCATTGAAATGCATCCTTTATTGGTAGGCTACCTAAAACCCCTTTTGGAAGTAGATGGGGTATAAATAATGAATAAATGAGGAGTAACACTGTTATGAAATGTCATATCCTGGCAGTCCTGTGAAAGGACAAGACCCTGGGGAGGAAGAAGAAAGAGATGCAACTGCAGAGTCATCCAAAACTGAGGTTTGAAAGAAAATCTGTTCCACTTGGCATGGTTACCAAGATCTATTTCTTTGGGGAATATAGGTAAAGAGAGAACAAAATTTAAGTCAATCCCCACAAAAAACAGAGAACTTGGTAGAGAACACCCTCTAGGCTTAAACATCCTTGAAACCAACTGCATTCTACATATGCATTTCTACCTCTTTCTTAGAATTCCTGCTACCTCATTTCATACTTTGCTGCCTATAGGCATCTGTTCCCCTCTAATTATTTGCCATTTAGAAAAACTCTGCTTAAATTCCTTGTGCATCTGGCCCTTGCTTAGTGTATATTTGTGATGCTTAAATATGGTGCTTGATATTAGAACAGCCTTGCATGTAAGCACAAAAACATTCCCTTCTCGGAAAACTGTTTCACTATCCTCTCCCCCGAAAGTACATACAAAGTAAATTCAACGTTACCAGTATTTTATCAAATAAATATATGCTCTTATATATATTATATAAAGTCTCTCTCATAAGCACACACATGCGCACACACGCCTCAAAGACATAGCTATTGGCAAACAAAGCTTTTTATTAGTGAGTGCCCCAATCAATGTCCCCATAATATAAATGTAAGTAACAATGCTCTTCCCAAAATATAGTCTTTTACTTGTAAGTAGCTAGGGTCTTCTAGCTCCTGCATCATCATCATCATTATTATTATTATTATTATTATTATTATTATTATTATTTTGCTGATCAATGAAATGGAGTATGATTATTTTGCATGGGAATATTCTTGTAAAGACACCCCCTCTTGAGAATACAGGAGTGGGAAAGGACTGGGAAAATCAGTTTACTAACATCAAAAACTTCAAATTAAACAGGTTTAATTCTTTCTTACATCTCTTCCACACATCCTTCTCTTTGCCTGTCTGTTCATTCTTTCCGTGGCCTTTTTCTTTTTCCCTCTAAAATTCCTTCCTTAAAAAGAGGCACTGTGAGGCCAGGCGCAGTGGCACACACCTGTAATCCCAGTGGCTCAGGAGGCGGAGGCAGGAGAATCGCAAGTTTGAGACCAGAGGCAGTCTGCATAACTTAGCGAGACCCTGTCTCAAAAAGTAAAAAAATGTGCTCGGGGTACAGCTCAATGGTCCAGCACTTGCAGAGCATGCAAGCTCGAGGCCCTGGGTTCAAACCCCAATACCGGAAAAAAAAAAAGAGGCACTGTGGGCAGGAAAAAGCACTGGATTGACCTTCTAGACTTAGATTTGCCATTAAGCAGGCGTCCAAGTGTGTGTTTCCTCACCTCATAGTGACCCTACGTATAACCAAACCAAACACCCGCCGGCACTGTGCCATGCCTGGCACTATGTTAGTACTTCTCTGCTACTTAATAGGGGTTTTGATGGCTGATTGTTTCAGGAGTGGGCTGCTGAGTCCTTCTCCCAAGACTATAGCACCTAGTGTTCCCAGGTGGTCTCCCATCCAAGGACCAACCAAGCCCAAGCCTGCTTAGCTTCCAAGATCTGAGGAGATCAGACGCCAGGGTGGTACAGCTGTAGACTACTTTGATAGCTACTATTAATATTAGTAGTAGTGATAATAATGATTTACCCTGTGCCAGACTTTGCATTGTAGTGTGGTGATTAATAGCATGGATTTGAGAGTCAAATTGCCTGGATTCAAATTCTAAACCCACTGAATACAAATTCATGACCCTGGCTGCATATGTTGTTGTTGTTAGGTGCTATCGAGTCAGGTATGACTCATAGCAACCTTCACAGGGTTTTCAATGGGTGACTGTTTCAGAGTTACTTCAGGGGTGGATTGCCACATCCTTCTCCCCGTTTTTTTTCAGTGCTGGGGATCGAACCTGGGTCCTCAGAGGGTGCAGAGCAGCAATCTACCAACTGAGCTAAGCCCCAGCCATGGCTGCATATATAGCTGCTAAATATCTTGATCCCTCCATTTTCTGATCAATAAAATGAGACTGGTAATATCTGTATCATGCAGTTGCTGTGTCAAATAAGACACACTGAGACATTCAAGGTGCTCAGAGTACGTACTTATTTATTCTTTGTCATCTGTCTCCACCACAACGTTTCATGCAGAAATGGAAATGTCATTTGTTTACTACTATGTTCAGATGTCTGCAGCCACACCACCACGGCATCTGATCCTGTCTGATCTTGGAAGCTAAGCAGGGTCGGCCTGGTTAGTCCTTGGATGGGAGACTGCCTGGGAATACAAGATGCTGCAGGATAGGGAAAAGGACCTGGCAGCCAACTCCCCAAAACAATTAACCATTGAAAACCCTATCAATAGCAGAGAAGTCCTGACAATAGTACCAGGCATGGCACAGTGTGGAGTAGTGTTTCTTTCTGTTGTACATAGGGTCACTATGAGTCAGACTCAACTGGATGGCCCCTAACAACAACAAATTAAGATAGCCTAAAATAGTGCCTGGCACATGATATAAAGTTGGTAAGTAAAGTATTCTTCAGTGACTGACTGAATGAATAAATGAACAATGAATTGTGAGAACCAATATTCTGAGATGAACTATAAGTAAGTACTTAACAGACACAATTTACATGGTTATTTTGTATGACCTCTACCTTCAGGAAACTGAACAACAACTATAGGTATAAACAATAGAGGAAATACACACTAGAAACATATAAAATGAATACTTTGCCAGGTCAGAGGAATGATAACTCAGGGGAGGAGGAGAGTAGAGTCTTTGTACTCCATGTTTCCACCAAAAAAACTCTATGAACATGTCAGCAAGTGACCACTAAGTGGTAAAAGCCAGTAAACAATGTAGAGTTCTTATCTTCCCTATATCAAAAAGTTATTCCTGTCCCTCCCTTCTTTTCATAACAAATTATGGATAACACTTCGGAAAATGGGAATACCAGAACACCTAATTGTGCTCATGAGAAATCTGTACATGAACCAGGAGGCAGTTGTACGAAATAGAACAGGGAAACAATGAGTGGTTTAAAGTTGAGAAAGGTGTGCGTCAGAGCTGTATACTTTCACCCTATCTCTTCAATTTATACGCTGAGCAAATAATCCGAGAAGCTGGACTTTATGAGGAAGAACGTGGCATCAAGATTGGAGGAAGACTCATTAACAACCTGTGTTATGCAGATGACACCACTTTGCTTGCTGAAAGAGAAGAGGATTTAAAACATTTACTGATGAAGATCAAAGATCATAGCCTTCAATATGGGTTACGAATAAACATCAACAAAACAAAAATCCTTACGACTGGCTCAGCACGCAACTTCACATTAAATGGAGAAAAGATTGAGGTTGTCCAAGATTTTGCTTTGCTTGGTTCTATAATCAATACCCATGGAAGCAGCAGTCAAGAAATCCAAAGACGCATTGCTCTAGGAAAAGCTGTGGCAAAAGATCTCTTTAGAGTATTGAAAAGCAAAGATGTCACATTGAAGACGAAGGTGCGTCTGACTCATGCCATGGTATTTTCAGTGGCATCGTATAGTTGTGAAAGCTGGACATTGAACAAGAGAGACAGAAAAAGAATTGATGCTTTTGAATTGTGGTGCTGGAGACGTCTATTGAATATACCATGGACTGCCAAAAGAACCAACAGATCTGTCCTAGAAGAAGTACAACCAGAGTGCTCCTTGGAAGCAAAAATGGCCAAACGGCGTCTTACATATTTCGGACATGTAGTCAGGAGAGAACAATCCCTGGAGAAGGACATCATGTTTGGGAGAGTGGCAGGTCAGCGCAAAAGAGGAAAACCCTCCACCAGATGGATTGACACAGTGTCTGCAACAATGGGCTTAAACATAAATAAGATCGTTTGCCTGGCACAGAATTGGGAAGTGTTTCGATCTGCTGTACATAGGGTTACTATGAGTTGGACTCGACTTGACGGCACCTAACAACAACAACAACATCCCTTCTTTCTATAAATATATATATGCACGTGGGGGGGGGGTGCGCGCGCACGCATGCGTGCTTGATAGGGCTTCTATGACACAGTATTTTCTTTTTCTCCTACGCCCTGGGAATTCTATTTTGTTCTCAACTGAATGTCTTTAAATGTTTTATATTTTTTGTGAGGTTTGGGGCGGGAGGTTGTTTGTCTGAGACAGAGTCTTGCTATGTATCCCGTAATGGCCTTGAACTTTTGATCCTTCTGCTTCTCCCTCCCTAGTGCTAAGACTACCAATGTGTGCCACCATGCCCCACTTGAATGCCTTTAAATGTCAAGAATCCTTTGAATACTAAGACACAGGTCTACTGTTACTGAAGATGCCATAAGCAATCTCATGCCTTCAAGTGGAGAACTTCAATTTATCTGAACCTCCCACCCTTAAATCCGTCTGTATACTTTATATAATCACCAGAATGGTTTAAAAACACCTTCAAATTGATCACCAAATTCATGACCTTCCTCTTTAAATCTAGACATTTTCTAATGTTTCTTGAAGCGTTATAGAAACTGAAGAAGGAATATGACTTCATTAAGAATTTCCTATTTCTAGCTCCTGTGCACAGATCTCACTTAACCTGAATTACAATACTTTGAGAAAGGTATCAGTATCTTCAAAATGCTTTAACATTTTTTAAATTAATATTTTTATGTGCTGGGAATCAAACTCAGGCCCTCATGCATAGCAGGCAAGTGCATTACCATTGGGCTACACCCCCAGCCCTGTTCTTCACTTTTAAGAAGAAGAAGGCTCAAAGAAATTGCCTCCATTTTATCACACAGCATAATTTCAGGCTACCTGGCTTAAAACTAAGAGGATAAATTTTGTTTGGATTCAAGAAACAAATATTTTTCCAAGTTTGAGCCTTATATCCTAGAAGGGCTTGTTATACCGTGAACCTTCTGCTTCATAATGAAGAGAGATTTTGGTGAATCAGTGATGTGTCTGCTCAGGGGAAGAAGACGACACCTAACATCTTGGTAGGTGAAAACAGACCATAATAAAGGAGAAATAAATACAGAAAATAAATACAGATGGGAAAAAGTTAAAACTACACAAAAACTAAAAAGCTAAGGAATTAAGCATATTTTATCAATGAATAGCTACAAATGAAGCAAAAAATTTTAATGAGTAAATATTTCTATTGTATAAATAAGAAACCTGGAATCCCAAATGGCCCACAGAAGGTATGTAAGTGAAATAACACAGCCTCACTCACTGCCTAAATCTCCCTGATTGGAGCCTAGGGCCCCATATAACACTAATACCATGGATGTCATTGAGTCTTCACCTTTCCTTTGGAAGGTCCCTGTGGAAGGCACAATTTTGCGTAACACAAATAACTGAACTTTATAACTGGCTTAGGACAAAATGTGCTCTCCCTTCCTAATAGGTGGCATGTAAGACTTTGAAATTGCCCTCATTCGAGAAAATACTTCCATATTTTCTGGGATGACTCTCGAAAATTCCATTTATTTGACAGGTTCCATCAGTAAGTCCTACTTAAACCAAGTGATTGCCCCCCACCTCCAAAACCCAAAGATTCCACGGCTTCAACCCTGACATGATCTATCACAGACTGTTAAAGCTTGGCTTTCTCAGCTGTTCACAGGCAGGTAATAGCTGTCTGTCTCCTTGGACTGAAGACCTCTGTGGTTAGAATTTCTCTCTCTGCACACGGGTGGCAGGGGGTTCCCAGACGGAGGGAACTACACATATTGACCTTGGATGTTAAATGGCATATTTTTAATATAATATTAATATTGGAACATTCATCTCCCTGTATCCACAATTATAGACCTTTGATGTCTCCAGCTGTCAAAGAAAATTATTTTTCTGGCAGAGAGAACAGCAAATCAGACATTCTTATCTCTATCTTTCACAGACAGGTCCTGCTGCCTGCTCTGGCTCACCAGAGAGAACTTCTCCCTTCCAGCATTTGCCATGCCACACTGACCCTGATTTGGTGTAGGATCTTGAGTTGGGGGGAGGCAGAAGTGATAAAAAGGCAGTTCACCTTTTGGCTCTCACCTAGGGGCTACCAAAGACTATAATTTGCAAGTTGTCCACTAGCAAACTGGGAGAGGCAGATTCTTAGAGCATAATCGACTATGTTTGTGCTTCCAATTCAAAGGGGTCACTTGCTAACCACACAAACCTCCAAGGCAGATGACTTTCTGAAGATAAATGAGTCACCCAAGATCACACAGCTGCTAAGCAAGGAAGCTGGGGACCAGTCACAACGTTACTACTAAATCCAACCACCTACCAATATAAAGGAAGAGAGCTCCTAACAAAAGATGAGAGAGAGGAACAGGACAGTTGGTCTTTTTCAACACTGCTGATGTTGAGGGAGGGAGATTTTGAGAGACAGAAAGGATTGGGCTGGTAAAACTTCACAGATTTTGAGGCTCTGCTACCTTCCCAGCCTAAGTAGTTTGGGGAAAGCTTCTGTAGGTTCCAACTTTGACATCACCTGAAGAGACTTGAAGTGATCTATGGACCACACTGTACAAACACTGCCAGAGAGTAGAGGATCCACTGCCGGTTTTTAAGCAAAGGGAAGAAGTGTTAGCAGAGAAAGAGAAGATGAAAGAAAACAGAGGGTGAGTTATGGAAAAAGGTCTCAGGTCAGGCAAGTCAAAATAAGATGGAATATGCAAATAAAGGGGGCTATCAAAAGAATGAAGATGGGATATATTTTCTTCTAAGACATGGTGGGTGAAGAAGCCTATTAGAGTTTAAGGGTAGCTGTTATAAGATCACCTGCAGCCGTACCACTGTGGCATTGTGGCATCTGATCCCGTCAGATCTCCGAAGCTAAGCAGAGTCAGGCCTGGTTAGTACCTGGATGGGAGATCTCCTGGGAACACCAGGCACTGTAGGCCTAGGAGAAGGATCCAGCAACCCACTCCCAAAAAAACAATCAGCCATCAAAAACCCTATAATAGCAGAGAGGTACTAACAATACCGTTTCACCTGTTGTACACAGGGTTGCTATGAGTCAGACATCAACTTGATGGCACCTAACAACAACTACAACGTTATATGATCAGCTACCTAAATCAAGCAACACATTTGGGAAAGCTCACATGTCTCCTAACCTGGAACCCCCACTTCACCTTGCTGCCATTTCTTTTCTTCTCTAAGGACTACTTGATCCATTTACGGCATTGGATTCTGACTGAACAGTGAAGACCCAGAGCAAAGCATATTGTGGTGAGTGATGAAAAGAGAAAAGAGGACTTGGACCCAGGCCCCCCTCCACCGACAGCCTAAGGAAATTCAACACTAAGTTAGAGGTCCTAGGGAGGTCTCAGGATCCAGTGTTTCTTTGGTTCCAATAAATTTTACATGGATACAAAGCACTTTATTCATAAACAGTGGGCCAACTGACTATGGGGGAACCATCCAAAGACAGGGCAATCAGTTGTTGTTGTTAGGTGCCATCAAGTCAGTACCCAACTCATAGCAACCCTCATAGGGTTTTCAATGGCTGACTGTTTCGGGATTGCCTTGGGAGTGGATTGCCAGGCCCTTCTCCCATTTTTGTGGTTCTGGGAATTGAACTAGGAACCTTAGAGACGGCAGCACAGCAAGCACTCTACCAATTGAGCTAAATCCCAGCCCCAGAGCAACCAGAGAAAGGAGGAAAAACAGAGTTTAGGAAAGACAGGCCTGAGGAGTCTCTGAAAGGCAATACTACGGAAGTCAGTAGGAAAAACCAACTGGAACTGTAGGCTTTCTGCATCTATACATGATAAACCTCCTGTGTAGTGCTGAACAGAGATTTTTATTTATTCATCCTCTTCATTGACCAGATACATGACGGGGGGAAGAAGAAAGCTAAGGCCCAGGGAAGACCCACTATCTATCCAAGCATGAGCTCAGCACTGTGCCCTACACAATCTTGTGGGGTCTGCCCTCCTAGCCTCATCCCCTCCACATGAGGAGACCACAGAGTAGAAGTGGTTGAGGCAAGATGTAAAGTCCTATCTGCGAGTGGAAGCAGGCTCTCTCAAAAAGCAAACGCACCAGGTGAACAATCCACTGACAGATCCAGTATGCCAAGCACCCCTCTCTGCGGAGACTACACCTGGCTCTGGTTCCACTGCAACCCTGATTCCCTACATTGTTCCCGTGTGTCTTCATATTATTTTGCTTAAATTTTTCAAAAGATTGTAAATTATTTGGGTGTGAACACTGACCTGAATTCCATGGAGGAATTTACTTCCAGGCCAGCAGTATACTTGGCAAATACAAATCCTTAGCAGATGCATTCATTTCTATTAATAAAGTAACAGGTCCTACTGCTCATCAGCCTCACTTATCCTTTATTAAAGGCTAATGATGACAATATTTTCCCTCGGCTTGTGAGACCTTTAATCACTCTTCTTGTGTGGTCTTTTTAAAAAAAGCACTATTACTCGAGTTTAACTACGTTCTGAAATATGTAAAATGGAAAGAGAGTGAAGAGGGTTGGACCTGGGGAAAAATACAAAGCACCCAGTTATCAGTGTGGTCCCGTAAGCCTTGCTTTTTGCTTGCCCGTAATCTTCATTACTTACATTTACATCTTATATTTTTTCCGGGTCTCATCTCCCTGCATCATCCAGGGACATGAAGTCTGCTGGATAAGAACACATGCTTCAGAGTCTGACAGAAAGGTGTGCCAATCTCACACGTCACCAACCAGGAAGGACTGTGTCCGCTACCTGGACTACTTCAGCCTTTCTGTCCATCCCTTTCCTTAGGACTCAAGCAAGGATAATAAATACTTCTAGGAAAGGGCTCTCATAAGACAAAATATACAAAAAAGGCACAGTGTTTAGGACATAGTAAGAGCAAAACAACCCATGGCCATTGTTACCAGATAAGAACAATAATGATAAACATTTACAGAGGCTAGCAATACACACTATGGACACTGTTGGCCACCGGTCACTGTCACTATTAAGAATTAGTGCTGCCAGGTGCAGTGGCGCATGCCTGTAATCCCAGCAGCTCGGGAGGCGGGAGGCAGGAGGATCGCAAGTTAGAGACCAGGGGCAGTCTGCGTAACTTATCAAGACCCTGTCTCAAAAAGTAAAAAATGGGCCGGGGGTGCAGCTCAGTGGTCCAGCATTGCAGAGCATGCAAGCACGAGGCCCTGGACTCAACCCCCAGTACCGCAAAAGAAAGGGAAAGAAAGAAAGGAAGAAAGAAAGAAAGAAAGAGAGAGAAAGAGAGAGAGAGAGAGAGAGGAAGGAAGGGAGGGAAGGAGAGAGGAAGATAGAGAGAAAGAGAGAAGAAAAACAAAAGAATTCGTGCTGATGGACCCTAGATTTAACTTTTTTTATTTTTGGTGGTACTAGGGGTTGGACCCAGGGCTTCATGCTTGCATGTTTTGCAAGTGCTGGATCACTGAGCTGCACCCCAGCCCATTTCTTTTTTTACTTTTGGAGACGAGATCTCTTAAATTACACAGACTGCCTCTGGTCTTGAACTTGCCATCCTTCTGCCTCCGGCTGGGATTACAGGCTGCCTCACCGTTGCCTGGCACTGATTTAACTTTGTTCTTAAATGGACAAGTGAGATTTATATTTGCAATATAGACATAAAGACTGTGCCATCATCAGGTCTGTTTGGAAATGCATGGCCCTGGAGGTTCAGACAAGAGGCTCGAGAGCCGTGAGAAGAAATGTCTCCAAATAAACCCAACTGTGTGTGCTGCTGACGATGGTAACATGGATGCAAAAAGCACCGCCATACTCTTCACTGCAGCTGTCTGCAGTACGCTAACAGGAGAACGACATCAGCTCAGTGGTTCCCACGGTCTTTCACTCTTGCTATTACATTTTTTTGTTCCAAGTAAGCCTCCTTGGATATATGACCTCTTCCTCTGCACCTCTCTTTGCTAGTGTCCCTTATGTGCCCAATTATCCCTGTGCACAACAGTGGCAGAGTCATTTCCCCGTCAGCTGTTACCCTGCAGGAGTTCTCCAGTCCTTCACAGACTAACACCTGAAAGCAGAATGCCTACCCACTTGCAACTTATGTTCTAAAGGAAAAAAGCAAATCAGACTAAGATTACCAAAATGTAATAGTTTTTGTTTTCTTTTCAAATACTTCTCAACACATAGAATAGTTTCATTCAATGCTCTAATAGTTACATAGCAAATTCAAATAAATCTTTCTCGATCCTTTAGGCTCAATTACATTTCTCCTGCTTCTACACACTGATTTCTAGTATCCTCTTTGCTCTTTATTGATTCCCTAAAAATGTTCACTAAATTGCTTATTTACAGTAAGTAAACTTGGGTGGCAGGCAAGCATTTAGTTTCCATCATGCCGCAGAACATTTGTTGTTTGTTCACATGGTAAAAAACCGAGACTTTTCTATTCAATGATATTGTTCCGATGTTCCAAGGAAGAACTCTGTTTCTGGAGATGTGTTGTAAGACCAGAACACAGGGCAACCCCTTCATACTGATCACCTCTCAAGTATCCTCATCTAACATTACTGGTAAGTACTATCTAATTAAGGGATATTTATCTGGTGAACTTGAACTGAACTTCAGCACTTAGTCCTCAAATGTGGTATGCGTGCTCCTTACCCCAATCCTGACACACTGTGAGTGACCGATAAATTATATGTAACTTCCAACTTTGCCAGTAAATATATGGAGTTATCATTTGCAGTCATCAGTGCAGGACGGGAAATGACTGTGAAGTTATTTTTATCAAATACTCTTTCATTTGGCACAAGGACACTGGCAAATACTGAGTCTCTAACCGTTTGGGCTACACATGCTTTGGTCCACTTTTAAAAGCACTAGCAACATGGCTTTTGTTCGTGTCTCCCCACTTGAATAAAAGCTCCACAAGGGCAGGGTTTCTTTTCTGTTTCATCTCCTGAGGAACCTCAAGTGCCTGACACACAGGTAGTGCTGAGTGCATCCTTGCTCACTGTGACAAATGTTGAGCATGGCTTGCACAACCCCTCTCGAGCTGGCTCTTGTGCATATGTAGTTCCTTTTCTTCTTCCATTGCTGGGAAGAGATGAATAATCCTTCCCTTTACTTCTAGCCTCTGTAGACGTGTGTAGTTGTCCAGGCCTTGAACACCTCTCCATTCCAGCCAGTGTTCGCTCTTTTGGCCTGGCTGCACCTCCACAATCATTTGGATCTCAACTTCAATGTCAGCTTTCCCAACTACTTCCGTGCTATGCCCCTTCCTGCTAGCAGCTCTCATAGGGCCTTTTATCTGTCCTACTCTGTTTATTATTTCCTATGTCTTCCACCAGACAGTGTAACTCCAAGTACGTGGTAATGAAAGGTAGATCTCCTACACCAAGCTGTGCAAGTGCCTGACACAAACCTATCACTCAATAAACATTTAAGGAGAGGAATTAAGTAACTTAAAGACTGGATACTAGCATGAAATAACCATAGGGAGCATGTACTTGTATCCAGAGACATGATACTAATCAGTATTTGGAAGTCAAATAAGCTTATGAACAATAATTTAAAATCAATTATAACCAAGATATCACTGAACTTTTCCATAAGTTATGGGTATTCTCAGACCATTAACAGTGGGATATCCATTTGAACAAAACTTTACCGATCAAGATTCTGTGATTAGGGAAACATGTTCATGGGTAAAGAAATGGTTATTAATATCCTGAGAAATAACTTTACATGATCAATGATTTAACTACTTTATTGATTTAAAAAAGTTTTAATTCCCTCTAAAAGTTGTATTTTCAACTTCCCAAGAATTCTAAATAAAAGGCTTTAATAATTTCCATGACAACATGGAACACACAATGGCATGTGAGAACAAGTACATACTCTCCAAATTCCATATATGTTCCTTCTGTTTGGGCCACATATTACAAAACATCCAGGAGCCTTACAATGACCTTCTGTGTTGTAATTTTATTGAATTAAATACATAGAATTCAATAGAAACATAAAAGTAAAATATGTTGTTGTTGTTGTTGTTGTTGTTAGGTGCCGTCGAGTCAGTATCTGACTCATAGAGACCCTCATAGGGTTTCAATGGTTTTCAATGGTTTCGGGATTGCCTTGGGAGTGGATAAAGTAAAATATAAGATATGTGAAATCTTAAGGGTAGAGGTCTCTCTACTACCAAAGTCAACACACGAGCCAGGAGCATCACATCAGCCAGCTCCAAAACTCTGGCTCTGAGCACCTTGGGTCAGGTTTGCATCCATAATGTGATCAAAACATTACATGCACGTGAGAAAACCTACATCAGACATAAGCAGCTCCATCATCCCAAGGGTGCTAGAACACATAACAAACTACCCTTATTGCCCACATTATCATTTTACACATTAAACCTCCACCACAAAAGCTTCATAAAATCAAAACTTCAACTTGGAGTTTGTACTCCTTTTCCAGCCCGGGCAGACATTAAAAAGATCTCTTATTATATAAAACAATCGTATAGTATAGCAGAAATAATATTAGAAAGTATAACAAAATCTAACTATACTTGCCTACAAACAATTTTGTAGCATCTTTAGTTAACTATTTCCCTAACAGTTCTGCATAAGGCAAAACTTCTCTGTTCGGTGTCATTTAGGCTCATCTGTACATTAAAAAGTAATAATAAATAGATATTCTTTTTGAAACTCTTATAGGGCTAACTTTCCTCTAATCTGGCTTGTCTTTCTTCTCGATTACTAGAACTCTGTTAATGCTTTTCCCTTCAATTCAAGAAAAATCATTCCTACCACATATTGTTATTAGGTGCCATCGAGTCAGTATCTGACTCATGGTGAGCCTATGTACAACAGATGAAACAGTACTGTCGTGCTTCTCTGCTATTCATAGGGTTTTCAATGGCCATTTTCTTTGGGAATGGGTTGCCGGGTCCTTCTCCCTCTACTACATATATGTAATGTTTAATTGTGAATGGATCTACAATTATAGTCTGTCATTCACATCATTATTACAGAAGCAAACCTTTAAGTCCATTAATGGATTAAATCTATTGATTTGATGGAGAATTAGAACAGAGATCACTTCAGTCCCCCTTTCTCTCGGTAAAAGTATGCACAATTTTAACATGTTAAATATAATCCATTTTTTACCTACACTAGCTATTAAATTATGGCATGGAAATTTCTTCATGGTAAATAATTAAGTGTTAAGAATGTGGTGACTCACTTTTACCTAGTGAAAAAGAAATAGTGGGGTTAAAAATAAGTACATAACTCAAGAAAAATTAACAGTTGTGAAAACTAAAATCATATTTCTGAAATAAAGTATAGGTCACAGATTCATGTTGAAGTTGCATGTCTGAATCCCAGCCAACACCTCCAAACAGACTCTCAGTGGGTGGAGCCAAGGCATCTGTATTATGTGAAGGGCCCACAGGGAAGGGAGATGTACAGCAAGGCTGAAGAGTGTTCAGATGTGGTCGTGTTTCCTTATGGAATTCAGCAATCAAGAGCTGACACATGAAGAATGCCATTCATCACATATACATTTATATCAGGTATATGGAAGGACATTAGGAAATAATGGGAGAAAGTGATATTCCAGTGAAATACAGGGTAAGATCTGCCCAAGCTTCTTTCTAGCATTCTCACCTCAGCTCTCACATCTACTTTCTCATCAGTTACATAGCATTTGCACCATTAGATGGATTAACAGTGTCTGCAACGATGGGCTTAAACATAAATAAAATCATGTGCTTGGCACTGAATCGAGGAGTGTTTCATTCTGCTGCACATAGGGTCCATGTGAGTCAGGATGGCACCTAACAACAACAGCAACAAACTTCAAAGACCCTTAGGACATCTCCGTCTTTTGCAGCCCAGTAACCCAGGATTCCCCATGTGTCTGTCAGTTTGTTGTGTTGTGGTGGCTTGCATATTGCTGTGATACTGAAAGCTATGCCACTGATATTTCAGGTACTAGGAGAGCCACCCATGGTGGACAGGTTTCAGCTGAGCTTCCAGACTAAGACAGACTATGGGAGAAGGACTTGACAGCCCATTCCCAAAACAATCAGCCACTGAAAACTATGAACTGCAGAGAAGCATTGTCAAATATAGTGCCAGAAAATGAGCCACTCAGGCTTGTTGTTGTTGTTGTTGTTGTTAGGTGCCATCGACTCAGTATCCGACTCATAGAGACCCTCATAGGGTTTTCAATGGCTGACTCTTTCGGGATTGCCTTGGGAGTGGATTGCCAGGTCCTTCTCCCACTCAGGCTAGAAGGCATTTAATAGATGACTGAGGAAGAGTTCCCTCCTCAAAGCAGAGTTAACCCTTATGATGGGAGTGGAATAAAGCCTTGGGGATCTCCTTTTGCCGATTATGCCATGACTCAAAGTAAGAAGAAACAAGAGAGTCTGCAACAATGGGCTCAAACATAAAAAGATCATGTGCATGGCAGTGTTGGGTAATGTTTTGTTCTGTGGTACACAGGGTTGCTATGAGTTGGGCCCAACTTGACAGCACCTAACAACACCAATAATCTCAAATTCAGCACACTGCCTGGCACTAAAAGGTATGTCATCTAATAAATATTGACCAATCAATTATTACAATAATTTTTGGAAATACACTAGAGGATTTCCTTTAAAGACAAATTTCAAAGAGCTAAACTAATAAACTAGATAAAAACAACCCCCAAAACGTATTCTCAACCATTCTAAAAACCAGTTGCTTACTTGTTTTTCTTCCTTCCTAGATTCCTCTTTCTTTTTTATTTTTCTTTTTTTCCTGATGGCTGTACTGGGAGGTTGAATCCCAGGCACTACATATACTTTGCAAGTGTTCTACTTCTTTTTGCATTTTTAGCTTTTTTTTTTTTTTTTTCCTTTCTTTCAGTACTGAGGGTTGAATCCAGGGCCTCGCACTTGCATGCCTTGTTAAGTGCTGGACCACTGAGCTGCAACTCCAGCCCATTTTTTTTTTTTTTACTTTTTTTGAGACAGGGTCTTGCTAAATTACGCAGACTGCCTCTGGTCTCAAACTTGCGATCCTCCTGCCTCCGCCTCCCGAGCCACTGGGATTACAGGCGTGTGCCACCACACCCTGCCAACTTGTGATCCTCCTGCCTCCACCTCTGGAGCCACTGGGGTTACAGGCTACATGCACCACCGTGCCTGGCTTGCATTTTTATCTTGAGAAGGCATCTCCCTAAATTAAGCAGGCTGCTTCTGGCCTTGAACTTGCAATCCTCTGGCCTCTGCCTCCTGAGTCACTGGGATTACAGGTGTAAGCCACCAAGCCCGGCTCACTCTTCTTCTTGAAGACTTTTAGCTGACTGCTACTGAGCTTTGGCGTTTTTAGTTTTCCTCTTCTCACCCCTTGACCACCTGTCTCAGCATAACTGTGATTTCATTTGTATTGCTTCTTTCTCCCCTGGGAAACTGATGTCTGTCTTTCACATCTGTCTCCCTTCCTCCACTGTGAACACTGAAGTGAACATTTATTCTTTAGCAGTATCTCCGTCATCTGTCAATACGTTATCCTTTCTATCTATACCTTCATGGCTTGACAAACCATTTTTCAGATCTCCTGTAGGTGTTCTGAAAGACAGCTCCTTAGGATTGATCACGATCTAGTAGGTAAACTTTCTTTCTCCACTCTTAATTTTAGGTTGTTTTCCATATTCTTAACATCTTCCTGTAATCATGCCAGTCTCCTTCTCCATAACACTCGATGTCAACTGTTCCTCTTTTTTAATAATTACTCTGTGCTCTTCAGTTTCCTATCGTATTAGCCTGCCAGTTGGAATTTTCTTATGCCGTGTTTACTCTTACATGGCCTCACTGGGGTATGTATTTGTTCGTTTTGTCTCTGATACATACGGCCATTCCTGCCGCAGGAGCTTCTGCCTTTACTCCTTGCTACTTTTATTTCTCATTCTGCATTGGAGGGTCTAACCATCAAGGCCAGCTGTTACATGTTCGTTTCAAGGCATAAAAAGGGTGCAGTTCTTGCCTACCCATCCTGCATTTTTCAGTGCTCAATGGCTCAATTAATATTTGCTAAGAAAAGCATCATGTGATGACCAAATCTAGTGCAGCAACCCGTAGGTCCAAACTCATACATGTGTCCAAATTTGCATAACCAAATGGAGCTTCCTACCTCTTTCTTTCCCTTGTCTAGTCTGACCACACACTTGCTAAAACCTCTTGCTGGATTATCATCATGCTCTGAAAATATTCCCCCATTCTACACTTCCAATCATATCCTTTGTCTCAGATAAAACTTAATCAAGAGGGGTTTTATGTAAGTTTCCACTTGTACATAATGAAAAATAGCTTAAGCTACATTCAGTACATTCACAATCATTATTTTTCTTTCTTTGCCATATACGGAGAAATCACATTTTATCTACCCGATTATTTCCTGTGATTATGTCCATATTCTAGTGGTCCTTAAGGCAGAGTTTAACTCTTTTCCCACCACAAGTTTTGTAATCTGTAATTAGTAGCCAATATTAGCTTGTACCTGCAATATCAAATGCTGTCTTCCATATTAAAAACTTAAAGAATGAAAATCAAGTAGTTAATCATGGATATCAGGAAGTACCTCTATTTTCTGATCAGTACTATGACCTCCATCAAAATACAGTCAATTGCATGTGGTATGTATATTAAAAAAATAATTTCTCCACTCTAAACAATACAAAATAGAAAAGCTCGAGCTATCTGGTGGATAACTGATAAATAAAGTACACCTGATAAACCACCTGATAAATAAAAGTACAAAATAGAAGGTGTTTGCTTCTGCCATGTGGAAAAGATTATTGTTGTTGCTGTTGTTGTTGTTGTTAGGTGCCGTCGAGTCGTGTCAGAGTCATAGCGACCCTCACAGGGTTTTCAATGGCTGACTGTTTCAGGATTGCCTTGGGAGTGGACTGCCAGGTCCTTCTCCCATTTTTGCGGTGCTGGGAATTGAACTCGGGACCTCAGAGACTGCAGCACAGCGCTCTACCAACTGAGCTAAATCCCAGCCAGAAAAGATTGAGGGAGTCAAATAATAATATTGACTTATACAGCCACCAGACAGTAGAAACTCTCCAGCAGACCACAGTGTAGTGCAGTCACATGGTGCCCTTTTCCCCAAACAGAACACCGGTGAGTCCCTTTGAAACAGGTGGAAATTTGCACAAACAGAAAGTGACTTCTCTAGGATCACTTAGAAATCACAGTGATCTAGCCCCCTGCACTAATTGGTAATGCTTTTAAGCACCACATTTAACTGGATTTTCTTATAGCACTAATGTTCCTCCACTGACACAAGCTAGCAGGCAACGTATTTACAAAACTATAATAGCCTGAAAAGAATTAACAATGAACAATGTGCAAAATAGTCAATTACTGGCTTAAACTTTAAACAAGCACTTACAATGAAGATTAAAAAAACTATCTTGGCTATTGGGTCATTTTCCAGGCTACTAACTGCTAAACCATGTGCAGAACGTGCTTCCAATTTAACCATCCAGATTTTCTAAAAAGGCAGACAGCTTTGCTCTGCAGGCAGAATCAAGTTGGTCTTCAATTTGATTTTTAAAACAAGACAAGTTCTGCAGAAAACCAATAGGATTTTTGCTGCAGATTATCAGAATAAGAAAGGGGAATTTGGTTTTATCTTACAGATCCTAATTTGTGCATCCATGAAAGTGAAAAATACAACCTTACTTGGATCTGGAAATAGAAGCTGAATAAATTCTACAACGCTGTCAGTCTTTGAGAATTATTGGCCATACATCTCAGTTCTTGTGAGACATAGCATTAGCAATGGGTGCCAACACAAAAATAACGCATAAGTCAGGATGATTTTTCAAAAGCTACACAGCAAGGCCAGGCACGATGGTGCATGCCTGGGATCCCAGCAACTCAGGAGGCAGAGGCAGGAGAATCATAAGTTCCAGGGAAGAGGCAGCCTGTGTAACTTAGCAACACCCAGTCTCAAAATAAAAAACAAAAAGGGGCCTTGGGATGCACTTAGTGGTAACACGCTTGCAATGTGTGAGGCCTTGGGTTCAGCCCCTAATAGCACAAAATAAAATAAAAGCTACACACAAAATGTGAAATGCTTCCTAACTATCTTGCAGACTGCAGCCATAGCACCCTGGCATCGGATCCCTCCTGATCCTGGCAGCTAAGCAGGGTCGACCTGGTTAGTCCTTGGATGGGAGACCGCCCGCCAGTTGCCCAATACAGCCATCAGGAAAAAAACGAAAAATAAAAAAGAAAGAGGAATCTAGGAAGGAAGAATACCAGGTGCTGGAAGCTAGGGAGAAAGACCTGGCAATCCACTCCAGAAACAATTGGCCAGTGAGAAACTTATGAATAGCAGAGAAGCAATGACAACCGTGTTGGGCATGGCACAGCGTGGGGGAATGTTTTGTTCTGTTGTACACAGTTCTGTTGTACATAGGGTCACTATGAGTCAGACTCAACTTCACAGAACCTGACAACAAGTCTTACAAATAACTGGATAAAACAAAACTTGAAATCGGAGAGTCGCTAGCTTCCCTCCTTGGGATGGCACGACATCAAAAGCCATAAAGAAAGAAAAGACCAGAACAAACGCCAGGTGCAAAGAAGGCCTTTCTCATTTCTAAAAATGTGCAAAAAACCCTTTATCCCAGCACAGAATGAGCATATGAATGTCGGTGCTCTTTTAGAACTCCAAACTATAGCCACACCAGAGAAACCCCACAATGGCAGGAAGGGCCATGTACCATCGATACTTCTTATGAGCACGAGCAAGCAGAGCAAGCTAAAGAATAGTTTGTTCAGGGGGACAGCTATTACTGCAAATTGTAGGCTGCTGTCCCTGATGATGTGTCCCCACTGTGATATTTAGTACAAAAATAAGTCAGGCTAACATAACCTGGGCTGGGGTCAACCTAGACCTTGTATGGAGTCCTAGTGCTTGGTTTTAAAGCAGGTTATTGGATATTAAACTATTTCTTCCCTCTGAGTATACCTAGCTGTCTGGTTCTGCCCTGCAGTAGAACTCTGTTCTTGAAATTTCGCAGGGAGCTCACACTTTGCTCTCCAAGGATTGTTTGCCACAAGAACTGTGTTGCTGAAAACTGATCATGAGTCTAGTTTTCAGTGTCTAAAGATATCCCCAGGAGAACACTTTGGAAAGGAAATTGTCATCTATCCGTTGTTAGCATGCACCCAAATCTTCCTATAATCTTCAATACCTAAAATTTAACATCTGGCTCACCTTATAAATTTCTTCTTAAAAGTAGGCATAGGTTAAGGGACATCTGGCAGTTTTATCCAGGTAATGTTGTTACTGTTGTTTTCAGTTATTTTTTCATAAAGCCCAAGGTAGTCATTGTAGTTAGGTGCCATCTCATTGTAACTCTCCTAGGGTTTTCAATGGCTGATTGTTTTGGGATTGTTTTGGGAGTGGATTGCCACCTCCTTCTCCAATTTTTGTAGTGCTGGGAATTGAACCTGGGTCCTCAGAATGTGCAGAGCAGTACCAGTTAATACTTATCATTCAATGAAAACTTTATTCATCACCATATCCTACCTACTTCCTGGCAAATTCAGTGAGCCAAAAAAACTGTTTGCTTCTTCCATTGGTCACAGAAGTACCATTTGTCTTAAGCTTTCTCTCCAGAGAGAATACTGACAATATAAAAAAAGGATTCATAATTATAGAAACGGGCTGGGATTTGGCTCAGTGGGTAGAGCGCTGCGCTGCAGTCTCTGAGGTCCCGAGTTCAATTCCCAGCACCTCAAAAATGGGAGAAGGACCTGGCAATCCACTCCCAAGGCAATCCCGAAGCACTCAGCCATTGAAAACCCTATGAGGGTCGCTATGAGTCGGATACCGACTCAGCACCTAACCACAACAACAACAATTATAGAAACAGACCCCAAGACTCCCCACACCTCCTGCAATGGCAATAGTAAACGATTATTGCATATTCCTGATGTTCTGGGCAGTCCTATATGCATAATACAGGAAACATTTCATTTTTGGATCTGACAAGGCAGATTTATAATTACTATCAACACACAGACAAGGAAACTATGGCTCAGAGAAAGTGACGTAGACAAGACTACCCACTTAGAAAAAGTATTTAAACTCAAGAGTGCAAACTTGAAGGATCACACCATCCTGCTTTCCAAGGCAACAAATGAAAGGGTGGAATCATGGCACATTGGCAGACCAAAACTAAAAGGAACAAGTCCAATAAGGATAAAAAAATGATCCCATCTCACACAAACAAATGACAGCCCTGACTGTAAAGCAATTAGCATTTAAGAAGAAGAAAAAGAAAACCCAGACAATTTTAGTGGACTACATAAGCCCAATCTTTAGTCAGTGCTAAAACATGAATGTATAAATGCAATCTCTTAGATCACATTAACACTAAAAATAGGAGCAGACCTACTAAGGATCTAATGAGATCTAGAACATTAAGTCCTTGATCCACCACATCGAGCAGGAAAGAGACAAACTAGAATACATGCCAAGGAACAGTGACCAGGAAAGAACACAGGGTGTGGTTCAACCATGTTCTGTGATATGGTGAATGTTTTTCAATGATGCCTTTGAAGGAAATGATGGTTTTCATCCTCAAAAACATGTAGAAAGAGAGACTGATGGCTACAGAATTGAAAGCTTTCTGAAATTCAGAGCTGTTACAATGGAATGAATTGCCTTGTCAGTAGTACCTTTCCCAATGTAAGGAATGAACAAGCAGAGGAATGAGTGCCTGTCAGGGATTCCTTCCTTCCTTCATTCATCCATTCATACATATTTGTCATACTGTGGCCTGTTTTTGTTCTTGTTAGGTGTCATCATGTGAGATCAGACTCATAGTAACCCTGCGTACAACAGAATGAAACACTACCCAACACCGTGCCATGCACATAATCTTTTTACATTTGACCCACTATTGCAACCATTGTGTTTCTTCTCATTTTGAGTAGTGACACATCACCAAAAGAAGGATCCAGTGGCTTTACTCTATTCCTACCATTAAAGTTGACCGCATTTTGAGACAGCAACTTTTCCCCACTTGTTTCTTGAATTCTTTCTAGCCTGGGAGACTCATTTTCCAGCACTATATTTGACAGTGTTTCTCTGATATTTACAGGGTTTTCAACAGCTAACTGTTTTGGGATTTGGGCTGCTGAGTCATTCTCCCTGGTCTGTCCTAGTCTGGACGCTCAGCTGAAACCTGTCCACCATGGGTGGCCCTGTTGGTATCTGAAATATCGGTGGCATAGATTTCAGCATCACAGCAACACACAAGCCCCCACAGCATGACAAGCTGATAGACACCTGGGGGACAGTGTAATCTATGTGCCAATAAACTTGCTATAGGCTTATCTAAGAAAGATCCTAATCTGTGATATAAATAAATCACAAAGAACACAACAAGAGCTCTAAATTAAATTACATTTTTAAGAGTGCATGATGCCTTCCTAATATGATGAGTAAATTTATGCCCTGAAATAAAGAGTTTCATTCTAACCTCTCTGAGAAAGAGAAAGGAAAGAAGGAAATAAAGATGCTGTTAATGATGACTAAACATAAGATTGAACATGGTTATTGATCAAACAAAATTAACCAGTTTTCTTAAAGATACCATGTTTGTAGGGGGTTTGAAAAAGATCTTTGAGATAGAAGCTTCATTATATTTTTTAATTTAAAATTGGAAGAGAGCAAAATAACCAACTGGAAAACTAGCTCTCTTTTCTCTCACTAGATAACCATATCCAGAATTCCACTAAAAATATGGGCTACTGAATGCCAAACATGCAATTCCTGCCCAGAACCACTAATCTGTCCACCTACAACCATCTAAAAAATTCATTGTGTGCAAACCTGAAGTTACCATCTTAATTGCCAATAACCTATTTTTCCCACATTTCACATCTTAATGAATGGCACTGCCATCAGCAAGTGGTCCAAGCCAGACCACCAAGAAGCCAAGGATGACTCCTTCCTTACCACATCAGTTATTAAATCTAACATTCTCCATCAATAGCACTTAAATCCATATTCTCTTCATCCCCATTGTCCCTGGTTCAGTTCCATCTCTCATCAGACCCTCTTGGAACAACTACCGCCACCTCCCAAGTAATCTCTAACTCTCCAGTTGCCTTCTATTCACAGCTGCTTGAATGACTGTCCTAACGCATAAATCCCATGATGTTCTCCTACTATTTGAAGTCAATCCTTGAGTAGTAGTTTATTATACACTGCACGGGAAATCCACCTTCTTCCACCTACCATGTAAGAAAGAGCCTTCCTTTTTCTTGGGCTGGGATGCTATTCCAGCTTCACCTGCCATCTCTTCCTCTGAGGAACTATGCTTGGGTCTTACAGAATGACTGCAGTTCCAGGGTTCCTGGTGTAGCCTCCAGCTCCACACTTCTGTAAAAAACATTCCACCAAACCAGCAATTTTCCTTTTACCTGGGCAGTTCTCACTCTTTAAGACCAAGCTCAAGTATCACCATTTATCCATGGCCATATCCATGCTGGTTCATCCAGCGACCATGCCCAGCTCCCTTCTCTCTTGACTGCCTTCAGTCACAGACCCAAGTTATACCCAACGCTATACATGTTACTCTCCCAGATTTCCTCACAACTATTGATAAGATGGGGCTGGGATTTAGCTCAGTTGGTAGAGCACCGCTCTGCAGTCTCTTCAGGTCTCAAGTTCAATTCCCAGCACCACAAAAATGGGAGAAGGACGTGGCAACCCACTTCCAAGGGAATCCCCAAACAATCTGCCATTGAAAACCCTATAAGGGTTGCTATGAGTCAGGCATGACTCGATGGCACCTAACAACAACAACAACAACAATTGATAAGATGTTTGATAAAGACCTGGCCAATAATGAGTTGTGAGCAGAGTACTGGGTGGGGGTAAAGGTTTTTCTGTGCTTCTGTGATGAAATAGAATATATGTAGATAGGTGTGCCACCCTAATCTCTGCCTCCTGTTTCCTGTCACAAACTCATGTGCTGTCTGAGACTCAATGGTCACCTTGTAAGAAATGCAAGATAAAGAGAAAGAGCTTAAGAATGAAAATTTAACAATGCTAAGGTGGGCAGAAAGGAAAAAGAGCAATACTGATGTGCTGAATCCATGCTGGCAAACTCCTATCTCCTTAAGTGAAGAGGAAAAAAAACTATATTTGACTAACCTACTATTATCCGATATTTGATTAGTTGCAGCTGAGCTGATGCTTAGCTGCTATTGTGCTTCTGGGACTTCTTTCCATATTCTCTACAACTGGGTAGTACAGACGTGGGTGAAGACAGAGGCTTTGAAGTTCAGCAGAGCTAGCTTGGAATCTGCCTGCCATACCACGCAGTATCCAATCCTGTCAGATCTCAGAAGCTAAGCAGGATTGCACATGGTTAGTACTTGGGTGGTAGCCTGCCTGGGAATACTGGATGCTATTGGCTTGGGAGAAGGACCTGACAGCCCACTCTCAAAAAGCAATCAGCCACTGAAAAGCCTATGAATAGCAGAGGAGCACTGACAATAGTTCCGGGGATGGCACAATGTCAGGTTGTATTGTACATAGGGTCACTATGAGTAGGACACTGACTTGACCACACATAACAACAAGCTTTGAATCTAGGATCTGCCACTTGCTGGCTACCCAGTGCTGGGTGGGTACCGGATTTCTCAATTTCTCAGCTGCCTCCTCCATAAGACGGTAATGACAAAGCACAAGACAATTATTCCAATGGGTAAACAATGTCATAGGTACAAAGCACAAAATAAAGTACACAGTGAATACTTAAGACTATAGCCATTATTAAGAAAAAGCTGATGGGTAGGTTGGTATGCATCCCAACAGCACTCAGGGCACACACTCATCATTTCCCGAACACCCTAAATGACTATTATCTGTTATCTACCTGATCCTTCCTTAGCATATGGGTCAAGATGAAGGCAAGGAAAGCAGCCTGCCATTACCTTGTTCCTAACAAGGGTGGTCATCACAAGCTTTCCACGTGTATTTGCTGGGTGAATGAATATACAGAACAGAGACACATCTATAAACAAAGAGCACTGAAGTTTGTCATTTTGGTCGGCTTCTGGTAAAAATTGAATTTATATAGAAGGTCTTTAAAAATACAAATTCTGAGGACCATATGATTGCAGATATCCTGGTAACAGGTTAATTGTACTTATCGAGCAGCCAATGCAAGTTTTAAAGCAGTAAGAGATTCCACTTTGCTTTCACAAATATATAATTTGCCCTTTCCATTGCTGCTGTCAGAGAGCACTTCCTCCATGTCTGAAAGTCAAGACAGCTAAGCCATGAGGTGCAAACACCACTCAAGATACAGCCAAGCCTAAAATTGAACTTGGGATTGATATTTCATCATCTCTACCCTTTCCAACTTAGCCACTAGGCACGGCTCTTCCTCTGAGTATCTACTAGTGATGATGTTTCCTAATGATAACTCCCATTGATTTGCAGGGGAGTAATATAAACATAGAGGTAGAATTAGCTTCTTTGGCATGTTAATGGTTTCCAAATATTAGAATACACCAACATATTTTTTTTTCTCAGCAGCATTTTGCCATCTATGGTCAAACTCACACAAAATGGTATTGCTTAGGGTATTGCTCACCCAATCACAGGGACCACAGAAAATAGTGCTTGATTCCCAGCACCGCCAAATGGGAGAAGGACCTGGCAATCCACTCCCAAGGCAATCCCGAAAGAGTCAGCCATTGAAAACCCTATGAGGGTTGCTATGAGTCAGACTCGACTCGACAGAACCTAACAACAACAACAATAAAAAGCCACATGGTCGCTTTTTGATATAAAAAGCCTTCACCCACAAAGAGGTTTCAAATGCACAAAAAGCATTTTCTAGGGAAGGAATACTCCCCTCATAGTAAGGAAAGGTGATCGGCTGTGATAAAACTTTAACAGGTGCTGAAATTTATATGTTCTATTACAGCCTTACAAGCCTACACTAATTATTAATTATCCTCCTAAGCGTACACTACTTTACACATCGTGCCCCTTAACTAGAGCACTCAGAAAAGCCATTGTGCGTTGCCTGACTAACGGACCATGTCTTGAACAGCTAAATGGCCTAGCAAGTGCAAAGATTTTCCCACATGCACACTTGACAGTAGTAATGCGGACCTGCTGCCTGCGCAAGCCAACTGCGTTTCCCTGACCGCACTCCACCTTGAGAAGCACAAGAAACACAGGGAGGGCATTTAGCTCTGGACACCACGAGCAAATGAGAGCCAGTCTACACGGCAGCTTCTATACAGTGTGTGCCAGAAACCTCACTACGCAGTGACAATTATAGCGGCAGTGAGTGTACGCTCTGATTCTGCTCCACGAATGTTTTAAGGAGATCACAAAGAAGCTTCTTTTTTATGCTAGAGCAGGTGTGAACTCAATTCTACTCTTACACTAGTATCAGCTCAGCAGAGAGAACAGCTGTAAATTTTTATTTCAGAACCAAATGAAACTCAGGAGGGTAAGGGGCAAAATTTCATTAACTATTCAGCTGCCTTTTAAGAGACTGTGAGCAAGGCCGCTGTCTTTGGTTTTATTTTCAACTGGTATTCAAAAGACACACGTGACTTTGCAAAGAAAGGAAAACACAAGCACACAGAATCATGTCTGTTGAGAACTGTTTTATTTCTCAGTACACAAGAAATTTCAGAGAGGCCCCCTCCTCCACCACGTCTCCATGAGTTAGGTCGTAACAGAAATAAAGAAACTGAGACTAAAATAAAAAAGGTCTTGTTCAAGATCACCAAAAGATCATTTAGTAAACTCCTGTTTACCAGGTTAGATTTTCCCCCTAACTAGCTGACAGAGGTTAACCACAACTACTGAGGTGGTCTGCTGCGATTTAAAGTATTTGTGATCACTGCATTTATACAGTTCCAAATAAAACTTGTGAGATCATCAACAGCTAAGAAAAGAGAAACTTAAGGGGAAAAAGAAACTAAACTAAAAACAATAGAAATTGATGTATTTTAATTCTGTCAGGAGATTGATTGTTAAAGTTTCCAAAAATATGGACTTTAGGCTGATTTCCAAATACCCTGAAAGTTCTGAAGAAAGCAAGGTCACTGATAAGTTTTCATCCATGATTTGGTATTGCCCAATTAAGTACAACCACCTATGGAGTTTATGCTTACATCCAAAGAATAATTCGAATTTTGCTACTGAACTGTTGGTCTGAAAAGCCAAGGTAAAGAAAAGGCTTGAACAATTAGGAACCTCGTCATTTCAGAGACTCAGGCAGCCAAGCCAATGCTGATTAACACAAGACTAGACAATCGTATTTTACGATGAGAACACTCTAAAATTAGATTTTTACGCATCTCTTTCGCTCATCCTTCACTTCTTTTGTTTCCCTCTTCTCCACCAAATGCTATCAGATATTATGCACTTTCTATTTTCATTCAGCATTAATATGGCCCATGAGGGGGTGGCATTTAATTAATCACTTCCACATTCTGCCAAATTTCACTACATGACGCTCAAGTTTGCATAGCACTTTTGCCAAGCTGGTCACCCCCATTAAACAGAAAAACAGCTTAGATAAAATAATAGTAGGTGTAATAATAATTTGCATTGACTGAATTTAAGTGACAGGTGGTTTCCATGTTATTTTATTCAAACATAGAGCAACTACTCACATGGGAAATTCTATCATAAGCACTAAAGAACCTAGACCAAAGTCACACAACCAGAAAATGGTGAGCTGGTAGTCAAATCAATGTCCTGTACAGGACAAAAGCCAAAGCCCTTATCTGGCCCTCCATCCAGTCCATCACTTCTCTCCTATCATGTTTTGGTGATATGTTCAATCCATACAAAAGCTTTAAGTGGTTTATTTTAAAACATAAACTATACAACTTGCTATATTTTACCCCAATTTCCACTGACTCTCCCTTATAATTTTCCTATTTATAATCATGCCAAGGAATTTAGGAGTGATTAACAAGAAGAAGAAAAGCATTTGGGCTCTATCCATTAAGCACTCAGAAATCAATTGAATTTAATCTCAGTATATGCTCTGTCCATTTTATAGTGGTTTGTTACTAGGCCCGCTACTCTGCAAAAGGAAATGAAATGAGATCCAGTGAATACTTCTTTCCACTGAAAAATAATACATGGTTCCTCTCAACTCAGAAACTCTTGGGAGTGAAAGAAATGAAAGAATAAACCCACACAGAGGCAACCTTCCATGCCAAGTTTTGTCAGAGAAGAAAAGCTGAGGGGAACAGGACTGTCTCCAGAACATTCCTCAGTACATGGAAAATACAGAAAAGCGTAACATCATCCCTAATAGGGATGCCATTATTCAGATGACCTAGAATTCAGCTGAAGAAATCTCCATTTGTCAGTGGGTCTCCTGGACTTACCATGAGAGACTCTCAACCACGTGTAAAGAACACTTAAAATGGCAAGGAACATAGCTGGAAGCAAATATTTCACCCAGGGCCTCACATGAATTCAACAAAGTGCTCCCCCAGTGGGCACTTATTTCATAGGATAGGTGTTTTCATGGACAGGCTAAGAAAGAAAACCCTACATTGTGGTGGTGATGTTTACAGCCTGCAGCCATATTACTGTGGTGTCCCAGTCTGATTAAATCTAGGAAGCTAAGCAGGTTTGGGCCTGGTTAGTACTTGGATGGGAGACTGCCTGGGAATACCAGGTGCTGTAGGCTTTGGAGAAGGACCTGGGAATCCACTCCCAAAAAACAACCAGCCACTGAAAGCCCTATGAATAGCTGAGAAGCACTGACAATACTGTTTCACCCATTGTACACAGGGTCGCTATGAGTCAGACACCAACTTGACAGCATCTAACAACAACATCACTCAAGAGCCAAAGTCTCTAGATTTTTCAATTCATCACCCAGACAAAAATGGCAGGCTACCAGCGTGCAGCCCCGCAATACTATAAGGGTCACAGAGTACAGTTGTTGCTACAAAGCACACCAAATCATTGCACCTCTCACAGTGACACTACGAGAACAGGCAAGGCCACCATTACTGTCCTCTGTTAAGAAATAAGTTGAGCACGTAAGACATTTTCCCAGTGTCCCATCACCATGAAGCAGAAAAGCCAAGTCAAGGGCTGACATGACCTCTAGAGCCCTACAGTCCTCTGCACCATGAGGCCCTCCCTGTATAACATGCAATCCCTAAAACTAAGCTCCTTGGCTTCTTTGGCCCTAAAAAATGCTATGCTGGTAATCCATTTTTTTTTTTTTCTTATTTTTATCAAGGGTAAACAGAATCCTTGAAGTAAACACACAACGTTCAGGGCTGTCAGGTTCCTAGACCTGTTAATTGCACTGACCTTCTTCTCCCGGACTAAAGAGGCAATGAGGACTGTAAGAAATGCAGTATTTAATCTCCCACCCCAAAATCAGTCAACCAGCAGAGAAGTCATTTAATACTGTTACTGGCTCATTTTATGCTAAACTTACAAGGAATTCAAAGAAAAACATCACCATTAAACAAAGCAAACACTGTTTATTTCTCATCCTGTTTGCCTCTGAAGATGGAGGGACCTTCCTCCTGTCTATGCTGTTGCTGACTGGATTCAATCAATACTGTTCAACAGGGTCAAAAGTTGGATCCAGCTCTCATCATTTCATCCACTTTGGTACGTTGTCTAAAAGTAAACATCTTTTGACTGCGCCTAATCCTCCACATTAAAAATCAACACACATGGTTGTGTACATGTTAAATGAAAACACAGCCCCTCCCCCCTCCCCCGGCACACACACCCATGCTCTCGTCTGCATGCTTGCTTCGCTGTGGCAGGGCAGCAGCTTGCAGGTGGGCTCCCTGGACATTGCTTTGGCAGCTGTCCAGAAGAAAGGAGACCTCTGCCTGCCACTTGTAGTGGCATGCCACAAGACCCCACTGCTCCTGGTGTTAGACCTATTCTGAATGGGCACCACAGGAGACCGTGGGAGTGACCTTGGCTAGTGGCCAAAGGTACTGGCCTAGTTCATGGCAAAGGTTGGCAAGAGGTCAAGCCAGAGCCGTAAAAGGAAAACTTCTGGGGAACACAGACATGAAGTGGGTTGACTTTGGCCGTCGCCTTGCTCAAATTTCAGTGAAGGCTTAGGCACTGAAGGCTCAGGCACTGAAGGTGTGCCTTAGACTCATTTTTTCTCAGACAACACTCTCGGGTCTGTACTTTCCCTACCTTCCTCTTTTCAATGCCTTTTAATCTCCTGTATATCTCTGTCTTTCACGCTAGTCTGCTGACCAGACCTGAGTTGAGACATTTTTACATTTCATTAGTTTGTTTTTAGGGCTGGGGTTTAACTCAGTTGGTAGAGTGAGTGCTTGTTCTCTGCACTCTGGGGCCCAGGGTTCAATCCCCAGCACCACAAAAAAGGGAGACGGACCTGGAGGTCCATTCCTGAAATAATCAGCCATAGAAAACCCTATGAATAGCCAAGAAGCACTGACATAGTGCCAGGCATGGCACAGTGTCAGGGAGCGTTTCATTCTGCTGTACATAGGGTTGGTATGAGTCAGACTGGACTCAATGGCACCCAACAACAGTTTGTTCTTAATTTTTGTAATTGTTAAATAGGAAGCTACATATTTTTCTCTAAAAATAAAAATCTATTAATCAACACTTGTAGGAGATTATCTGGACACCCACAGGGTGGACCAGGAGGGTGCCTGGGTTGAGGCTTGCTCAATCTGGGAGGAGGTCTGAGTCCTCCCCAGATCCTGCCCTGTTCCTGCCTCTCCCACCTCTGGTCATCTTTAACCCAGGAACATGGACTGGGACCTATTTGACTCACTAAGAGCCAATATAGCTATCTAAGTCCCAGTTCACTCTTCACCTACTTTACTCCTACCCCTCCCATCGAGTGACCCACGATGGCCCCCAAACAGCCCAGCTCTGGTGTGGCCTCTTTCAATCTGACTGGCTGCCCAGAGCCACGTTATTGGTCAGAAAAGGAAGCTCAGTGATTGGCCTGGCCTGTGCCTAACCACCCATCAAAAATTTTCTTTTTCAAATCCCTACTTACATAACTGCCACACCCGGTACAAGCCACTCCCTGATTGGCTATTTCAGGGTCCACCCCTCCATTCATAGAACCTATATAAACCACCACTGAAACATCTAGCTTCCCCCTTCTGTTCTTGATCCTCCCCTGTTCACCTGCCCTCCGAGCTCTTTCAAACCTGACCCCCACACTCTATTCCTGAGACCTGCAACCTCCAGTGCCACTAGTGAAGACATCTGAGGACTACAAGCAAGACTCTATGTCAAGCCCAGGGCCTCTGAAGCAGCAAAGGGTCCAAGCAAGACACGAAGAGTTCTTTGCTTTTCTTCCCCTGCCCTGGGAAGGAAGAAAGCAGAGAAGGAGAACTGCAAGAGGCAACAGGAGACACACCGTGGGACACTTTCATTAAGCATCGTGGTGCTGCACCCCCTTTTGTTCACCTTGGTGGGTGCAGCTTAATAAATTCCATTTCTGTTTGCAAGAAGGCTCCCGAAATCCTTCTTTGGCACCACTGGCTCTTGCCTATTTCCAAGTACCTGTGTTGAGGCAAGCTCTGTTATCCCGCCAGGCCAGAGTGAACCCCAACAAAAACTAATAATCTGCTAGCTCAATTATGAATCCCGTATTCCCCTCTTGCTTGTCTAGTCCATTGATGAGGATGCAGAAGCTACTGCATCTATTACCACCCTTACGCCAGCCCCTACAGCACAGAGCTGGCCAGGACACAGTGGGGCTATGGGTGAATGGATAGACACTGATGAACACATCCTTCCCAAACTTGACGTCTGAAGCTATGACCGTCATCTTGGGCCAATGAGGAAAAGGACAAAAGAATCACTGGGCCACCAGACCTGACATCACTGGGCTGCAATCAAATTCTACCAGTGACTAGCACTGGGAATGAGAAACTTGTTTTTAAGCCACCATTAGTCAAATTTTCCAGGCCGTCCAAGCAAAAGTATTCCTACCTGATACAAGCTGTTCTTTACTTTTATGTGACTCTTAAAAAAGATTTTTTTCCCTTCTTAAGAGTCAATAAATTTTTATCTGAGAAATCTTCCCCTGGTATTTAGAAGACCTACATCTCTCTACTGGCCAGTGTTCAAGTAACATGTTCCTGGTTATCAGTTTGTTTTGTTTTTGAGAACGAAGCAGAATCTGCAGAGTTTATTAAGTAAAAAGTAAGAGATCCACGCTTCAGAGTGAAGCCCGGTCACATATATAGAGACACCTAAGAAAGAATCAGTGCATGTCTAAGATGACGTGGATGTGGGCTTCTCAAGAGAGAATAGTCTGGTTATCAGGTCTAAATTTTGTAAAACTGGGTTTAGTAAACCTGCTCTGACTATACAAGTGTTTGACAATCACAGCATTAAGTGTGCTATTACAGTAAAGCAGGTGACAGAATGGAAAGGAGGCAAGACCAGAGAAGGAAGAATGGAAATGTTCACCAACCAGAACGAAGGAAATAAGTTATCTGAATACTGGGAACAATCAACTTTCTTCAATAGCCTTTCAAAACCTTATTGATTTTTGCTTATTTCCTCTTACACATCTGTGGCATGCGTATTAAAAACTGAAATCTACCACACTGTAATCCTAACATTAGGAGACTATTCTGTACAACTAAAAATATAGAACTATAAAATAAAAACTGGATGTCTATATGGCAGGCTCTGGTTTAGGGTTTCCTTTCGAATATAGTACAATGTATCCCAGATTTATGGGCTTTTCATTCTGGGTTTAAGCTCTATGCTCCTTGACTCATTCATGTACTAAACCATTCAGCAGTCTCATTGAGGTCCTAAAACTCTGCACCAAGCACTGGCATACAGCATAACATTTCTCCCGTTGAGTCAACTTACTGAGTGATTATTTTACCCTGGATCTATCCAGTCCCTTAATTAGAGATCTAGAATGAGATGAAGTATTAAATAAACATCCAGTTCAAATCAGGCTTTACAGACTTTCATTTGGAAAACACGTTAGTAACAAAGTTAGCTGAAGGTATTCGTAAAATAGAGAGGAATAGATTATAAAAAACAATAAAACATCTCTAAAGATAAAATGTAGGATAAAGACAAAATGATAGATCTAAAAGATCAATGAACTACTAGATGAGAAAATTACCGTAGAGCCCATCCAAAACCCTATTCCTCCCTCAATTTAAAATCGTGAAAACCACCTGCCCTGGGTGGTTTTCCAGCTCTCAGACTTAGCTAAAATCACTTGGGATGACACCCAAAATAGCCGTACTTGTTATAGACAGATTAAGTTGACTATATTAAAAGAATTAAAACTCTCCAACAAAGAAAGCAAAATCAAACATGACCTCTATTAAATACTTCTTCTCTCAGAATTGCTGGGACATTATCAGCCCAATACATGAAAAATGACATCCAGATAACCTCAAGCTGGACAATGTCATTACAAAGATATTAGGTATGCTGGGTGCAATGGTGTGTGCCTGTAATCCCAGTGGACTCAGGAGGTGGAGGCAGGAGGATCACAAGTTCAAGGCCAGAGGCAGCCTGGGTAACTTAGTGAGACTCTGTCTCAAGATAAAAAATTGTCAGAATGGAGGGCTGGGGGTGCAGCTCTGTGGTAGGGCACTTGCAAAGTATGCGCTAGGCCCTGGGTTCAACACCCCAGTACCGCAAAGAAAACAAACACCACTACCAGAAACAACAGGCTGACAGTGTAGTGTAGCACACTGGTAGAGCACTTGCCTAACAGGCTCAAGGCCCTGGGTTTGAACCTCATGTGGGGAAAAAAAAAAAAGCCAAACATGCATAAATGTCCCTCACTAATGCATGTGCAAGCAGCTACCTTCAAAACACCTTAAACGCAAACTAAAATTTCCAGAGGTGAGCCGGGTGAGGTGGCACATGCCTGTAATCCCAGCGGCTTGGGAGGCAGAGGCAGGAGGATCGCAAGTTCGAGACCAGAGGCAGTCTGCGGAACTTAGCGAGACCCTGTCTCAAAAAGTAAGAACATGGGCTGAGGGTGCAGCTCAGGGTCCAGCACTTGCAGAGCATGCAAGCGCGAGGCCCTGGGTTCAACCCCCAATACCAAAAAAAAAAAAAAAATTCCAGAGGTGACAACTATATTTACAAGTCCATTTATGTGAAGTTCCTCAAACATTACTTGACCTCTGCAACTTTGGAACCAGAAACGATTGCTGTGATTGTATAAATTTCGCTATTTTCTAATATTTATATTCCTACATGGAAAATCCATCTAACCAAAAAGGCAAGCAAAATCCCACCCATGCTTTGAAAACACTATGTTCCTTTGTGGTCATGCTTTCCCTTTCTACATTAAGATTTCCAGAAAGTTTCCTTGTAACAGCTGACTCACTGGGAATTTTCAGTTTTTCAAAGAAAAGAAATGAAAAGAGAAAAAGAAAAGAAAGGGAAAGGGAAAGGAGAGGAGAGGAGAAGAGGAGAGGAGAAGGGAACAGGAGAAGAGACAAGAGACAAGAGAAAAAAATGAAAAGAACGTCCACACATTAGCATCTACCCACATTTGCTGTTTTATAAGAACACTGTTACCTGCACTACCACTGGGACTTAAAAGCCCTCCCAACACTTCCCCTTTATGCTAGGCTAAACTCAGGGTAGCCATAAACACTCTGAAGTAATACAAACCTAAATATTCCTGCTAGGCAAAAGGAGCAGTGGAACCGAATTATAATGAGCCAGCAGCTGTCACAATATGACCACAGTAACCAAATCAAAATATCAACTGCTAACCCAGATGAGATTCAAAGGTCATCATATAAGCCAGCAGCTTTCTTCAGTTCTGCCTGAAACCTCAATCTAATCCTGCAGTAAAATGTTCCACTGAGCTAGTTTGGAGACCAGAGACTCTCTGGGGGTGAAATATTCAGTGCCCTGGTACCATACCACTGATGACTTAGAACCACATACCACAGTGAGGAAACTGAACCACTCACAATGGGACGTGTGAAAACAAGGCAGCTGATGTTAAACTAAGCTGCACCCAACTGTACAAAAGTATCACTTTTCACATCCTTCAGTCTCCAATTCATGTATATAAGCTCACTGGGCAACATGCTCGCTTAGCCTCAAACAATCTGGCTTTCAATTAAGGCTCTGGAACAATAGAAGGAAAATACATGCTTAGATCCTTCCTTGCATCAAAGAGTTTTAGCCTAAAAATATATTGTCTACCACTGTAAAAATATTTGGACAATAACTTACCAAAGTTTAATGCTTGGCAAAAAAAAAAGTAATGTTTTTAAAAAATCCATATTCTTTGTATATGATCCTTGCTGAGAGTTACAAACGAAGTCTCTAGCACATAAACACTCCTCTTAAAGACACAGGACTCACACGCATGGCCTCTCTGTCCTGTTAACGTTCTGAAAGCTACCTAACAGGTCACCTGTGAAACTTTAATCAAATTGCCTCAAAAGTGCAGTGAACAAGTTTCCAACAGATCCAGTGTACACTATCATTAAAAATCACAGTCGCCAGGAAGAAGTGATGTTTCCTCCAGATACAAAACAGCACGTGGAATTCCATCCATCAAAGGCACAATGCAAACTGGTCTGTATCTCCTCAGCGAAGTCAGTGAGTGGGTACTTTGTAAATGTGAGGTGAGCAGTATGTGAACTGGTCAAGGCAGGTATTCAGCACTGTCTTCTCTCAATCCCTCCAGACCCTCTCACACCAAAACCAAAAAGCCATTCAGACTTTTTTTTTTTAAATTAGGAACTTTGTTTTTGGTCCAGTTATATTTTTTCATTAAAGAATTATATAATATTAACTACAGAGAGCTGTATGACAATCATAACTAGATCACAAAGTAACACACGAGAACAACCGTATAGCCAAAAAAGTGTCACTAACTCTTCTAGCATAAGAGGACATTTGTGTGTCTGCATTTGTGTGAACGTGTGCACACGCTAAAGCACACGTTTATTCTTAATTTAGGGATTCAAAAAATAGGGTACTATTTTCAAATATACAAGCTTATTTGTAAGAGAATCAACTAACAAAGATACTTTATTATTACCAGCTACGTTCTGTTCTGCATAAATTTGAGCTAGAAACACAAATAAATTGAGTTGTCGTATTTTGGTACCAAATAAAAGTATTACAGAAACTGTAACGTTTATGCAAAATCATTAGTGTGAAATCAAAAAGTTCAGAGCTGTAATAAAAATGTTTTTCAACCATAAAAGAGTTTATGAGCAAATATGTTAGCAATGTCTGTACCATTTCCCTAAAATAGTACACTGCCATAAGAAACGAAATATATAATAATTCACTCTCATAAGGAGAGAGGGGTGCAATACTTTTTTCTTTCCTTGCAATAAAATAAAACTTACTAAGTAAACAGTTGACAAAAAAAAAAAAAAATCAGGTCATCTGCAGTTAATAATTCTTTCCTGTAAAATTAGTGTCACTTATTTCTGTAACAGACGCCTAATTCAGTCACAGGCTTGATTGATTTGACAATAGAGAATCTGCTCCAATAAAGTGGTTGATTTATTTCTGATGCTATAGCTTTTACCCTAATATGACATCCTGGCAGAACTGAGTCCCTGAAATGTAAAGAAACCCTCTGTAGTTTTAAAGAAAATCAGTTAAAGATTCTGAGAGTGAATCTGTTGTCCAAAACTTTCAGTAAAGTCTAATACTTTTAGTACAAGGAAAATGTTCACAAAGGTCCTCACATAGAGAATGGGTTTGAGGACACACACACACACACACACACACACAATGGTTTAGAATACAGCATGTATTCTGAGTTCAAATTGTTCTCTATATGGCAAAGTCTTAGTTTGCCTTTATCTCTATTTGCAAATTGGTTGTCCTTAATTTCTTGAAAACAATGTATCTTTTCTTTATAAAGATGCAACCTAACACCAAACACAGCTCATCTTCAAAATGGTTTCGTTTTAAATAAATAGCAGGCTGGGCAAAATCAATGACAATCTTTGTTCCCCAAATCTAGCCCTGAGATACACCAGCCAATCAAGAAGGCGTTTAGGATGTGAGAAATTAGAGCAGTGGGGAAGAGTTTTTAATGCAAGCAGCAGCATCACTTCTCTAAAAATATTTTAAAAGTCTTCTCTAAACTAAAAATGCAAGGTATTTCATACTTGTTCCAATGTCGCCTTCTCCCTTTTTCTTTTCCTGCACACTGCACAGTGCCCTCTTGCTCTGAGGGCGACTTCCCTGACCCGAATCTGACACTGCCCCGTTAATGTCAGATAAACCATTTAGCCCAAGCACAATTCTTTTCTGTGCAAAAATCTGCTTGAGGTGGAAAATGTAGCAGTTTGTAAACAATAAAGAGCCATGTTTCAGACCAGACAGCTTATCTAACAGAGAAGGCCTTTCATGGGGAACAGTGGGTGGGAGCCTGGCGGACATAGTAGCATTTCCTATCACAATGCAGGAGACTGTCTTGGCCTCCATATTTAAGAGTTTAATAGGAAGGAGGGCAGACGGGATGAAAGAGCAAGGCTGACATGGATTTTCAGCTTAAACAACAACGAAGTGAAAAGAATCAGCCCTCTCTGCTCTACACTGTCAGCCCACTTATATTTTAAATACTATTTGGATTGAAAAACTAATTTGGTTTGTAAAGCAGTTGCCATGAGGAAACGTGAGCAAGAACAATCATTTAATATATTTGTATAGCTTGGTATATTCCGTAACGTTCATTTATCAAGTTGCTCTTTAAAACTGTTTCACATATACAAGATAAACCTCTCAATATGAGCAGCAAATTATTTAATTTTACTTTGGCTCATCAGAGGATAATCTTAGAATCTTCTGAGGGAATCAGTATATTCTTTTGATGCTACTTCTTAAGACTCATTTTCAAATTAATCTCTTATTCTATCTCATAAAGTTGAGTGTCAATGAAAAGAGAAGCAAAAGTGTCAGAATTCTAATTGTTGCTACCGACACTGAAGAGTCCAAAATTGTCCTTTAAAGACTTAAGTTAATAAATATCTTGTTTCTATACATCATGAGGACAGGAGACCTCACGTATCTTTCTGTCAACAATTGATAAAGAACTAGGATTCTTGTCTTAAACCACTAATATGAAGTCAGAAAGACCATAAAAATGAGATCAATCTACGATCAAACTCAACTTCATGCTACGTAGAGGTGACAAACATATGATGCCACCCATTAAAAATAATTCTGGGTTAAATACCTGATTTGATTGTGATTTTTTAAAACATGACTGAGATTAAAGGACTATCTACATCTTAAGTAACTGGCATAGCTTCCAAGGCTTAAAAATCAGGGTACTCATCAGAAGCATTTGCAATTAGCAGTTTTAGAATGATATAATTATTGCTGTGTGTTTTCCTTAGAGAATGGTCCAACAGCTTGTATCATTAAGTTGAAATTCATCTATTGACAGGTTTGCAACAGAATCCAGCCAGGTTGAAAGACTTACTAATATTAAGAATTCACATTTACGAGAAGAAAATTCTTTTTTTTTTTTTTTCAATCAAAACTGAAGTAGCCAGCTATTGGAGCCTTTTAAGTCATTATGAATTATCTTGTCATTGCTCAGGTTACTGCTGTTAAACAAACATCCCTACAGTGTAATCAAAAGCAGAAAAATATGCTAAGGATACCAGTCTGAAGGGCACAATAAAAATGTAAAGAGAGCCTCAATCTACAGGTAGCCACATAGCTTGTTTTCAGTGATGCAGAATAGAATCTACCTAGACAATTAGCATTAAAGTTCACGCCCTAATACACAACCAGATTTTACAATTCAACCTGAATGAGCTACTCTGAATTACACTAAGCCCACCACTGACAATATTTATTGATGTGATCCCAATAATAAAACTTCACAGCTAACACTGTATGTCTTTGCCAATCAAGACACCCAATGATAGATATTTTTACTATAAATATTCATCACTATGACTTCACCCTGGCATCCAATCTCATTCAGATCTCAGAAACTAAGCAGGATCGGGCCTACTTAGTACTTGGCTAGGAGGCCACTGGGAATACCAAGTGCTGTAGACTTGGGAGAAGAATCCGGCAGCCCAATCCCAAAATAATCAGCTATTGAAACCCCTACAAATTGCGCAGAAGTGCTGACAATAGTGCCAAGCACGGCACAGTATCGGCACAGTATGTAAGAGTTGCTAAGAGTCAGACCAGACTCAAGGCACTTAACAACAACATGACTTCATCAACTTCTACTGAGACAACTAGGATGCAACACTGAAATTGGGATACGCACTTTATGTCCACATAGATTCAATATCACTAAAATCATTTAATTCCATGTACTGGTAAAATCTAGTCTTTAATGTGCTTATTAACAAGCACAGACTGACAGTATTTTTCTGCAACTTAAGATTAGTACAGTAAACTGGCTAATTATCCAAGTTCCTAAAAAGTGAATCTCTGTCTGAGGTATGGTTACCCCTTCACAGTAAAACATAAAGCATTCAAAACATGCATGTTAATGTAAAGTTTGTCTTACTTTGTATTCTGGAATTGACAAAAGGTGGAGAGAGATTGTCATGGGACCCAAGGTCCCTGCTGGTCATGTGGTCATAGGGAGTCCCATCTCCATAGTTCTGCAAATGAAATAACAGGGCATGTTTTAATTTTACATTAATAAATCAGCACATGAACATAGTCCCTACTGAAATCTCTCTCACCCAAAGGAACTAGAGTCTATTACTCCCTCTGCGGGAGCTCACTGTAAACAACCCGCACCTTCAGAGAGACACTGGGTAAAGGAGAAGGCTGGAGTGCACAAAGTTCAAGTTTTCCCATAATAGCTGAGAAATTTTAGGAATAATGATGATGCTACCAACCACATTGGAGTTGTTGACGTGATTAAATTAAATACTACATGCAAAACACAAGACACATAGGAAGTATACTGTACACATTCAAAGTTATTCTTTTAATGAGCACACATTAAAGCAGAGGGAAATATCCATAGCCTGTAATAATTTGCTTTGAGAAGACCAAGGTAGAGCTACTTAAACAACAACATTTGGTTTTCTGATACTGAAGTTGTGATGTTTTATTATAATTACCATTGTGGTTGTAAGAAGACTGGTTCATCATATTAGCAATTAACACCTAAAGAGTGTGAAGAATATTAGGCTGTAACTGTGAATGAACCTCAAGGCTTTACAATGAATTAGTATTTCTGAAGTTGGAGAAAATATGCCAGTTATAACCAAAAAGCAGTTTCAGAGCTGCAGATTTGGGGAGAAATGTTTCATTATTGTAATTATTTCCTTGTTTTAATGGGAATTTAAAATGAAAACTCTGTTGTTTAAGTTCTCCAGCTGTTCGATTTTCATGGCGAAACTTGATAACATATAAGAAAGAGTTAAAGTCATTTGCATTATATGGTCCAAATCTCAGTCTACTGAAGTGTATAAAGTGACCAAAAAGGAGGGGTTTGAGGGGGACAGGGCTGCTCAGCTGGACGAACTGTCCACAAAGTCTAAGTCAAATTTACTCAGAGATTTCAGTTTGCACGTTAGCCAAAGGGTAGGATCTGCCCACACATACGAGATGGGTGCTGCACGAACAATGAAAAGGTACCCTACCTTGCTAGAGAATGACTGGAATGCTTGGGACAAACATCCCCATTTTCACTCAGCTTTCCTCATTTAGAGAAATCAATTGGCTGATGCTGTAATCTAGTAGTGCCAGTAGGATGATGTTGTAAAAACACATCACATCTTAAATACCTGTTGTGAGTTTTAAACTTACTCATTCTATAGCAGCCACTGCATAATTCGAATTATTATGAGTGTCTTCATTGTAGATGGTGCACAAAAAGCTTAAAAATATGTTATCTAATTTAATCCCGTGCAGAGAGCTACAGGTAGAAGATAATATCAGCACTTGAAGATTGGCGAAGGACTTGGCAACTTTGTGTAGGTAGGAGTCTACAAACATCTATCTTATACAAACGCCCTTGAATTGGAAAATATAAATCACAATATATTGATTCAAAATTATTTACCAATATATTTCTAAAGAAAAATGGCTGGCCAGGCTTGGTGGTGCATGCCTATAATGGAGGCTGAGACAGAAGGATCATGAATTCAAAGCCAGAGGCAGCCTGTATAACTTAGCAAGACCCTGTCTCAAAATAAAAAATAATAAAATGAGCTGGGAGTGCATCCCAGTGGTACAGCGCTCCAAGTATGTGTGAAGCCCTACGTTCAACCACCAACTATAAATAAATAAATGTGTAAATAAATAAATAAAATAAAAGCGCTGTTAATGAAAAATAAATAAATAAATCAGGCCAGGCACCATGGCACATGCGATTCAGGAGGCTGAAGCAGGAAAATCACCGATTTGAGCCCAGAGGTAGCCTGTGCTACTGCCAGACCCTGTCTTAAAATAAAAAATTAAGAAGGAGCTAAGGGTGCAGCTCAATAGTAGAACACTTGTCTGGCATGCACCAGGCCCTGGCTTCCACCCACAGTACAGACAAAAAAAAAAAAAAAAAAAAAAAAAAAAAGGTGAATCAGGAAAATTCTAAAGGAACCTTATCTACCAAAACTCAATTGAAAGTACTATGTGGACTGAACTAAAGATACATAGTAAGAAATAAGAAATTAATGATTAAATACACACAGAAAAAAGAAATTAATAATTTGGTTGCAGGCTGGAGTATAGCTCAGTTGGTACAGCGCTTCTCTGCACTCTCTGAGGACTAGGGTTCGATCCCCAGCACCGCAAAAACAGGGAGGAAGACTTGGCAATTCATTCCTGAGGCAATCCCGGAACAATCAGACAGTGAAAACTCCATGAGGGTCACTATGAGTCGGACCCAACTCAATAGCACTTAACAACAACCTAACAATAATTTACTGTGCGTTTAGTTCAACACACACAGTGCTGTACTGAATTCCATGCAATATAACTAAAGAAGAAAAAAGAAGAAGTTAAATAAATCTAAATGAACTAAACAATAGAGGGAAGTTCCATCATCCCCACTTGCTGTCAAGGGGAGTGGATTTATTTCTGCAAGTGCAGAGTGTAACATGAGGAGGAAAGATTTCCTCTACCCATCCATATAATGCATTAGCATGTCAAGCTGGACAGCTGGCGCAAGGCTCAACAAAGTTCCTAGTAAGCTCAGAGATCCTGCTGTACCCTGAAGCCTTCTGTGAGGCTCTCAATGCCAAGGACAGGTGGAAGTGTGTAACTATGACTTGCTAAAATGCCCTCGTGTTGACAGCTTGATGACCTCCCTACCTCTAATGCCAAAATAGATACCTCCCCGCACCCCAAAATCTCCTACCCCAAACTGACTTGAGCACTTGCAGTTCAACATTACCCTCTCTGCAGAGGGCTTCAGCTAGACAGCCCATTGCAGGAGGGAGAGATGATTGTTCTACCCCACACACTAACTCTATTTCTCATCTGGGACATGAATGTTTAATGCTAACACACACGATGTTAAAAGGCTTTGTGAAGCTGACTACTAGCTATCCTGGGCCGAATGCAGCCTGGGGGGCCACAGTCTGGGCACACCTGATCTACAGCCAGTAATTCCCTATCATACTAGATCAATAGCTGGCAAAGGTAAGACCAAATATTTAGTGAAGGATTAATGAAGGATTTTTCTCCTGGGTAGCACAAATGGAACAGATATCTATTCAGTAATAGTAACCAGTAAGAGACAGGAAAAAAAAAAATTGCAAAGACAAGCCGATCTTCATTAAATATTCATACATACCTGTGCAGGTATGTGCGTGTGAACGCCCATGTGTGTGTGTGAGAGGAACTTACCTCCAGTTTGTTAATTGACATATGTGGGGTATCTGGTTGTGGGGGAAAGAGATTAGATGTACTTACCCTGGACGGGCTTGGATGTCCTCCATTCCCCCAGGACCCTGAGCTACTTCTGTCTTCTACATCTAGGGACAAGAGAAAAATTCTTTAGGCTTTCTTGCAATAATTCTTTCTTTTTGTATATGCATTTTTAAATTAATGTTTCAAATTAATCTCCTGTTGCCTTTAATTAAGAAGCAGGCACGGGGCTACCATGATGATAGTAGCTTCTGACCCATCTACTTAAATTAACTCATTTAAATTCACAGCAGAAATGAACTGGACCCTCAGGAACCAGAGGTATGCACATAAAAAATTACTTCCAATCCTTCACTGTGTTTGAAAGCTTCGGCTTCTATAGACACAAAGCTGCACTTGTTTTATTAAAATCTCTTGGACAAAATAAACTTAAAAATATACTAATACAATCTTAATCCAAAAGAGAAACTGAGGTAAAAATGCATACTAACACTTTCAGCATCCTTGCCCAAATGCTCGTGCATACTTTCTGTTCTCTAGCCAAGGCTTCTCTAACACCAGACAATAGTCATGCAACAGAAAACATGAAACAAAAAAAGTACTCAGCACTGTACTTCCGGCGCACATTCCAGGAATATTACGGTGTTCTTTTTTATTTGTTTGTTGTTGTTGTTTCAAGTTTTTTAGATTGTTATTGTGTTGTTGTTAGGTGCCATCGAGTCATGTCCGACTCATAGTGACCCTCACAGGGTTTTCAATGGCAGAGTGTTTCGGGATTGCCTTGGGAGTGGGTTGCCACGTCCTTCTCCCATTTTGTGCAGTGCTGGGAATCAAACTCAGGGCCTCAGAGACTGCAGAGCAGCGCTCTACCAATTGATCTAAATCCCAGCCCCTTTTTAGATTGAGACACTTTCTTTCCTTCTTTCTTCCCCCCCCCCCCCAATTAGACATACCACTTGGCCTCAATCTTTAATCTGGGCTTTGATATATGGAAATAAACATTCCTATTAAATTACAAAGCATTGTTTTATTTTGATAAATAATGGTGAGGAGACCTCCATGAACTACCATAAAGCTGGAGTTCACTAGACTCTCTCCTGGCACAGTCCTAATGCTGACCAGGTTAAGAAACGTCCCATCACTGAGGCCAGCAGCAGATACTCAGGACAGAGACCAGATCAGCTAAGTTAACATACTATTACAGTGTGTTAAAGACCAGTTATGCTATATGTAGGAAAGGCTTTGAGATTTTTGATGGAAGGCCTATTATAAGTATGAAAAGTTTCCTTGTTATATTGTTTTGATCATGGCTCATAACAGACGGCCATCACAAGCTCCCCTGACAGAATGGGAGGAGGGTGTGAAGCTCTGATCTAGGAGACATAATCTCTTTTATTGTGTTTCCTAACATTTCAGTAGTATTGTTTATTCTCTTAATTCCTTCTATTACTGCTATTTTATTATCCACAGAAGAATATAACTGATTTATTTTGGGGTAGAGTACATGGTGTTATGGAATACCTCAAGAGATGAAAGTGCAACATCAACTAACTTACTACCACTAAACTTTCGTCCCTCTCTCTCGCAAGAAATAGTATTTCAGTTCTTCTTCGTTGGTACTTTAGAAGATAATCCAAATGCAAACAGATGTCCCTTGTGGACGGTTAGAATCAGTGCACTGGGAGCTTTAAGACACATGAAGAAAGCTCTGGAGACTGCATCAAGCCTGGAGAGAAGGTATAAAACTTTCCCAAAATCTGCTGTTTAACAACCAAATATGCTGGCCGATCCTGTATATGCTGAACTGAGGTACAAAAAGAAGGGAATTGCAACCCTCTGGGACTCTCATCATTCTTAAATAAACAAAATTTTCACCAAAAAAAGGCATATAAATAAGACAATCTCTCAACCACTGCAAGTTTTCAAAAATTTGGCACGATCTGACTTCCTTTTCACCTATAATATCCACCTTGGATTAATTTGAAAGCTTTCTCCCCCGAAATTTGGCCACAAAGTAATAAAGGAACAGACTTAACTCCCTCTATCTACCATAGCAGCCGAAGAATCTGGCAAACCACTCTCAAAACAATCTCAAAATTATCAGGCATTGAAAATCCCATGAGTAGCAGAGAAGCACTGACATAGTACTGGGAGTAGCACAGTGTGGGGGAGTGTTTCCTCCTGTTGTACATAGGGTCACTATGAGTTGGACCAAGTCAATAGCACCTAACAACAATCTACCATAAGACTTCACATTGCTTGCACTCACTTTACCTTTTCAATTTCAAAAGAGGATTATAAACCTATAAGATCAGCAGAGATCTCAAGGAAAAGGAACCAGAATGCCAGGCCAGTGGGTCTCCACTGGGGGAAAGTTTGCCCCTCAAAGGACACTGGCAAGATCTGGAGACATTTTTATTGTCACCAGCTGGGGGATGGAGTGCCGGCATCTAGTGGGTAGAGGGTAGAGATGCTACTAACCATCCTACAAAGGCACAGAACAGTCTCCTACAACCAAAAATACCCTTGCCCCAAATGGCAAGTATGCTCACATTGAGAACCCCTATGCTAGGGCAAAAAGAAAGAATCTGATTCATAATTTAATAAGAACTCTTCCTAAAAATACAATGTTTTCTATGTTTGAACCCAAACTTGAACGTTTCAAGAGACCTTTATATACATCTTCCATCCACCAAATACAGGAAAAACGATGGTCAACCAAGCAGCCTGCTAATTAGCAGGCGGATAAAACACATCAAAACTTGAGTATTCCCAACTGGGCAATTTCAAAAGCGAGCAATCCACTAATTAAAAATGCTGGAAGTCGAGCTTTTTCAAAACAGGTTAAATACTGGCTGAGTTCCTTCACAAAGAGATTCCTAACCAATCAGATCCGACTGCTCTTTTCCCATCCTTTTCCACTTCCTGACTCCATGCTGCTGCACATTCCTCTCTGCTGCCTCCTTTGCACTGCTCTCTTTTGAACAGGCTCTGCCCTCTTAGCCTCCTGCAAGATCTAGAGGATGCGAGCAAATCACTAGCTCTACCAAACCCAATGAATAGAACTATCATATGAATTCTAATCATATTTTATCTTGGGGAAAAAAATCTATAGAACTGATGTTTATTTATCCATAGCAAGAAGAGACAAAGCTGAAGCTTGGACAATGGTAATTCATAATGAAGGTACACACGTCACTTTTCAGTCATTTGTTTCCATCTTTCCTCCCCTACATTTCATCACAGACCTGCTGTTCGTGAGCAAGTGTTTCCTCAATAACTGGTCCAGTGCATCTCATCCCAAAATATATCCACCTACATCTGAATTATATCGCATGTTCATTTCTAACTTGGCTTCTCAGGGCCCATCTCAGATCTACTGAGTCTAGAACTCCGGGCGTAAAGCCAAGAAAAATGTGTTCCTAATAAGGTCCTGGGCTGGGATTTAGCTCAGCTGGTAGAGCACTATTCTGCACTCTCTAAGGTCCCGGGTTCGATTCCCAGCACCTCAAAAATAGAAGGATGTGGCAATCCACTCCCAAGGCAATCCCAAAACAATCAGCCATTGAAAACTCTATGAGGGTCGCTATGAGTCAGATAGGACTCGATGGCACCTAACAACAAGAAGGTCCTCAGGTAATTTTCATGCACAAAGGGGTCTGAAAAAACACAAGACTACGCTAGTAGAAACACAAGACAAACCATGCCCACCCCACTAACAGTGGCTTGTCTCACACAATACCTTACAGTCCTGTCTGGGCTGCCCATTTACCAGTTAGTATACACTCCCATCTCACCTGCATTCCAGTGGTTCTTGTTTAGACTCTTCTTATGCAAACTCGGAAGACAGCCTGCACTTGACCATCCTTTATTCCCTGAAAGACACTGTCCACTCTTTGATACCATGTTTTTATCCCTCCTACTTCCTCTGCCTGAACTGTTCCTCATCTCCCAAAAAATAATGCCCCACACTGAGTAAGCCTAAATGCATGTCAGACACTGTGCTAGACACTTAAATGCCTTGACAGCATCCCAGTTTTATGTATGAAAAATTAAAGCTCAGATGGGAGAGAAACTTGCTGACAGCATCAGTAACTGATAAAGGTAGAAAAGAAACAAACATCCTATGGGGTGCTGGGTCCGGTTAGTGCTCTTCCCCCAAGCCTAACCACCTCCATCTACAAGCCAGCTAGACTGCCCTCCCGTCACTTTTCCCCAGGTGGAGTACATGTATTTATTTGGGAGTCTCCACCTACTACTGTGTCCACAGAAGACTGCAGAATGACATAAAACAGTAAATACATAAAACTCTTGCCGGGCGTGGTGGCACACACCTATAATCCCAGCGGCTTGGGAGGCAGAGGCAGGAGGATCGCAAGTTCGAGACCAGAGGCAGTCTGTGTAACTTAGCAAGACCCTGTCTCAAAAAAAGTAAAAAATGAGCTGAGGGTGCAGCTCAGTGGTCCAGCACTTGCAGAGCTTGCAAGCATGAGGCCCTGGGTTCAACTCCCAGTACCACCAAAAAAATAAAATAAAATAAAATAATCTTGAGAAAAATCAAGAGGCTTAAAAATAAAAAGATTTTTGAGCCAGGTGCAGTGGCGCACACCTGTAACCCCAGTGACTCGGACACAGAGGCAGGAGGATCACAAGTTCAAGACCAGAGGCAGTCTGCGTAACTCAGCTAGACCCTATCTCAAAAAGTTAAGAAAAAAGGGCTGGGGGTGCAGCTCAGTGGTTCAGCACTTGCAGAGCATGCAAACACAAGGTCTTGGGTTCAACCCCAGTACTGGGGGACAGGGGGAAGGTTTTTGAAACAAGAAAGCCAGAGGTATAGTGAGTTTATCAAAATACATACTGTGTTAAGACAAAATATTTGCTAGAAGTGGATCAAAATTTTAAAAGTTTTCACACAGGCAGAGGCTGGGGTTTAGCTCATTTGACAGAGTACTGATCTGCTCGCCCAGAGGCCCTGGATTCTATCCCTACCATTGCAAAAACAGGAGGAGGACATGGCAATCTGCTCCCGAAGCAAGCTCAAAACAATCAGCCATTGAAAACCCTATGGGGGTGGCCATGAGTTGGACTCGACTCAGCGGTACCTAATAATTACACAGGCAAAGCAAGGAGTAAAGTAAGACTGACAATGACTATCAGATAAAGAGACACAAATTGTTCAAGAGAAAGATAACTGTGCTTGGTATTCAACTTGATGAAGTCTCTGCAGAGCTTTCAACAAGGATGACAGAACATGACGGAACTGCCCACAGTATCAATAAAAAGGCACACTGGTGATATTGGTGATGCTGACTCAATATTATAATTCACTAAATATGTAGGACTTATTATACAAATAACCATGTATGTATACATATAGCTACACAGCTACATATTTATATTATATCAAACTGTGATGCAACTCGTAAGTACCTCTCAATAGTGAATGCGCTCATTAGTGCCTTAGTGAATTAAAACATAATTCATAAAATTAAAGCTGGGTGCAGTGGCACACCTATAATCCTAACGACAAGGGAGGCAGAGGCAAGAGGATCGCACGTTTGAGGCCAGACATAGCCTGTATAATTTAGCAAGACCCTATCTCAAAACAAAATAATAAATAAATGGGCTGGAGATGTAGCCCAGTGGTAGAGCATTTGTAAAGTATGTGTGAGGCCCTGGGTTCAGTGCCCAAGTACCAGACAAAAAAAAATTTTTTTTAATAAATAAAACTTAAAAAAAATAAAATAAAAAATAAAAAGCACAAGACAAGCCAGGCACTATAGTGCACACCTGTAATCCCAGCAACTCAGGAAGCACAGCCAGGAGGATCGCCAGTCTGAGGCCAGAGACAGCCTGCGTAACTTAACAAGACCCTGTCTCAAAATAAAAAATAAAAACTGGGCTAGGGGTGCTGCCCAATGGTAGAGTGTAGAGCTCTTGGAAAATGTGTGTGAGACCCTGGACTCAACCCTAAGTACAAAAAAAAAAGGAAAGAAAAAATAAAACAGCACCAAATGAAAAGACAGCACTTCAATAGAAGTTCTCACATCCAAATGGAGAGGAAAAACAATATACAGGAAAAGATGATGGCAATATAGTAAGAAATGAAAAACTACACAGATTGCAGCTGACTGAACGTTCAGTTCTCGCCGGTCCCTTGTCTGAGGCGACCATATACTCAACATGGGGGTGAAAAGCAAAAAATAATACCCTAGGCAGAAGTAATAAAAGGACAAAAGCAAGCAGGTGATGGAAATTACATGTGCAGAAGACTGAAATGGGTTCCACTGTTCAAGAATTTTCTGATTGCATATTTTAACCACACTAGGACAGTCTTGGTAACTCCTGGGATTGATGGTTGCTCTGAGTGGCAACACAACAATCCCCAAATTCTCATTTACCTGGTTAGTTCTGCATGAGCCCCCTCTAAAAGGTTGGACATTTCGGTATCAAATGCAAAAGTAAATTTGGGTAGAACTGGGACCGAACAATCCATTTAGGGAAGAATGTTGTTGTTAGGTGGCCTCGACTCGGATCCAACTCATAGTGACCCTATGTACAACAGAACAAAACACAACCCAACACTGTGCCGTGGCCATGATCTTTTTTGTATTTGAGCCCACTGTTGCAGCCTCTGTGTTTCTTCTCATTTTCAGTCATGCCACACTGGCAAAAGGAAGTCCCAGGGGCTTTACTCCATTCTCATCATTAAGGTCGACCCGACTTTGAGGAGGCAACTCTTCCCCAGTTTCTTGACTGTCTTCCAGCCTGGGGTGGTAGGGAGGGATTCATTTTCCAGCACTATATTTGACTATATTGAGTGCTTCTCTGCAGCTCATAGGGTTTTCAATGGCTGTTTTGGGAGTGCGCTGCTGGGTCCTTCTCCCTAGTCTGTCTTGGGATTGAGGCTCAGCTGAAACCTGTCCACCATGGCTGGCCCTGTTGGTAATTGAAATACTGGTGGCACAGCTTTCAGTATTTCAACCAACATGCAAGCCCCTACATGACAAGTTGACAGACACATGGGGGAGAGGAAGAATATACACACACAATTCTTTATTTCTGTGACTTTTTTTCCATCCACATTCATTTCTCTTAGGATTTAATTACTCAAATCTCCACTTTGCTTATGTGGACAGGGATACTGAAACTATCAGAGAAACTGAACACATCAGAAAACCCAGCAATGAGAGGTAGGGTGCATCCCTAGATTCCAGCAGGGACTCTGTTTTACCCAGCTCCATGGTCTGAGCAAGTCACTGGCCTCTCTGATCTTATTTTTATGAACTATAAAATAAGGGAGTATGATTTCCATTCTTGGAAATAGGACAGGCTAGTATATTTGGACCACTCTCCCACAGAAAACTAAAAATGATGGATAACATTTTTTTTTACATCTTCTTTAAAATACTAATGAGCTGACAAGATAGGAAAGAATCATCAAGCCAAAATCAGAGTGAAAGCTGGAACCCAGGGGGGGAAAAAAAAAAGACATTTTTGCCCTGAGAACATTTGTCAACCTAGAAAACTTAATGGCCCCCTGGGTCAAGGAGAACAGAAGTGAAAACCCAAGACCCACCCAAAGTTGGTATCTAACAGAAGATAGAGAGATAACAGTGCTTGCAAGCTTCAGGAGTTACTGTTACAGTAAGTGAATTAATTTACACGTGTTAAACACTTAAGGAACTACCTGGCCCAGGATAAATACTCAGTATCCAACCCCTACCATAAATGCCTGATTTGTTAATACCCTCCAACACCTAAGATAACTCAAACCACTAGAAATATGTACCACTGTGATTTATTTCCAGAAATCTAAGTCTCACGTTTTTAAGATTTCCAGTTCTGCTAAACTGGTCAGAGACTTGTATATACTCTCTTTTTGGACCTCAGAAACACAAAGTTCTAGGTTCTCCATGAACTTCTACCTAGAGCATAATCAAAGAGAGAATTCAGTAAGCCTTAGTTTAGTGACTTAGTTTACCTTTAGAATATTCCCTTTATAGCTTACCCATATGTTGTTGTTGTTGTTGTTAGGTGCTGTCGAGTTGGTATCTGACTCATAGCAACCCTCATAGGGTTTTCAGTGGCTGACTGTTTCGGGATTGCCTTGGGAGTGGATTGCCAGGTGCTTCTCCCATTTTTGTAGTGCTGGGAATTGAACTTGGGACCTCAGAGACTGCAGCACAGCACTCTACCAACTGAGCTAAATCCCAGCCCATTTTAACCATATAGCATGTTTCTAATGTGTACTATATAAACGATGTAGTATCAAAAGTTAATAATTATGTATGCTGGCCAGCAACAGTGGCACACACATCTGTAATCCTAATACTCAAGAAACTAAGGTAGGAGGATTGAGAGTTTAAGGCCCATCTGAGCTACGTAATAACCCTCTGTCTTATAAAAAAAAAAAAAACACTACCACCTTATGTATGCTGACCATAGGCCCAAGCTAAGAACAGACTATATATTATGGAGGTTTAACCCTGATTTGAAATAAGTGTGAGCATTATCTGGTTATGCTATTTAGTGATAAAGTTATGGATCCATTCTTTCCATACGTTAAACCTAGAACATGCTAAATACCCAACATTCTGGAGTTTCCTGAAGTCAAGTGGTGTTTTACATTACCCTCTCAGTCTACAAATGCCTGCCATGGAGACATACTGAATTCCTAATGGAAATTTCTACCTACTCCATGCGTGTGGAGACTGAGGATGTTACGTTCTTCCAGGAGAGACATGTTGGAATCCACGCTGTCTCAAATCCTTCTCCCTACAACAGCAGGCCCTATTAAATATCCTCCACACCATTATGGAGGCTCACAGACTGCATACATCTGTGGCTCCTACTAATTTCCTAGTCCAGGAAGAACCCTTGGCTGAGCCCTCCACACAAACTGAGATGGCATATGCTCTCCATCAGTGCCAGATGAATTCAGAGTTCAAAATATTTCATCATCAAAAAGCGTGTTAAGGATGTGCGCATTTTCATTAGCAGCCAGTATAATAAGAGCTCTAAGTAGAGTAATTGGAAGTCAAATTTGAGTACTAGTACCAACATGGGAAGAGCTGAGAAGCTCCAAATATGATAGACCCTGTCCACACAACCATGATTGCTTCTGTTTTGTATTAGAAACGAGATATGATGCTTCATCATGAGTGATCTGAACACTGACGAGAAACTCCGGCACTTCCCAAATCAAAGGAGCAAAAGATGAGGTGGCATTACTTCCCACACACTTCCAAGCTTCGTCAAATACAAGGAACGAAGATCTGGGCTTTCCATGTTCAGATCACTGCTGTCAGCTCTGGCTTTCTCAGAGCTCATAGATTTGCATATCAAATAAATCTGAACCTGAAAGGATGAGAGTGTGAGTGTGCGTGCGCGCATGCGCACAAAGGTAACCTGTACAGACACTTGGGAGAAAAGTATAGTAAAAAAAAACTTGTTCAGAGGGAAATTATTGCAACACTTTAACCTTTATTAACAACAATTCCTGTGTCCTTTAAACACTGGTTAAAATATTATTTCCCTTAAGTTCAAAATAAACAATTTTTCCAAAATGAACATTAAATAATTTCAAATACTTCAAGCAGAATTATTTGCACTGTACAATGTTATAAAACAGAGAAAACATTTTTGTGTCCATGAAATGCAGATAATATTAAAGTAACAAAAGGAATACATAACTATTAAGTTACAAATATGTCAGTGGTGCTCCTGATTTTGCAACTCAGAAGTCTTTTTGAAAACTGAGGGCAGACAGCTAAATGGTGAAACTGAAACAAAAGTAAACTTGAAGATGTATCAATCCCTACAGGTTGGAGTTTTCAATGATAATCTAACTTAAATAGTATTCTGGTTTGAATGGGACTAGCTAGTCAGCATCTTCCTGAAGAAAAGTTAATCCTTTCAGGACCCAGGTTGTTTGAGCAAAAGCTCAGAAACTAGAAGCATCATGAACAACAAAGGCAAGAGTATCATCATGGGAACTGTACGTGCCTCCTATGACTTTATGAAATATGACCAGTCTAAAAGCACTTAATAAAAATCAGTCTTACTGTAAGATAATGCTCTTGGAGACTAGACATTTCAAATCACGTGAAACTAACAAAGGGAAGCAAGCTACCCTTTCTGAGGGGAGAGTGGCAGGGAGGAGCACCACAGAACACCAACATCACACAAATAAGCTTCAAAGTACTTAAACTAGAGGGGGAACTGCTATGGAGATGTTTTCCACTAGATTCTTGGTGCCTTTTAAAGATGTATCTGGAAATCATTGAGTGAGAGAAATAAAAAGCAAATACTTTAGAAAACAAAACACTAAACACAGGAATAAATTTAAGAACATGTTTCATTTCCTAACAGAATATAAAACTCCAGTAACATCCATTTAGTTTTCAAATCATACATGTAATTTTTATGTTGCAAAATCCTTAATACTGTAACAATTTGGAAAGTAGAAATAGATAGTGAAAATGCCTATTTAACTAATAATTCACTAAATTCGGCCCTAGGTACAGTTGCGTATGTCTGCAATCCCAAGGACTGAGAAGGCAGAGGCAAGAGGATCACAAGTTGGAGGCCAGAAGCAATATGCACAATTTAGAGTACTCTCTCAAAATAAAAAATAAAAAGAGGGGCTAGGGATGCAGCTCAGTGGTAGACCACTTGCAATGTATGCATCCCTAGGTCCAATGGGCCCCCTGTACTGCAAAACATAATAACTTATTAAATTCATTCCAGTAAGGGGGGAAAGAGCCAAGATAAATATACATTAGTCTTATTTTTTCCTCTTCTTCCTTCTATACCTCTTTAGTCCCTTGAGTGCTATTTGTGAAGTTCTCAGAAAGGCAGGCTGGCTTAACTGAAACGTTTGTAGGGTGTAATTCCTCAGTATAACCACAATGGTGTCCACTTTGCCCAAATGGTACTTTTTCTGTTTTTTTTTTTTTTTTTTTTTTTTTTTTTTTTTTTTTTTTTTTTTTTTTTTTTGCCCTCTTCTATTTCTCTTTAACAAAACCCATATCTCCCATTTCTTCAATTCTCATCCCTTCTCACTCCTTACTCTAGATACTTGACTAATATTGATGAAGCCAACTGTTTTAAATATTCAAAAGACTCTCCCTAAAAATACAGTTTTCTAACACAATCACTTTTACCTAAAATAGTCGTTCCCATAAAACTTTCTTTTCATTCTTTCAATATCACCACCCTTCCACCTGCGTGCACCATGAGATCGTATGACCTGGCAATGACAACCAATCAATCCCACGTTATCTTCAGGGGTCATGTCTTAGTTTTAGGCCAATTTTCTCTGTATTTAGGCTCAAATGTGCAAACCACACTATATAACTCTGCAAAACATCAATGAGAAGGCTTAATTAAGTAACACTGACAGATAAATCCATTTCTCTCACAGTAATCAAATCAAAGCAGGTTGACATAACACAGGAACTTAATACAGTTATTCCCTTGTAATTGGAAAAAGGCCCTTTACTTCTCATTAAAGCAATCTTCTGGGTATTGGCATAATAAGAACGCTCAGAGCTTTAATACTGCCCTATAAAAGTCTCAAGACACAGAACCCTTGAGCAAACAAGCCAGATTATCTAATTCCTTGATCACAGCAGAACATCCAGTTCCTACTGTTTTAAACTACTAATTCTTTATCTCTGTTACAATTAAAAAGAGGTAAATCAATATCAAACGCATACAATGGAAACCTGTATAAATGTACAGACTGTTTACAGTTTTATAAAATCTACCTCCATATGTATTTGAAGGGAAGCAGTCCATTAAAAATGAATTTGAAATACTCCACAAATGTGAAATTGTAATGGCTTGGATCAGAAGAAACGCTCTTTATTTTACTCCATGGGTTCAACAGAATGCATTATGCCTAAGTTTACAGTCTGACACTTAACCATACTATAACGTTGGTAGTCAAACTTATGAGAGAATAGAAGTTTAAGTAAAAATGGATGCCTGGTAATTCAGAACAGTTGTCTAGGCAACTACATACTGCTCTGACAAAGACAAAATCCAGAAAGACTGCAACAACATTATACCTCATTCAAATTCTCAAAGTAAACAAAATCAAATTTTTCTCAGTCATTCAAATTTCCAGGGAATTTTTGTGGGTTACCTCTGTTACCCCACCAATCTCAAGATAACTTGAGCAACTCTTACAGTATAACCTAGACATTCAGTGATTCCCAAATGTTGGCTGACCATCAAAATACCCTAATGAACCTCATTAAGAAACAAAGATACCCTGGCCTGACTTGCAAACTTAGAAAAGATCAAAGGGCGAGGTCAAGAAAAGACATATATTTTAATTCTTTTTATGTGTCTCTGGTTTCTTAATTTGAAGTCTTTAATTACAATGCAGTTTAAACTATATGTTGTTTCTGAACTATTTGCAAGTAGGTTGCATCAATCATATTTACCCCTTACTACTTCTGTATTTTCTAAGAAAAGCACTATAGTTATCAAAATCAGGACTTTACTGCCGATACTTATATACAGTCCATAATTCACATTCCAGTTTGATACCCTCCCCCCACATTCCTTGGTAGAAGACCCAGCCCAGGATCATGTACTGCATTTAACTGTTAAATCTCTTTATGTATTTTAATCAGAATTAGTTCTCCAGTCCCTTTTTTGTGATACTAGTATTTTTGAAGAGTGCAGGCAGTTATTTTACAGAGAGCTTCTCAATTCAAGATGATATAATGCTTCCTTCATGGTTATCTCCAGGTGAATACGGCCCTGTGAAAGTGGCCTTGTGCCTTTTCCAGGATACTACACTCCGGGCCTCATCATGGCTGTGTGTCCTGCTTGTCATTCATTATGCTAATATTGGTCACTTGGTCAAAATGCTGTGCAAATTCTCCACTGTATAATTGAACTTCTTTCCCTCTTCAATTCATCACCAATCTGTGGAGAGATTCTTTGAGAATGTTAACACTAATTTTTAATTACGTGCTAATTGAAAAAAAAAAAAAAACCACAAAAGCACATAAGGTGGCAAGTGAAAATGCCCTCAAACTCCCTTCTCCTCATCCTCATTCTGGATGCCCAACAGTTTCCTAGCTACTCTCCCAGATCCTCTGCTTCGTGATCAAGTGAGTTTTACAACTGCAAAAGTAAAGGGCAATCAATGCAAAACTTGAAAGTAATTTCTGTTCTATCTGAAGTGATAAGAAATACTCCTCACTCTTATGTGTAATCTAGTGACTTACCACAATCAGTAGTGGTAGCCTTGTAACCTAAGGAGGGGTAAGGGAGTCAGGGAAGATAATCTGTTAAGCATATTATTCTATTAACTTTGAAAGAATTCAGCCAAGATGAAGACAAGACTGAGCAACCTACTTGGAACTAATGCAATGCATAAAGCCAAGCTGAATCGCCAACTGTGGAGCCATGTTATCCTAACAGCCTGTACACTGTCTCCTCTCTATACCCTCTACAAACCAATACATAAAAAAAGACCTGCCATGGAAGTAGCACTACCCAATCGCATCCCAATGGCAGACAAGCACACTTAGGACAGAGAGAAAAATCTAGTGTGTCTTTCACAGGCTGGTAAAAATAAAAGTGGGAAACATCTAACCTTTTAGTGCATTGGGGATTGAACTGACACTGTAAAAGAATATAGTCTCACCATTAGAGAGCTGGTACACAAATGAATCAAGTATTCAGCAAAGTGAGCAGCAATGCTTGACCATAGAAGAGAATGAGAGGAAATGTGCCATTGAATAAGGCCTACACATATTAGACAATATGGAGTGAGTTAATTTGTAATCAATGTAAGGTGGAAATGGTCCCTTTAGCCTTGGGATAAGGCCCTTGTCATTGAAAAACGTTGATGGATTTCGATTATGATTTACAAAAGGCTTAGAAAATTTTCCTTACAATTCCATGTCAGCCAAATGCCTGGCAGACATGGGCAGAAGTTTTCCTCGTGTGTGTGTGTGTGTGTGTGTGTGTGTGTGTGTGTGTGTGTGTGTGTGGCACGTGTGTGAGACAGAGAGAGAGATATCAGCATACACATACAGCATACACATTTGAATATCCTAATAGCTTCTTGATTAATGATCGTGTCTAAAGCAAGACCCCTATGTTACAACTTCTTCAAATGATAAGTTGTTCTCGATCAGACTGGTCAAGAAGTCTATCTGATGACCTAAAGATTTCACATTTTATTTCACGATAATGTAACCACGCATTTGTATTATGTTTCGTTTGAAATTTTTTGATATATTCAATTAAAATGATACATCTGGAATAATTTAAAGTATGAAACTGAGATCAAGAGAAGTTATAGATTTAAATATAGGCAGACAAAAATCATTTTTAAAGGACTGCCAAAAGTCAAAAGAAAAGAAATTGGAAGATATCCTGTAGACAGGAGATCTTTCACCATTAAGACTCATTTTTATCCTTTCACTTTGCCAATATTCCCTCTCAAATTCTAACGGGTAACAGAAGACCAGCTAAAGTTCACTAGACTGCTCCCTAGAAGAGAAGAGCTGGATAGTATTCTAATGATTGAGCTTCCCTATGTGGTGACATGTGTTTTTAAATCACAATGGTAGTGGAAACGTATTGGTCTCCTCCCATCTGGGCTGCCCTGTACCCCATACAAGCCATCTCCCTACCACAGCACAAGGGTGGCATTGGTTTGCAGAGAGTCCAGAGCTGTGTGGCAGGACTGTGATGACAAAAATGGCTGTAGCCTCGTGCAAACCATGCTGTTTGGCTGGACTTTCACTTTCAAGGGCTTTTAAGATAGGCACCTGACTGGAGCAAAAACATGCCTATCTTTGTACCAGTCGAGCACTGCACTTCGGATGGGAACTAAGAGAGACTAGAAAGCTACAACGGATGCTCACTTGGGTTACACTGTATCAACTTCATGAGAAATTGGAGTAAGGATTTCATTCCAGTAGGTCTGCAACTCAAGACACCTCCTGCATTGGCCCATCTGGTCACCAGCAGCAGGGTGTTCAGAAAGAGATGAACTGCTGTAGCGCATGTCTCACAAACTCAGCCTGTGATGGGGTAAGAAGCCGTAACTCTTCCTCAGGAATGGCAGAAATGTCGTTGGTTTGAAAGGAGATGGACGCAGAGACCCGAAGAATGACAATAACCAGGCATCTTAAGAGAAAACAAGGAGCAGGGAAGGGGGCCGGGGAAGCTTGAGCTGTCAGGGGAGAATAATGATTTATCTGATGAGATTAGAGAGAAGTCTGATTAGAAAAGATGCCTCCCTAACACAGCAAAGATTGCAATGCGACTTTAAGATTTTGTTGTGGGGAAAACCAGTGCCTGCCAAGTGTGGTCTGTAACAGCGCAGGCTACCCGCAAGTGATACAGTGGGAAAATAGCCACTAAGCCAGATTTTATTTGATTTGTACTGATGATTTTTATTAGAATACATGGATCATTGCTTCAACCTTTCCATGTAAAACCAAATCAAATTCGAAAACTCACACATCAGTCACCTAACCTTATGTCATTCCTTCTGCTTTAGTAAAGGAAAGCCACATTTCGGCTGATCTGTCCTCGATAATTCGTTCAGCTACTCAAAACTGTTGGGACAAATTTTGGGAGGCAAGTAGCACCAAAAGAAACTGCGAAATCTGCAATTACGAATAAGGAAGGCAAATAAAAGAAATACTGCAAGCTTCATAAATACAGGGGAAAACACAATAGATAGCCAATGCACAAGATAAAATGAATTATCTGCATCGTATGGATTGTACTATAATTTCTTTTTAAAAGGCCCAACTTTCCCCAGCTTGTTGTCAATCCCCTTTAATTCAGGGCTCAGTGAAGGACCCTGTAAAGCACTGCTCTAGAACCAGAGGAAGTCTACCATTAGGGGACATAGGAGATCTGAACTGCAATAATCCATTTGACAAATGAAAATGTTATAACATTTAAGGCAAAAATTATAAATGTTAAATAGTGCATTTGTGGAAAATCTGTATTATTTATAAGAAATATTTCATTAAAATGAATGGAGTTTAATTACATGAAATATGGCAATGGGTCTGCAAAGAAAAAGTGTCTCCATCCTCTTTCCCACAATTCCTTTATCTTTCCCTTTTTGCATTAGCGTTTTCCTTTCTGCCCCTGAAACATGGCAGGTTTCCATCTAAATCTATAACCAAAAACTACCATTTGGATATCCATTTCTAGTCAACAAATCAGTTCCATCTCCATGAGTTCATTCAATGTCCCAAACAACTCCTGAGATGCACAGGATCAGTTCCTCCTCAGAGATGGTAAACCATCTCCCAGTTACAGGTCATCAGCAGGCTTCAAGCCTACTGTCTCCTAGCGCTAAACATGCACCACAAGCCTCATCAAAAACCCAACATCCCTGAACACCAATGGTCCCCAAACTTTGTCTCTGGAGTAGCACTGTGTGGAGGCTAGACCATGTTTTCACCAATCCACCATCTTGGTTCCTTGACCACCAGGAAGTCTACATCTCCTATCTTCCTATGAGGTCCGGTGGAACCACGTGACTAAAGATTTAGCCAACAGAATAAAAACAGAAGGAATGAATGACTTTTCCAGGCCTGGTCCCTAAACTTTTTCCTAAAATCTTCTATATACCTTCCCTTCTTTGATCAGCCTGGTACTAGCACCTAGTGACTCCTCAGGGCCGTAGGGGACAGTAGAGCTAAGACCTGGCAAAACCCAGACCTGAAAGACTGCAGAGAGCACAGCCCACTCCCTCAGTTCCATGGTACCAAAGAGAAATACCCCTTTGCAAGGTTGTTGTTGTTAGGTGCCGTCGAGTCAGTATCTGACTCATAGCGACCCTCATAGGGTTTTCAATGGCTGACTGTTTCGGGATTGCCTTGGGAGTGGATTACTAGGTCCTTCTCCCATTTTTTGTGGTGCTGGGAATTGAACTCGGGACCTCAGAGACTGCAGCACAGCGCTCTACCAACTGAGCTAAATCCCAGCCCCTTTTGCAAGGTTAAGCTACCGAAATTTGGGTGGTGTTTGTTCCAGCAGTTCACACCCTGACTAATGCATCCTCCAAAACAGACTTCTCTGAATTCTGGCGCGGTCATTCTATCTTGCAAGTAAAGCAAACACACACAGTTAGAGCTGGCACCAGTTGGAATTGTGAAGCAGGGAAATTGGTCTTTGAACTATCCTCCTTTCCCTTTCAGACTTGTTTTCCCCTCTTAGCACTTCCTCCCTCTGAGCACCAAATGTTCTCAGGCTGCTCAGTCTGTCTCAAGAAAATAAATCCAATGCATTCATTACTCATTTTTATACCATTACCTTTGGAACACCATTGATGGTTGTGTGCTGAGCTCCCTGCTACTTGGACAATTTGGGAGAATTCCTGGTATCTCAGATTGTATATATTCTCATCCATCAAATGAGAATGATTGTTTCTGCTCTCCAGTACTATTATGCAAAGCCTAGGTAGGAAAATGTCATCATGGAACCTGGAACATAGTAGGAACTCAAATAAAAGCTTGCAACTCTTATTTTTGCTATGATAGCTGCTAATATCATAGCTTGATATGTGAGATCAAAGGGGATACAAGGTTAACATAAAGTCCTTCCTAAAACATATCATCTAGATTGAAAAATCGTAAGATTTAAAAAGGCAGTTTATAGTTAGTGAAAAAAAAAAACGGCTGCAGAATTTTAGAGAAAAGAAAATCATAAAGAATTACAGAGGCTACAGCTGACTGTCTTACTTTTTGGCAGGGTTGGGGTGCTGGTGACTGAACCTAATGCTTTGCACAGCCACTGGCAATGCCCCCAGGCTTCAGAATTGACTCTTATAAGATACTGCAATTTAGGCCTAATAGAAAGGCTGGTACTTAACCTAAGGGAAGCTCCACCTCATCAACTCTCAGAGAACACTGGATAAGTGGGAATGTGTTCTCAGTCTCCCCACTCACCCAGTAGTACATGCTGCACCAATCTTGACAGAAATGTCATAAAAATCAAATAAAACCTAACATAATAATAGGGGGCGGGGGACATACAACAGCGGGGGGGAAAAAAGCAGCACCTTAACTCAAAATGGGCATGGGTGGGAGAATTTACACCATGGAAAACTGCAAACACTGCTCATTATCACACTGGAGTTTTTTTCCTTGAAGAGAAGACTATTATATGTTTACCACCATTCGAATAAAAACATTCATTGTGAGGTCTTTTTAGTAAACTGCTTCCTTTAATTCTCATGGCCACTAGCCTGTATTATCTTCATTCTACAGATGAAAAATCAAACCCTACAATGTAGGTGACTGGGAAGGAATCCCATTGCCTGTACTCTCTGCACAAAAGACCAAGCTGCTTACACAAGTGAAGGACACTTGGATTTCTTCTTCTCAGCATATCAATAGACCCTGTTATGATCACAGAAAGCTATCCTTTAAAAACATCTAAATTCAGGCAGTCCTCAATCCAACTCTTTTATTTTTCACTGGTTTGAGACATGGTTTCACTTGTAGTTTAGGCTTTCCTGAACCTGTATAGACCAGGCTTGCCTTGAACTCCTGTTGATCCTCCTGCCTCAGCCTCCTCAGTGCTTGGATGACAACTGTGCACCACCACGCCCGCTTTCTCACTGTTCTTTATCACTCTCTTCCACCTATCTGGCTCTCCTAAATCAATATATATTTCATTTCTTACCACACCTTTGGCTCCACATACCCAATTCAACATTTTGTACATATCACCTTTCAAAAATTACCCATTACAATATCCCAAGAAACAGACTTGTGCCTAACGGTTTGGGATAAGCCATGATTTAATCTTTAAATCAGTGATTCCTCATATACCTATCTTATCCAGGGTGGTACATTCTTTCCTAGCCTGAGATACAGACTGTTCAGTGGTTGAGTTTGGATCTAGAAAAAGCTAGAACATGTCTTGGACTCTGAGGTTCTGACATTAGTTCAATAACAACTGCTGAGAACACATGGCATTGGAGTTGGACATGTGCCTGGGAGTAGGAAAAGCTGGGGAACCTCAACAGCTTTTCAGGTGCAGCCTGAGATCCCAGAGGACATTTATATCTAGGGTGTCTTTAAGTGACAGCGAGTACTGTCATTGTGGTAATGCAAAGTCACTCCTTTCTGGGGGTTTTTGTTTTTTTGTTTTTGCAGTACTGGGGGTTGAACCCAGGGCCTCGCGCCTGCATGCTTTGCAAGTGCTGAACCACTGAGCTGCACCCCCCAGCCCTTTTTTTTTTTACTTCTTGAGACAGGGTCTTGCTAAATTACGCAGACTGCCTCTGGTCTCAAACTTGCAACCATCCCACCTCTGCCTCCCAAGCCACTGGGATTACAGGCGTGTGCCACCATGCCCCGCCGAAGTCACTCCTTTCTGATCAAAGCTGGCCGTCTCACAACACCCAGAGCCTTCTAAAACCTCAAAAACAAATACCTAAGTGCACCAAAGTACGAGTTGAATATTCCCCATGCAGGGAATGACAGAGCACAGGGAGCACCGAATATAAGGTATGCCTAAGTCACAGTGATAGACAAGGAAGAAACACTGCATCTGGGCAGGGTCAGAGAAAGACACAGCCTTGCACACAGCACTAAGAAATTTATCCCATATTCTGAAGTCTTTGGACAGACCATCAGTTCATCTTTGCATTTTGGAAATGGTAGCAGTGAGAAGGGGTAGGTTATTAGGATGAGAATTTGGAGACAAAGAGACTAATTAGGAGGCAAGAAGTGACTGTTATAATAAAGATAACAGACAATGCAGGATTACACTAGGGAAACAGTAAAGACAGGGATTAACAACTAACTTAATTGGGAAAATAAAGGAAATAGAATAGTTAAAGTTTATGTCGGGTTTTTTCCTGACGGTAGAGGTTTAGGAGTAGTTTTCAAAAAGCACATTTTATATATTCTTGGTTCCAAGTGTCCATTAGTCACCCAAATCTAACAAAGTAAATATGTGGGTCTGGAGCTCAGAATAAAGATGTATAGAGCAAGGTCATTTCAGTTAAGAGTCTAATTTAAAGTTCCCTTATGTAGAAAATGCACTGCTCCATACAGGTGGGAAGTCCAGAGGCAAGGCTGCGTTTAGGGCTGACAGATCCAGTGGAGCCGCTATTTTAGCCTGGATAAACAGGTTCTTTCCATCCTTCCACTCTGCCTCCTGCGTATGAACTTCATCTTCAAGCTAGCTTCCCTCGTGGTTATGATTGCTGAGTTTACTTTCTTACTCAATCACTTTCAATGGCAGAGTTCAATCTACAGAAGAGCAAAAGGCCTCCTGAGCCGTGGTGTGATTGGGACCACCACAGACCAATCCCTAAAGCCAGGGGCTACCATACACAGATTTGCTTAGGCATGGACAACCCAAAGTAATCACTGGAGTGAAGCAGATGGGACTGACCTGATGGGTTTAGTCCAATCACAGCTGTCCCATGGACGTGCAATAACCCACAGTGCTGTATATGTTTGTTTGTTTTGTTTGAGGCACTATCTTGTTGAGTTATGCAGGCTGCCTCTGGCTTCAAACTCTCTGTTCTCCTGCCTCCCCCTCCCAAACCACTGTGATTACAGGCATGTGCCACCATGCCTGGCTAGCATAGTAAATGTTAGTAAGACAGTAACAAGTGGAAATAGTCCCTGTATAGCCACTCACATATTAAAACAGAGTGTAGAGTGTATCACCAAGGGGATCTTTGTGAAACAGTACAGAAACCCTATGCTGCCACTCCCTCCTTCAAATACTTCCAAATCTTCCACTGCTGTCAGGATAAGAGCAAGGTCATCTTGGCTACCCAGGCCCACCTACCCTCATTTCCTTCCCTATAGGTGTGCTGATTCCTCTATGGCTCATGCACATCATTGGCCCTCCTGCTGCCAAACCTGGACATGTGCGTCTCTGAATACAACATCTTCCCATCCACTCTCCCTGCCCCTCTTCCCTACGGGGCCTGTTGTGTGAACCCTCAGCTAAATCACCACTTCCTTGGGGCAATTTTCCTTGGGTCCCTCCGCCAAGCCCCCAACTAGAAATGAAACGAGTCTGTCCTTCTCATTCACTGGAGTTGTCACAGATATAATTTTACATTTTCATGATTATGAAGCAATTCCTCTCTGCCCCACAGAACAACAAGCTGCATGAGGACAAAGTTTGATTTCCCCTCTGTCCGAGGTCCCCAGCACACTGCAAGGCAGGGAGGAGGAACTCTGTAGTAGGAGTCCATCAGGTGGCTGCATCTTCAGCCCCTCCAGTGGGCTGTGCACACAGGAGTACCAAAAATGCTGGCAGAATTGCAAAGGGCTCCTGGAACTTTGAGAAAAATAATCTAACATGATGTGTGTCTACTAAAGAAATTAAAACTGCAGGCCATAAATATTAGCATTGCACACCATACCTTTCTATATAACTTAAATAATCACTAGCTTCAAAAATATGCAGGTATGATCAGCCTGGTGTGGTGGCGCATACCTGTCACCCCAGTGACTTGGGAGCCAGAGGCAGGAAGGTTGAGAATTCAAGGCCAGAGGCAGTCTGAAACTTAGGGAGACTCTGACTCAAATACATATATATATAGATATAGATATATAGATAAAGATATACACACACATATGTATATATGTATATATACACAAATATACATACATACATACATACATATATGTATGTGTGTATATATACATGTGTATGTATGTGTGTATGTATATACATGTGTATATATGTATGTGTGTGTGTATACACACACACACACACACACACATCATACGGGCTAGGGGTACAGCCTATCTATAGAACACTTGTACATGTGAGGCCCTTAGGTTCAACACCTAACTACCGCAAAAATTAATTAATTAAAAAGCAAGTATGGATTTAGCTCAGTGGGTAGAGCGCTGCGCTGCAGTCTCTGAGGTTCCGAGTTCAATTCCCAGAACCACAAAAATGGGAGAAGGACCTGGCAATCCACTCCCAAGGCAATCCCGAAACAGCCATTGAAAACCCTATGAGGGTCGCTATGAGTCGGACAACGACTCAACGGCACCTAACAACAACAATGGATTAAGACTCAGTACAAAACATGCAGATCAGTACTCTCAATATGGTGAGACTTTCAGTCACATGATTGCATGGAGTTAAAGTACACAGCCCATGTTCGGTGGTCTCTATAGTTAAAAAGCTATGAAACAGACTTCATGTATGTCTTATCCCTTGACAGAAACAATCTTATACGGTTATTGTAAAGGGAAATATTTGCCTCTTTATGCTCACTTCCATATGTACCCTAGTGATTTGATGCATACTTTATAAGCACTGGCCTCAGGACAGAGAAGAAAAGAACTGTTACCTCCACAGTGTGACAGCTTTCTGTGATTAGGTGATAGCAAGGCCGAAAGGGAGTGAGGCATTCTACGTCGGTGACTTGGGTGGCAGTTACAACTCAGCATTTTTTGGAAATCCTTTCCACTGCAACTTCCCCATTGATTAGCCAGAGCATCATTAATATTTAAAGTTCTGCCTCAATTATAATAATCAGAACCACCACAGTAACAACAATAAATACCCTACAGCAGTTTACTGCTTTCAATTTTTCAAAGCACTTTCAGGCACACTATTTCATCTTCCTTTACAATTTTATTCATCAGAGAAATTGAGGGGTCGGTCAGTCAGAGTCTTCAAGGCAAGTTATTGGGAAACCTGAGAGGAAAATCTATAATTTCTCCTTTCAACCCCTTTCCAAACTGCCCTGCACCCATTTTTTCATGCTATGAAAGAGAAGTGACATCTTCAGATGTTAGCTTCCTAAATTGAGATGAAGGCTGTTCTACGTAGAAAAAGCTCTCTCTTCTTGCAAATTAATCATTCAGAATCCCAATTTCCCAGTTATCAGGGCTTTTCCTTTGGGTTAAATATGCCCCACAAGAAAACACTGCTGTCTCAATTAATACTAACTCTGAGAGGCACTTTTAATTCATTTTCATGGTGTTTTTCTTCCTTCCTCTACACAGAAACATAGAAAATGTGTTTGAATGCAACACAGGAAATATGTTCAAATTAAATGGAGTGACCCACAATGCAGTATATGTTTTATTTATTTTATTTTACTTGTATGACATATTAGAGATAATGATACGTATCATTTCATAAGCTGTACCTGAAAATTCTCAAAAAAATACATACCCAACACTATTAGCAACTAACCCACCCTGGAGGAAAAATGTTTTGTCAATAATGAGCAATCTGCATAAAGTCTACCATTCTGCCCAAGTTGCAAAACTCTCAACCTTCTCATAACTGTGCATGACAATGTGCCCAGAGGCAAACTGGGAGAAGTGGACCGCAGAGCTCATATGAACAGAACACCTACTAAAAAGATTCCCTCTAAAAAGGTTCCCTACTAAAAAGGTTCCCTCTCAGACAAGGCCACAAGGGATCCCTGGGTTGTAGTGGAGAAAATAATAGACTTAGATGGATAAAATATAAAATATATAATCACTTCATTTTCATTCGGAACATTAGTTTATCAAAAGACATACTGACACTATTAGTTCTGTCTACTCAATTCCTTGCTTCTCCTCTCTTAAAAGAACCTGTAGTATTTTTTTTATTACATTGGTTTGTTTGTTCTCTGTTTTCACATAGCCACCTCTCCTGATGGATCAGGTGACTTCATCACCACTTGCAGAATTAGATCTCAAGTACTGTGGCCAAACACTGCCTGGCCTCCCCTGGCATCAAAAGTGGGCAGTCAGCCACAAAGACATGGCTACACTGTGCCCCTGGGAAGGGTTCCCCACCCCTAGGGAAGAGACACCTTCTGATTCTCTCTGAATATTCTTTTTTTAGATATGATATGCAGAACCAAAGCAGGAATCTATTTATCACTCCTAGGATGATGTCAGTACATAGAGGAAAGAGAAGCCCACAGATTTTGGAATAGGTTACCTATACCTTCCTATGTAAGATAAAGTTGAGCCAAGGTTTTCGTTTGTTGCAACTGAAAGTATCCTGAAATGAACAGTAGACTGTGTCCCCTTTCCACCACCCCAGAAGTTGGTTTATGAACATAATGCTCATCAAAGTGCTTTAACAATAAACATCCACTCTGGATAAATCTGAACTTCACAAACTGAAAGGTCATCATCTCCTGGCCACTCATATTTGTTAAAGTGCCACAAAGGCATCGTTTTTATGGAGCGTACAAGTTATATGTGCTGTAATGCTCCACTTCATTCTCTGATTTGCTCATGTACCTTCACTCTAATCTCTCCTCCCTACTGCCCTCTCACAGACATCAAACAGCCTGCGAGTATCTCACGAGCCCTTGGCAGAGGTGAAAGCTAACGGCTGCAAAAGGTACCTAAAGAAATCCTTTCTCTGATTTACTAACGTCAGCCCTACACACGTGACACATATCCTAAATAATGGACAATTCTATATATGTATTTAGCTCAGTGCATTTTTCTGGGAATCTGTAGCTTGTACTAGATTTTCAAAGCAGTCCTGACTCTGTAAAGGTTAAGAGCCTGACTCCGGATTGGCTAATGCTTCACCAGCTGCACTGTCTCAATTAGCCACACACTTGCCATTGCTGTAACAGAAGTGAGAGCAGAGGACATGTTGACCAGATCTTCCTTTTCCTTGCTCGAGGCAAACTATCTTTAAGAATTAATAATACTCAAGTTTTGCAGTATTTTGGACAACAGAAAATGTTGTGGACTCTCCTGAGTCCTCAAAGGCCATGTATATCCCACTTGAACAAAGCGAAAATTAAGTCCCATTACTTCAAAGTATGGAACATGATCTATTTTTTGTTTGTGCCTCTCCTTTAAACTATGAATCCTGAGCTCGAAATGTAGTTGAAAAGACAAAACATGCACCCAAATAATGTTGACAAAATGTCTTACATTCAGCTACAGACAGGAAATAAATATCAAGGATTTGTTCACTGAAATATTTTTGAGGAGGACATGAAGCAGGACTTCAAGGGAAGGCAAGAAGGATGTCAAAAGAAGGGAACTCCGATATGTGACCAGAACAAGAGACACAGGGACAGCCCAAGTGGCAAAGGGTGAGGCTTCACCTCTAAATACACTGAATAATCAAGCCAGTGCAAAAGGAGTCTAAGGAAGCAGGGAGAGATAAGAAAAAATCTGGGTCATCTCCATCACTGAGGCTTAAAAGCATCTCACTTGACTTTACTCCACTTTGACCACTGCCGCCATCACTGACTTCTCTTCTTTCCTCTTTTATTGCGACTTTCCAGGTGAAGACTTGAAAACCAGATTCCCCGGCTTCAGCTATTCCCCACCTCCAACCTATTAGGAGCCCCTGACAGCTGTCACTTCTTACAAACACATTTAATGCCTCCCTACTACAATCAGTATAAAGTTAAAATCCCTAGGCTAACATTTAGGGTGCTTCTGAGCTGTATTCACCTTCTTTTTTCATGTCACTCTCCAAGGCCACCCCCTTCTATGCTCCAGTGACATCAGACTCCTCCATGTTACTCAATCTCTCTCTGGTTGTCTTGTCCCCCATCTTCCTTCCACCTCGGAAACATTCCTTCCCATGCAAAAATGCATGTGGAATAAACAAATGAATGATTCCAGCAAGGGAAATACACACACAAAAAGTGATCTATTTTATATACTTAAATATATATTTAACATTGATTATTGATCTGTATGGTGTATATAGGAAGAGCTAAGGGATGAAGTACCAATTCTTCACAAGGATGAAATGTAAGTTCCCCACAAAGTTTTTACACAGAATTTAATCTTTTAATATTTCAACTTGAAGCCTTTAATTATGTAGGCAGTACATAAGACAAGTATGATCTGCATATTACTTAATATTAAGTGATGAACTGTCTTCCCACAGCAAATATGAACTTTAATTTAGACCTTGATGGGACATGATTTATCTTTGTATGTAATCGTGTTCCATCACCACAGGATGAGAAATTAGAACTCATGTGGACATTAGCATATTCTATCTTCAACTTCTAATGTCCATCTAGGTCAATGTGTTTGCAAATTGCAATTCCTATCTACAGCGTCAGTTGATGAAGTTTAATAGCATTCATATGCAATCATTTTAAGAATATGTACTCTATGCTCAGAAATCTCTGCAAATGTAATATTAATCATCCCCACAAGTCAAACCTTTACTATCACTCAGGCTCTCATCACTTCTACAGAGAGGTCCTCCTTGATTACATCAGAATAAGACAACATCTCAGCACTGACACATCCCAAAATTGTGCTAACCCCTGCCACTGCTCCATTCCCCCCCCTTTTTTGGGGGGTACAGTACTGGGAGGTTGAACCCAGAGCCTTGCTCATGCTAGGCAACGTGCTCCACCCCTGAGCCACAGCCCCACTCCTTTTTATTTTGAGACAGAGTCTCACTAGGTTACACAGGCTGCCTCTGACCTCCAACTCACAATCCTCCTACTTCTGCCTCTCAAATGAGTGGGATTACAGGTGTACCCCATACACCCAGCTATATTTTCACAATATTTATCACTATTTGGAATTTTTTTCTATATATCTGTATGTACACAGGCCTGCAGCCGTAGTTGTGTGGCATCCAATCCTGTCAGATCTTGGAAGCTAAGCAGGGTCAGGCCTGGTTAGTACTTGGATGGGAGACTTCCTGGGAACATCAGGTGTTGCAGGCTTGGGAATAGGACGCAGCAACCCACTCCCAAAAATCAATCTACCATTGAAAACCCTATGAACAGCACAGAGCCACTGACAGTAGGGCTTCCCCTGTTGTACATAGGGTCACTGTGGGTCGGATACCGACTCGACAGCACCTAACAACACATGTACACACACACACATATATGTATGTACGCACACATGCACCTGTCTGTGTGTGTGTGTGGTTGCTATGCTTGTTTATCAGCCTCCAGATGAAAGTAATGTCAGAAAGACAGGGACTATGACTGGCCCCTGTGAACAAGAATCCAGACCAGTGCCTTATTAAGAACTCAATGAACTATTTACTGGGAGAGTAAGCAGGCTTATTGCCTATAAAAACTCACAATCTTTGTGACACATACACAGACCAACATCACAGAACAAAAAATAATAATTTAATAGTTATCAGAACTTAAAAAGGATTTTTAAAATGCTGATAGAATAGACTATTGCAAGATACAATATAATAAAGAAGAAAACTTTTTTCCAGTAAGGGCTTCATATACTTTTAATGAGGTCATTATATATTTTATTTTGCTAAAACACTGAGTGAGGGTTCTATTAAAAAAAAAAAAGACAAGGATGTAATAAAACTTGGTTTAAAACATAAAGATATCCATGAGATGACATTCATCGAATTATGATACCCTGAAAATAAAAAATCAGATTTGAAATAGCATAACTTGACTTATATCCAGTAGTTTACCACTGCCTTTACCAAGGGATTGTATGCAAAGCTCTCCATATTCCTCATAAGGAAAAAAAAAAAGGGTAGAACAACCTGGTAAATATATACAGTGCCCTTCAAAAGTCCTAGTTAAAGCTACGAATAATTGCAAAAGTTGTTCAAATGAAATGGACAATTTATTTTATGAATGATTTTGCAAAGCCTTTACAAATATCCATCGATGGCTTTGCACCTCATTGGAAAGGATTTGCTGTAAAACTTCACTGGCATAAACAAACAAAAGCATTCTTACTGTTTATACGCCAAACAGAATACAAAGTTCTACATTCAGTTGTGGTTGTGAAAATCCTTACTGTATGGATTTTCATTGGCTGGAGTCTAACACATAAAACTGAGTTTTCCCTTTAAATGCAACATACAGATAGTCTTTCAAGTCCATATACCAAGCATTTTTCAAAAATTCAGTCACAGGGAAGACAAGCAAAGAAATGTGCATAAATTTCAAAACATACCATGGCCCTCTGTAACACTGGATGATCAAACCAACACTAGTGGAATTGAATTCCACCTAACTAGTTGTCGGACACAGAAAAGACTAAGAATTCACGATAGGCAGGAAAAAAAGGAGTACTGTCCAGAAAAGTGGCAAACCAGGCTGAGGTAGGAAAAAAAATTGAAAGGTGCTTGCCAGGACAAAAGCATGGTCTCATCCAACTAAGAATGTGGCTGTTGACAGAGCCTGCCTATGACAGCATGTCTAATCACAGTGATCCCAGGGTCTGAAAGAATCCTGCATCCTCCCATCAGACTGCTGAGTGGACAAGGTAAGGAGCTGGTCAGTCATCACAAAATGAAACAAGGTAAACTATGCTTGGCTCCCCACAGCTTTGGTATCCCTCAGGAGGCTTCTGTTATTGTTATTCTCTTTGTACTTTTTTTTTTTATTCTTAATTGAGAAATGTGCCTTCAATGTAAACAAGAGAATTCAAAGAGAGAAAAGACTCTCTTGACAAAACAAGCTTTCCAAACACACCTGTCCCAGGTTTAGAGCGTTCTGTGTGTTGGTACAGATTATCAGAAGCATGATTTCTAAACCTCTGATTTGCTCCACAATTTCCCGTCACACAGAATCTCTGTGGAAGCAGTTTTTTAAATTTTGTGGAAATATGAATCCCCGTGGGGGATGCACACACATTACAGATGCTTCTCCCATGGCACCACCCCCAGTGGAGTCCAGGAAACTGCAGTTGGAAAAACATCCACAACATTAGGGGTATACGGCACCCACTTTGAGAAATACTAGATTGTCCACTAGAGCCACCAAATTCTAACTGACCCTCAGATCTGGAGCACTGATTTAAGAAAATATATATATATTTCTGGACACCTCCCAGAGGCACTTGGGGCTAGAGTTTGGCTCAGCTGGTTAGAGTGGTGCTCTGCACTCTGAGAACCTGGGTTTGCAAAAACAGGAGAAGGATGTAGCAATCTGCTCCCAAAGCAATCCTGAAAAAATCAGCCAACGAAAACCTTTTGAGGGTTGCTGTAAATTGGACCCGACTGGATGGCACCTAACCACCACCATTAGAGGTACTGAATCAGAATATTCTAGATGGAGCCAAAATTTCTAATTTTTCACCAAGCCTCTTTCTAACCTGCATCTTGACCTCTTCCTACAAGATTTCTGATGGCAGGAAGTGAGCTGTAGTCTCCCCTTTCAGTTCTTTGGGACACATCTTGCTTCTAAGTACTCAGCAGGAGCAGTCAAAAGGAAACAAATTCAGAACTTCCAACCTCAGGACAGTATCAAAGAAGATGTCAACCACCATCCCCAAAGGAAAAAAGTGGACCCACACAGCACCACAAACTCCAGGGAATCTCGTGGTATTAATGTTCATGTACTGATACCCCAGGTCAGAAGGGACTACCAAAGAATAGCTTAAGCACAAAAATCAAAAAACAAAAGAACCCTTAATGAGGGGAAATGATTTGCCATTTTGCACAAGGTGATCTGCCTCACAAACATACAAATACATCATTCAGGAGGACGTAATTTTTAAACAGATGTAGAAATATTGCAAGTTGCTTTCCAATCTTCCCCACAGGAGTGAGCAACACTCAGTGATGAGTGCCTGTTCTTCTATAACCCAACACCTAAGCACATGGGGAAATATCCAAACAAAACACTTCCCTACATCCCAGTCCCGACATGGTGATGAAAAGCAGCCATCATCTGATTCAATCAGACCTCATTCAAAGCAGGTGGTTCTGAACATTACTGCAGCAAAGTGTACCACGTAGTGGTAATACCTACGTACACTTGTTTATTTTCAGTACTAGGGGATTGAACCCAGGGCACTCCACTGAGCTGCATGCCCAGCTCCTTTTTGAGATAAGGTCTCACTAAGTGGCACAGGGTGCCTCTGGCCTCAAACGTATGATCCTCCTGCCTCTGCCTCCCAAGTCACTGATTACAGGGGACACCATGGCGCATGGCTCCTACGTGCATATTTTAATTGGACATGAAGAACTAGAAAAAATGGTTACAAGCCTTTTTGTGGGTGAATTTAATCCTCACGTTTTTTTAGTCAAAAAAGCAGAAAGAACACAATAAGCCTTACATGAGCAGCAAGCCCAACAAAATATCAAGAAATTAAAATTTATTAAAATATTTGATGTGAAGTCTTCATATCAAAGCTAAGATTTCTGTAGTTAGTGCAGCTCTCTTGGGCAAGTTGCTTTAAGGCAGATTGGAGACATTTCAAATTTTATTTATGAATTTATTTTTACAAACTTGACCCCAATGAGGCAATAAACATGAGCCAGAAATGTACATGTTGTCCCACTTTAATCTTCTTCCATTTACTACCTATATAGTAGGGGTAAGATATGTAACTTTGTACTTCAGTTTGTTCATCTGCAAAACAGGGATAACAGTTTGATGATTCAAAGAAATTACTGATGTATACTTAATAGAGTATGCGCACAAACGTGAACAGCACATGCAAGTTTTGTAAGTATCACTGATATTAATATCTTGAAGCTTTCATCGACAATAACGTAGATGCAGTCTGACGTGGACTAGAGTAAGGAATAAACTGAAGAGTCACGTAAAGTCTAACTAAATTTTCTGGGTGGTTCTGGCGTACTGACCACTTCATTAAAGGCAGACAACTTCTTCACCCATTTCCTTCTTAATGCCAGAAAAAAGGCACACGGAGGTGACCAGACACAAGGAATTACTTCACAAATCCTCAAAAGAAAAAAAAAAAAAAAAAATCTCACTTAGGCAACACAAGTATTTTTCGGAACATCTTCAGGGTAGTAGGGCAATGTCGACACAGAAAGAGAATGACTGAGAAGTCTATTTAGTTGAGAGAGACTGGAGAAGACACAACAGTATTAATGGAAAGATTAAGAAAAAGTGAGGGGGAAAAAAGTCTTTCAAAAGAAGATTTTCTATTAAACTTCAGCTGATTATGCGGGGGTGGGAGGGAATCCCAGGCTATTAGTCTGTAGTGTTGGTTAATAGTTTTCCTTATTTTGAGAAAACAATGAAAACTAATGAGTTACATCTAGCAGCTTTAAGAAATGAATTACTGTGCATAATTCTAAGCCCTTACACCACATGCCTCTATGCAGTCCTTCTTTTAGTTAAGGTTTCAAATTAAGGTTATTATTTATGAGAAAAAGTTGGAAAGACATTAAGAGCTACAACAATTCCCCCAGACCCTCAGTGGAGGAGCACGGCTCCATTCGGAATGAATGGAAGATAGACTGCAGGCCAAATATTTAAACAGGAGTGCAAAGGATACACACACAGCAATCCGCACGCACCTGTCACTGCAAAATTCAACACTCACAGAATCGAAAGGGCATTTGTGTTCACAAATCAAGTAATTATATCCCTAACTATCCATCTGCATATGCAATTACCCAGTCTGTTGCACAGAAAAGCAGATTTTTGCAGGTGTTCCCTGACCATCTTTCCTTCAAAATCCAGTTGCCCTTTATGTCCCCAAATCTGGGCACATACCAGTCCTCTAATTGAATCTTCGTGGCACTGTGGTGAAGATCAAGTGTTATGTTGTCACATATCACGTTCAAATACAGAAGATCTTGTAATCTAATCAGGCTCCTGCTCCATATTACCGCTTAACTAAAGCTTTAATGGGTTCCGCTGACACCTTCATGTTAAAGGATGTGTGACGTACTTCACAATCCCTTTGATGAATCTGCTCCTGGGCTCCTCTGACACATTCCAGTTTTGCATATGTACTTAATAAAGTCTCAGAGTTACAACTCTCGGATGCCAAGCAAAGTTAAACAATATAACAGAGCAGTACACAGAGAAACATGAGCATGTGTGGTTGAGGGCAGCGTATTTCATCGAAAGTAAGCATTTCTGAAATTTGGAATCACAGAAATTAAAACTGCAAAGTGGTTTCTATCCTCAGAGCCTGCCTTACAATTGTTCCAGTTGGTGCAAATTATACGTCTGTGCAGTGATATCAGACTTGAGAAATCAATGACATCACAGCCCTGAAGGGATCGAGGGGCAGCTCCCCTTCATGTCAACCCCAGACTTAAGCTAATCTCAGACCAAGCTTCATAGAATCTGAGAGCTGAACAAGACATCAGATGGCATCAAACCAAATAATCATCACAGAAGTGGAATCCAAGGTCCAAGTTAAGTGCAGAGATACCCGGTATCTCAGACTGTGCTTAAAGGACTGATTCTAGAACTACTATATATTTCCAAGTATTTCTACCTAATTTCCTCACTGTTTGAAGTCAATATTCATGCTGTGCTATGCAATCATTTACATGCAGGTTTCTTTAATTTTTTTCAATTTCCCTGGATGTATAAAAATGAAGAACTTCTTAAAAACCATGTCAGGAACTTGCAGTTCTAGAAACGAGAATGTTGTGGAATTAAACTTTTTCTTTCTTCTTTATAGACAGAAACTTTGAAAATCTTGTTTTAAATAATCTTTTAAACAAATATGCAATCTTTTGGTCTAAAGAAATTTTTTTGTTGTTGTTAGGTGCCATCGAGTCGGTATCTGACTCATAGTGACCCTACATACAACAAGGGAAACACTATTGTCAGTGCTTCCCTGCTGTTCATAGGACTTTCAATGGCAGACTGATTCTTGCGAGTGGGTTGCCGGGTCCTTCTCCCTAGCCTACAGTATCTGGTGTTCCCAGGCGGTCTCCCATCCAAGTACTAACCAGGCTAAGTAGGCCTGACCCTACTTAGCTTCTGAGATATGACGGGATCGGATGCCACAGTGCTCTATGGCTGCAGGCAAAGAAATCTACTTGCTATAAATTAAGAAAACATGCCATAAAAGTAAACGAAACAACAAAAGACAAAATAGGAAGGTAGAATGATAACCACCCTAAAGATCAAGCCCTTTGACTTATCTTCATAGCAAGGATGACACATTTTCTGGCTTCGCAATGTATTTTGCTTGTCCCACACAAGATTCTTGGCAGCTGGAGTATGTGCATCCCATCCCAGCTGCCCTGGACTCAACTCTCCCTATTATCTGCTTCATTCGCTTATACTACCTGCCTGGAGCCCAAAGACAGGTGCTTTTCTCAAGCCCTGTCCGCTTATATTACCTGCCTGGAGCCCAAAGATAGGTGCTTTTCTCAAGCCCTGTCCTGCCCCATCCAAGGTGAGTACCAAACTGCTGGGGACAAGGGCAAGAGGAGAAAAGATACAAATTAAAATAATTTTAAAAAAATCCTCTCTTAAGGAATAGATAAAATCCATGAATAGAGGCTAACTCACATTTCCCTTCACAGAGTTGCCAATATCGGCTATGATTCAGCTATCATTTGGTTTTTAATTTGGGGACACTGACCTCATTATCTGCTCATACATTATAAGTACCATTTTAGGAGGAGGAGAATGCTGTTGGCGTGAGCAGAACTGTCCTAAACAAAGTGAAAAGATCAGTGCCCAGTATTCGAAAAACGCAGAACTAGATACCACCACCACCATGAGAAGCCTTAAAAAACCACTTTGGGGCTAAGTTTTTGCTTATTATTAGGTGCCATCGAGTCATGTCCAACTCGTAAGTTATCATAGACCAAAGATGTTTTCTAGGGAATGTTCCACACGAGAGAGAGTTTTATAAAAAAAGAAATACTTTGGTCAGAGCATGTTGGGAATCATTATGAAGTGTATCACTCTCTTGGGAAGTCTTACAATATTTAATGCACAATGTACTCAAAATAAAAGTTCTGTTCACATGTCTTGAAACAAGGCTTGTCTACATTATTCTTTCAGAAAGAACAAGAAAGGGGAATAACTAAAATCATAAATTACTGTTTTATGAATTATATAAAAATGGAATATTGCCTATACATTAGGGAAGCATCTGTCTCTTCTTGACAATTCTTGAACAGAAAAAGTGGGGAGATTTATAAGTTAATCACTTAATATATACTATAATTATATTATTTAGCTAAATTACTATATACTGACATGGATATCCAAAGTTAAGTATCCACAGACCAAAGACTCCTTTGTCTCTCTTCAGAGAGCATGACCATAAGTTCTTGCCTTCAGCTGCTGTGGTCTTAATCCAATTTTATTTCCCAAGGTCAATGTTCCTGCACCTGTCCCATTAATCCAAACATAAACAGGAAAATACTTTTCAGACACATTGAAATATTGTAAATTGATGAAACCAAGAACCTTAGAATACTGCAGTGTATTAGGTTTGAGGTCAGACTTCATTTTGTAAAATGTTTTCCTTATTTTTATATGACTCTGCATTCATTCCTCTATGCTATTCTTATTTATTTGTGGTGGTGCCAGGGATCAAACCCAGGGTCTCACTTGTGTTAGCCAAGCACTTTACCACTGACCTTACTCTCCCGGCTCTAAATATTATATCCTTAAATAATTTCTCTAGTCAGTATCAACAGCTGGATTTCTAGTTTTCTGGCCAAAACATGGCATTTTATTTGAAATATTTACGGAAATATACATGTATACAGAGAGAGAAAGAGAGAAAGAATTGGTCAATAATGTACAGTCATGAAGAAAAAGAAGTGAAACAATGTTAGCCAACAAGAGCTCTTCTCTAATAAACTGCAACCTGTACATATATTCTATTTAGGGGGAAAAGAGTATCCTGAATGAAAATTATGGAATCAGATAAAAGGTGCTTTGGATGCACAGAGAGGAAAAATGGCCAATGAGAATAAAGGGACTTCTCAGCTAAATAGAGAGTCTTTTGAGATTAGTATTATGATTTAAGTCTACTTCAAAATGGTTTCAGCCTTATTAAAATTACATTAAAACTAGCCCTGATGCATTTGCATTTAAAGGGTTGCCTCACACTACTTAGCAGGCACTGAATTGAGTCCCCATTGATTTATAGTATTAGGGCACTACCATCACAGACATTTTTCAGGATAAAGGACAATAATACTCTGAACAAAAGGGTTTAAGGATGCAAGTCATCAGGAATGTGAATAAGAGAACTACATTTATTTGCACAGTAGAACACGTTCACCTGCAACATTAAAGCTTCCCAGAGGAGGCTAGGCAAGAGAATTAGTCCACTCCACGTGGTCCTTACCAGTAGGACCACATTCAGGCAGGAATACTGCACTGTTGCAACAAGGTAAGTCAAAAAACAGACAATAAAGTTTTCTTTTATTTTCAAATGTCTCAAAGTTACTAACTTTGATCCTTTCAATCCTATGCTGAGAAAGGAGTATGTTATTGCAACATCTATGAAGATCTGAGGTAGATAATGAAGCCTTTAATAAAAGAAGGAAATCTACACAAACAACACAACTCAAAGTAGGAATCCTGGCTTTCTTTTTAAAAGAAAATAAATGTATTCTTGGGTTTGCTTTTTTAATTACCAAGAGCTCAATCACAAGGCTACTAGCTTTCTTATTTGTATCAATTCAAACCTATTTGATTCAGACTGTTGATTCACATAAGCCAGAAGATGTTATTTCAGTGTTTTGTACAAAGTGAGTTGTCAAAACCATCCACTCGCACAAGAGAATCTAAAACCAGAACTGAAGCCCCCATGTAACCCACAAGGGATTAACTCCCAAAGGTGGTGGAGAACACAAGATATTTCAGGAAATGTACAAAAGTTTCTAAGTTGGATCATCAGTCACTTAATTCTATCTCCAACAGGAAAATAATTTAAGTTTTTAATCTTGTACTAAACAGATGAGAAAACGCTTTGGAGAATTCAAAATGTTACACAATACTATTATGAATGTTTAATTACAAGAGATGTTGAGCAAGTATGACATTTTATAAAGACTAATTCTGTTCTACAGTTTTTTTATTAAAAGGGAAATGGACAATGTAAAAATTCCCAGCTGTAGCCAAATATATATTTTAAGGAAAAATACTGTTAAGATCCCAAAATCAGTTATTAGAGATTTCATAAGTTCAGCTATTACTTTTAGTGTCGATGACATAAATAAGAAAATACACATTTTGAAGAGATGACCAAAATACAACAAGTAAGATTTGTCTTGTAGACAGCAGCCATGTCATGAGGCAGTAATTTAATACATTACAGCAACGTAATCCAGACCTAAAAGAGGTAGCTATTTTCCACAGCTCTTTGACTATGAAATTTATACACATAAAAATATATTGAAACATTCACCTGGTGTCTCATTAATGTACATAACTTTTATGTTTTTATGCATCAGGTTTAAGAAAAGTAAATTTAATTTACAAGTCCAACTAAATAAACAAAGGATTGTAGAATTTCTGAAGAGTTTGAATAATTCAGGATCTGTCTTGATTATGGAGGTGAGTGATGAGGCCTTTTTTTTTTTTCAATTCAAGCAAGAATCAACTTCAGAAATGTTATCTTCACTTTTCCCTATTTTTTCTTTTCCTTGATCTGGACATTGAGAGACATCCTCATGAGCTCTTTTGCCAACCTCAAAACTTAACAACCACATCCCTCTGTCTTCTAATACATCGTTTTCAGAGAATTAAAACCCAGAGATGTAGCAAGAGAAAATGGGGGCAAGAAAACACTGCAGGATGAGCCTTTAATGCAACACAGAGGAAGGCAAGTAAACACTCAAAGTTTCATACAGCTAACTGTTCATAGCTGCCAAGTAAAGAACCTAGACTCAAGTGCTTTATAATTGTTACAAATGGTGCCAAAGTACACTGTGTAACAATAAATTATGAAGCTTATCTAAATTATAAAAGTAATTAAACTTTCCTCAGATACTCATAATTCTGCCCTCCATAAATTTTCTGTTCATTGCATATTCAATAGCTATGTGTTCCAGTTAAACAAAAACAAAAAGAGGAAAACTAAAGAAAAATCATCTTCTGAGAACAAACATGCCCATATAGGCATACGACATACCCAAATTCCAGAAACGCATAAATAGTGACTTCCAAGAGCTCCAAACCACAGCAAATGTTAATAAAAATATTTATGGTAGGAACAATTCTCTTAGAGCTCTTTTGTAGTTTTGTTTTCCTTTTATTATTGTAGACATTTGTTTTAACATGAGTTTTCTCCTCTATCTCAACATTTCCTCCTGCTGCATAAAGCCATAAATCTTGGTTAGCATATTACTGTACAATCTGTTACGATAATAACTAAAATAATGAAAGCAACAGCAACCCAGTTATATGGTCCCTGCCTTTTGCAACAGGGTCCTAACTTCTATATACACTCTACATAGTAAAATACACACAGGATCCATCAGCTGTTGAAACACAGCAGTCTAGAATGGAATATGACTGGTGCTAGGAATCCAACCGAATAGGAGATATGAAATTACTTTTAAAAGTGTATAGCCACAAGGGAGTACGCGGAGGACCATACCATTCCCAAGCTTAAATTTAAAGAAAGATCCCAAATCACATCTTGGTACTCATATAGAGAGGAAGAAAAAACAAAAAACTCTTTTCAAAAGGTTCAACCACATTCCCTGGGGGAGCAAATCAGCAGAGCAGGTGGGTTAGGGATGAAGGAAACCCTTGTTCTATCATAAATATCTTCGATAATTAGCAAACATGATGAACAAATTAAGAAAAAGCGTAGAGGTTTAAGCCTAAGTTTGTCAGAAGTTTTCCCAAGATTTCATTTGATTTTTGTTTGGGTACCTGGTTTCGCAATCCTAAATTAGGCACTTCTATTTCAGTATCTATTCCAATTTAACAAAACCATTTATTTTATAAACAGAAAAGGAAATGAGTTTGAATAAGATATATTTATGCAATTACCATATCTAATAGCCAATTACATGTCCTTACATGAACAGATAAATAATATATGCACATACATTTATCAATCTTGTCTGTGAGGGAAAGTAGAGAGAAGAAATTAAAAGAAAAGCAAACTATTATGTACAGTATGCAGTTTTCATTACTTTATATTTGCATAAGGGACTGCAATATTTGTCTTCAACAAAGCTACAAATTATAAACATTCGGCTTAAATCTTTTAAAATGAAACTAAGATCTGTAAGTTATATATCAACTATATCATCTGATCTGGCAGTTATACAATATTAACTATATTATTGCCATTATTTTATAATGCAAAAGCAGGAAGAATGCTCAAGTTCATAAACCAAACTTAATATACTAATTATTTTAATATCAAGTTAAATAATTTTTAAAATAGTTATAACACATTTACACAAGAATAGGATCAGATGTGGTATACTTCTAAACTGTCCATTAACCAAAGCTGTATGAAACTGGAAGAGGGGGAAAGAAAACCTGACATCCACATGAATACCAAATTAATTCATTATGATCAGTGCTACTACAATGAACACAAAATTAATTCATCACCCCGCAATACACAAAGCACTACCCACTTGTTATACCTACTGACAAAAAATAATAGGAAGATTATCCTCCACCAGGGTGACACACGTGGCCATGGGCACTGCTGGCTTGTCAGTCACACAAGCATTTCCTTCCCTGAGAGTCTCCATCAACAGATTTTTGCAGGAGGCCCCTCACTCACCACAGTGAGTAAAGCATAAGATGTAAAGGCCCACACTACCATGGGCTCTCCCTACCCTTTTTGCTTCCCAGCAGGGCTAGTACAGAGAGAAGCGGGAGGATCACTTGTTAATGTGTAATACCAACGGAAGCACTCGCACTCAAGGTCTTGCAAGTGTGGGCCCTCTTCTTCCAAGACCTTGGTGGTGCATTCCTCAACCCCTGGACTGAAAGCCTATGCTCTAAAGCAAGACCACGTCCCTTAATGAGCAGCCCAGGGCTCCTGCAATACAAATGCAGACCAGGCAATTCTGAAATCTGCTAGTGTCATGGCCAAGGTCAGCTCTCTTCTCCTCTACCGAAACCTCTCCAAATCTCAATCTCCTTAAAAATCTTTAGATAAATCATCAACCATCCTGATTTAATAATTTCACAGTGTATGTATGAAATGAATTATCACTCTGTATTTCATTAGTATGGACAGACAACGAGAATACTAAATTTAAAAAGTCTTTCTATACATTCATGGGCACTAGACCAGCCATGAAAGTCTGGGGTCTACCACAGGACTCTGCCACAAGATATTTAAAGGAAAAAGAAAAGAAAAAGCTGGGTGTGATGCCTATAATCCCAACATGCAGGAGGACTGTTGAGTTTGAGGCCAGCCTAAACTACACAGAGAGACCCTTTCTCAAAAGAGAAGAAAAAGAAAAAGGAAAAAAAGAAAAAGAAAAAAGTCAAGAAGGAGGGTGAAATCAATCTCCGCTTCTGACATCCCCATCTCTAGTGAAGACAAGTGACTGCTGGTTTTTTGTCTCCTGCAGTGTCAAATGCAGGAACCTGACACCTAAATTTCAGGGCTCAGTCTACTGCTCACTTCTGGCAACACCTTAACCACCTCCTTGGTGCTTAGGGTGCCTTTCCTCAATAACTTCAATGGAATCTAGCATGTTGCACGTAAGGGAGAGGAGACACTCTCCTATGCATGATGCCTTTAGCTTTGGGAATGAGCACATGAAGTGTGAGGCCTTTCCTTCAAGCCAAGGAAAGCTTAAAGACCTCTGGGCAGCTGGAAGGTACAGTCTTCATATATCTACAAGATTATTCTTGTGGAAATGGTTCCTCCTTCCCTTGAAATTGGGAAGGTGTATTGTTTGCTTTTTAGATCTTCAAAAAAGGATCTCTTACCCTTCTGCGGGCCTAACAAATACAAGTATTAGTCAATGTAATGAAAGGCTCCAACTGAATGTCACAACTTGCTAAAGAAGAAAACTTGTTTATTCAGAATCAGGCTCCAAAAATGGATGCTCTTTCCTTTACTAAACTGCTCTTCATCCTCATGACTTAGCCTTTGTGGGAGCTAATGCTACATCAACACACCTGCACATCACAGATGTGGTACTCAGGTAGGAAGATACGGAAATCTGCCAAAATGGGAGAGCTGAGGCTCATAATCCCACCTCAGACGAGGGTGCAATAAAGGCTGCAAGCCATGGAATAGGCAACAGGCTTCAGCTGCATGTGTGTTTAGAGAGAGACAAAGACAGAGAGAGGAGTTGACACGCGAGGTAAAGCAGTTGTAAAAAGAAAACTAGAAAGGACTTTTCCAGCTAAGCCTAGATCCATCTGTTCACACAGGACAGCAGTATTCAACCCTGACTGGACTTGCTTGAGTCACCACCTGGGAAGGCTTTAAAACTCCCCAGTTAATCTGGGGGTGGGGTCAGCCATCAGGATTCCTCCCCTACCTCCCCAAGTGATTGCAATGTGCAGGCAGGACTGCAAACCACTGGGTCAGAGGCCAGACAGCCATCCACCATGCAGCTAGGGGAAGAGTTCTACCGTGAGAAGACACACATCAGCGAACAGTGGTAGCCTGCCTGGCTATCAGAACCCTATCAGGACCTTTTATTAAAATGCAGACTGCCAGGACCTACCTCAGACCTACTCAATCAGAATCCCAGTGAAAGGATGTTCAGGGATGTCTATGCTTTTTTTTTTTTTCCTTCTTCTTTCTCTCTTTTCTTTCCTTTTAAATCTTCAGATACCTTCTGATTGTCAGCTGGGGTTGAGAACCACTGGCCTAGACACAATTAAGAAGCTCTCAGCCCTAACTTGGTTGGTTTCCAACATTATGTTTCCTGTTTAGACAGGTAACGTTAGCGTGCCAGCGAATTAGGAATGGTAGGGGGGAAAGAGTAGAGGAAGGGAAAAGTATTTAAGAAAAAAATAAAGAGAAAAGCAATTTAAGTGTCCTCTAAGCACCCACAAGTCTGCTTCTTAAAGTGTTGATAATGAGCAGTGGTGTGCTGAAAAGACCAATGAAACTAAATTTTGTACCAGTTCATTTCAGCACATCCTGTTTATACGACTATTTAATGAGTCATTCAGCCAGGATGATTTTCTGTCTGAATATGTTAATTGCCATTTTTTTTCATAGCTCTCTATTAAACAGTACAGATAAATAGGCAACGCTCGCGTCTTTCAGTGCTACCAGCCCCTCACCCTCTAGGGAGTGGGCAGTGGGAGTAAATCAGGGGGAACTTTTTAAGAAGTGTCTCAACATGCATTGGCATTTGGGACCCCACTTCCATTCAAAAGCATATGTTAGAGTTAGCATTAAAGTGAAAACGAAATGAGGTGCTTCTCCCCCATATGCCACTGGCTTCATTATATTACAAAGAATTAGCTCTAATAACAAAGCAGCAATGTGAAGCCTCTTGCTGGCAAGTTCTCCTACTTTTAGAAGGTCAAGAAGTGACAAAGAAACGGGAAATTTTTCATTCACACTAGTATTCATTTAGTGTAGCTCACTTAAATAAGTACAAAGCCAAGTCATTAACCCAGAAGGCTGGAAGATCCAGGAAATGGGTGAAAGGTCTAGTTAGTATTTTTAGACTATGTTTAATGACTGATTAAGAGAATTCATTTTTATATTTCGTTTATCCCCAAAGGAAGCAGAATTTATAAATGCAAAATCAGAAACAATGCTGGAAGTGAAGTAATAACCACCAGGAAAAAAATCCATATTTTATGCACATCAACACTTAATAAATCAAAGCACTCTTAATATTCATTTTAGCATTTATGCAGTTTCCAATGTCATTTCAATTTTAAGCATTTACATTAAACAAATTACATATCATTACACTGTACTCAGAGGGAAGGGAAAAAACCACAACAAACCTTAAGGCCATAACAACATATTTTAATTTTAACTGCTTTGTTTACAAGTATTAAATGGCCAAATTAATAGAGTTCTCAATAGCTTTTTGACATCTAACATTTTTCATAAATGAAAATAAAGCAGCCAAAAAGATGAAACTCCAGTAGCAAAGGTTTATTGGTCTTTGTACCCTTTAAAGAGACTTTATAAATCACATTTGTTCTTTTGAGTAGCAACTAACAACGCTGGAAAGGACAGGTTGGGTTTTAAAAGAGACAGATATGACCTAAAGGGAACACATTTTACTGCAGTGAAATAAACTGAGGAAACAGTTTGCAGATTAAAAAGCCCTTGAAAGGAAGCATCATCTTTGGAAGGAAAAAAAAAAATCTTTGCTGAGGAAAACAGCTGGAAACAGGAAGCTTTTGGGCTTTCATCCGGCCTGCTTTGATTCCACCGCATCCCCATATCATGAAAAGGAAAGACTGATTTCAGCTGCGCCTCCTTTCAACGGAAGCGGGAAGAGGCTTTGTGGACTGTGAGCAACCTCATCCAGAAGACCCCTGCCCCACCCCAATCACACAAACACCAACAATGAAGCCCTACAAGAGAAATGGGCATTGATAAGTAGCAACTCCAAACAGTGTCTTACAGGCTTTAATAACAAAGGAGAATATCTGCTGTAACTAGTTTCCCTCAGCAATTCTCATATGAATTTGCAAGTCCCTATGTGAAAACTAACCAAGATAGATAGACTAATTGTGATAGGTTTCCTTCTCTCCAGACCTGTCATTGTGTATCCATTGTGGAGAAAAGGAATTACATGTCACAATACCTTATGTCACTAAATATAAAGTCATCAAATTCTAGTTTTCTCTATGTTTAGATATCTAAAGTTTTTACACTCATCTGTTGGTCATCTTATATAGATTCATCTGCGCTGCTATGTTGAGAATATTTTTATTAAGTTTATCCTGACATTTAAAGAACAATGTGTGACATTAAAGGGTTAGAAGTTTCTATCATCCTTGGTAACCAGACACAGAAGCAACTCAATAAACCAATCCCAAACACCTAATACACCCAAGTCACAACATATTCTTTTATTGCTATGTGGAGATGCCTCTTAAAGTGTGAATTACAAAGCTAGACAACATAGGGAAAGGGAAACATAAAACTCTTTAACTTTGAGAGAGAGAAAGGCAAAATACAGCATGCAACTCTATGAAAATACAAAAGAGAGAGAAGAGAAGGATGCGGAGGAGGAAAAGGAATGGGGAAAAAAAGGGTATAATCCATGGCTGTGCATGACTGTCATTACATTTTAGTTAAATTTTTTTTTTCTTTCTCTTTTCGGCTTGGTTTATTTTGTTCTGTGGGAGAAGGACCTGGCAACCTACTCCCAAAGCAATCCCGAAACAGTCAGCCATCGAAAACCCTGAGGGTGGCTATGAGTCGGACTCGACAGCACCTAACAACAACAACAACAACAACAACAACAACAAAATGTTTACGGAGATGGAAGTGTAAGCAATACTGGTTTGATATATGCATAAGGGATTTATGAATTGACTTATTACTCTGTATCCCATTAACAAGTATAAATGAAATACTAATAAAAACTAACTTTGAAAATTGTAACCAATGACATTATAAATAGCACATATGTAACATTTTGTATTCTTCACAAGAACTGATTTACATACAAGTTAAGGAAAGCCATTTACATGCAAGTTACATAAAAGTTGAGGAATTACTGAATTCTTTTTTCTGAAGCTATTCTTAATAGACAGGAAAATTTCACAGTCTAAGAGGTTTCAAGCAGGATGTGTAAAGTGAGTATTAACTTCATCTTAACAGAAGGCTTGAAAGTAGGTGTATCTTCAGATATTCAACCTTACAGTGGAATACTCCGATTCCATAGTAACATTTCAATTTCTAAAAAATGTCCACTGTGGACACTGGGTAGGTGCTACCTCCTTACCAATGGATATTAATTGCCTTTGATTTATCCCTATTCATTCTGAATTTCTTTTATTTGAGCTGCCTTAGGTACTAGTGAAACAAAGTCTACCTCTGAGAATCCTCATGTAAGATGAATTTAACAGCGTATTTCTCTAAAACAAGAGTGATCCTTACCAACAAAATTAAATAATTTAGTTATTTGTGTCATACTTTGGAGGTCTTTTTTCTAGTCCAATACCATGCAAACGATATCAAAAATAGAAAAGTGATTGTCATATATGCCTGGAAATTCCAAGTTACAAAGTTATGAATTTATTCTGGATTCTCCTTATTTTTGGCACCATCAACTTCAGCATCATCTTCATCGCCACCAATTCTCTTTACACTTGTGAAAAGAATTTCAAATATAATTTCACTCATTTTGAAAAGCCACCTAAGAGGAAGGCAGAACAGGAACTCTCCTCCCAAGATCCCAGATGAATAAACTGATCCTAAAGAGCGTAACTGTCCTGACCAAGGTCACAGATATTAGCAATAACATCCAGATTTCTGACAGAAGTCTATGTGGCACTCCAAGATTGCGACTGTAACCCTGATTCATAACCTTCACCAACACCTAGACACTAACTAGCTCAAGCATCACAGTTTTCAGGTCAAATTACAGAATTCTTCTTATTTCCAGCACATTCTTGGGGAACAGAGCTTCACCAGGCAATGGCAGTAGAGTGAACAATGTACAGCAGGAAGCAGGGGATGGCATAGCCATTTTTGCATTTAAAATCTATTCTAATGCACTAATTCATGCACTCTTATTTCCTTCTAAATAGGTATTCATTCCATAAGACTTGCTGATCATCTATTACATAGCAAGGCCATGGTCAAGAATATAAGATTAAACCCATCAATGCTGCCCCCATGAAGTCTATAAAAAAGATAAGAGATGTACACATGGAAAAAAAGAGAACTCACATCTGTTGAGCACCAATAGGTCTAAACCATTTCCAAGCCTATCTCCTGCTTTCTCGTAACAATTATAGGAAGATAGAAATTGAGCCCATGGGACGAACCTATGAGTTTTGCCCAAGATTCCACAAACCAGTGATCATAAGAGCTGAGACTCATGGCCAGGTCTAACTAAAGGTGCATGTTTGTTTCTTTGTTTGTTTTTATCCACCATATCACCTTGACTCCCTTTGTTGTTATGTGCCGCGGAATCGGTATCCAACTCATAGCAACCCTCATAGGGTTTTCAATGGCAGATTGTTTGGGGATTGCCTTGGGAATGGATTGCCAGCCCCTTCTCCCATTTTTGCAGTGCTGGGAATTGAACTCGGGACCTCAGAGACTGCAGTGCAGCACTCTACCAACTGAGCTAAATCCCAGCCCTTGACTCCCTCAAAGAACAATAATATAAGGTAGCATTTGTTTTTACTTCCGTAAGACAATTTCAGAAAAAGAGTAACATACAATCAGAAAGGCCACTGCTAGCCAAGGATAGTGGCACATGCATGTAATCCCAGCAACTCAAGAAGCAGTAGCAGGAGGATTGCAGGTTTGAGGTTAGGGGCAACCTGAGTAACTTAGCAAGCCTCTGTCTCAAGATAAAACATAAAAAAGGAGCTAGGGGTGCAGCTTAGTGGCAGAGCACATGTAAAGTATGCACAAGGCTCTGGGTCCAAAGTACCCCCCCAAAAAACAACCACATTTCTCTGCATTCAGGGATGAACAGGGGCGGTTTTTATTAAGCACTCTCAAGAAAATTAGAAATCCTACTAAAATCTCAGTGGAATCTGATCCCATCAGATCTCGGAAGCTAAGCAGGGTAGGGCCTGGTTGGTACCTGGATGGGAGACCGCCTGGGAACACCAGGTGCTGTAGGCTTGGGAGAAGGACCTGGCAACCCCCTCCCAAAAAAATCAATCTGCCTTTGAAAACCCTATGAACAGCAGAGAAGCACTGACAATAGTGTTTCCCCTGTTATACAGAGGATCGCTATGAGTTGGATACCGACTCGATGGCACCTAACAACAACAACAACAACTAAAATCTCAGTCAAAGTAGCAAGCTATTTTCATCACTGAAGTTACAATATGCTAAGTGCAAATAATGCTGTGCTTTTTCAATGCTTTAAATAGTTATATCATTAAACAATTTAACATCTTTATAGAATTTTAATCCATCAAGGATTTGATTTTCAAAACAATGGAGGGGACACAGGCTGTACCGCCAAACACTGGTATGGATACCAAAAATAAACTGAAGCACACACAAAAAAGACAGAGCTCTACCATCCACACTCATGCCTGCTCACTTCCCCACCTTGCATCTGCCCTGTATACACCATGCCCACACTGCCTCTAATTTGTTTAGTCTACTGGCAAAATGGACTGCAGTACCAACTTTAAAAACTAATCAAAGCATTAAAATAAAAGAGACATCCTCTCCCATATTTGGCAGGAAAACCCTAATTCAAATGTTCCAAGCTTCCCTCAAGAACAAGCAATTATAAGGTGCAGAAAGGCAATGGCTTTAAAACAACATGCTAATCCTAATATTAGTACCTTGAAAAAGGAAAACTGCCAAGATGTTGGAATAATGCCCAGTTATCCGTCTTGCCTACAGCAATAAAACTGTCCTATAAATGTGAACAAGACAGTTAGGATACATTTTGGAGTTAGGTTATTGGCTTTTTTTTCCACCTCCCCATTCCCTAGGAGAACGAGCTTGACCTATGGAGGCAAAACACAGCAGATGGTAACCCAGCCCGCTACCAGGAGCACTTAGTCAATCCAAATAATTCACACAAAAATGAAGCAAGATGTTCAATGATTTATGGCCCCGATTTCACGAGATAATTAAGGAATCCTGCTCTTCCACAAAGCCACCTTTTTATTGTCATATGCTGGATAGCTAGCTAAGTGTGTCAAAACAATTCATTATTATTATTAGCAATAAAATAATTATTGTGTAATTATTAATAATTATTATTATTATGGTTAATAACACTTATGCCAGGCACTCTTATATGTAATTTACAGAAAATGATTTATTTATTCCTCATTACAATTCTATGGAAGTCCTACACCCACTGTACAGATCAGAAAACCGAGAAATAGCAACTAGAAGAAACAATATTCCAATCCAGGAAGCACAGGACTGGTCCATGTTCCTAGGCACGGCAACAGCCTGAGTCAGTTTAATCTAATGCTTTCTGCAATAATGAGAAATGAAATCCAGTTACATAGGAAGAACGCCAGACCTGGATTCAGCTGGCTTGAGTTCTAGACCTCGCTAAGCAGCGGTCCCTTCCGCTGTGAATGATTAGTGGGCTGGAAGCTGAAAGGCTTGTTCTTCCAGTTTTAAAGAGCTGAGATTCTGAAGATAAAAGCCTTAAATCTCAGACCCTGATCTCAGACCAGATCATGCTCTATCATTGCTCCACATCTAGAAGTGCTGATCCCTTGCAGAGGAAATCAAACAGCAGCAGTTTCTCTCTGGCTCAATGCTCCTCACCTCACGTGATTCTCTTATAAAACTACACTTTCTCTTATCAGAGGTGATAAGGCTACTTTCTAATCAGTATCAAACTCCAGCCAAGCCCAGAACCTGAAGCTGCTACTTCCCAATTGCCAGGTAAATCGCTCTTTTGATAAACTTTAAATAGCCAAGAATCCTCTGATTGCACAACTTTCTGATTCTAAGACTGCATTTTCTATCTACAAGATGAAGCCAAATATCCAACAGAAAAATATCAGCTATGATAAGGAACACACTAAAGTGTCCATGCGCATACACATGCACATATACACCCACACACACAAAGATATTTCCATGGGCAAGCATGCACCCAACTCAACAATTATCTTTTTCCTTACCTAAGAGTTATATATTTCTTCCATGCAATTTAGCTGCATATTAATGCAACTGCACACATGTAAATAAAGCAGCAAACACCTTTACACACATAAAACAGCAGCTATGGTGGCAGCCACAAAGGTAACCAGCAATTTTAACCTAGGTGGAAATACTGAGTAGGGAAGAAGATTTGGGGTATAATGTGTATGTTAGGGATAACATACCAAGTAACTGAGTAGGCTCAAATGTCAGTGTTGATGAGTTTTCCCTCAGATTCTCTATTACCCTAAACACATTAGGACTGAGCTAGCCCTGGTCACCACTCACTCCAGTAAGAGGGAGGAACCAACCTGTGATTTGGAAATGGCTACAAGTGGGAGAGGGTTGCGATTTAGCTCCTTGGTAGGGCACAGCTCTGCAGTCTTTGAGGTCCTGAGATCAATTCCCAGCACCGCAAAACCGGGAGAAGGACGTGGCATTCCACTCCCGAAGCAATCCCAAAACAATCAGCCACTGAAAACCCTACAAAGGTCACTATGAGTCAGACACAACTCAATGGCACCTAACAACAACAAATTGGAGCAAACACAGATGCTAATTTGTGGTCTGCAAAGTCCCACCCTCCAGCTAATGCTCACCTGGAGCAAATAACAGAAGCAAGAGGGCAGAAAGGCTTCCTGAACAGAGGACTAGTAGGGGTCAGAAGAGACGGCTGGGGGACTTTACACCCACCAAACGTAATACACCCCAAACCTTCTCCCATTCCCTGCCAACATGCCTCTAGACCCTCTTATTTTTTGAATGTGTAACTGCAAAACTGGGAGCAGCTTTAGAACATTTTGCCACATTCAACTTATCTGCAACACAGTCAAGGTCCATCCCACTATTCTAACTACACTGCCACTCCTGAATCTCCTGTTATGGTGATTTGACAGTCACCACACCTAAGGATGACATCTGGATGCCAGTATTTTGCTGAATTTCAAATATAAGTATTTCTAATGAAAAGTATATGTATATGGTGTTGTTAGGTGCCGTGGAGTCGGTATCCAACTCATAGCAACCCTCATAGGGTTTTCAATGGCTCCCAAAGCAATCCCCAAACAGTCAGCCATTGAAAACCCTATGAGTGTCTCTATGAGTCTGGATACCGACTGGATGGCACCTAACAACAACAACAACAATGAAAAGTAAGAATGGTGCCATTGTGTTTTTCCTCCCTACCTGGGACAACACGGAAAGTACTCATTGAGCAGTTACTATGAACCATGCACTGTTCCAACACTTTAGATCAGTGGTCCCAGTCTCTTTGGTACAGGGTTTTGTGAAAGACAACTTTTCCCCAGACCAGCAGGAAAGGGATGCTGATCTGACACCAGGTAGAGCTCAGAGTAATGAGGATGGATAGGAAGTGGATATAAATACAGCTGGTACCAGTCTGCAGCCCAGTGGTTGGGGACCTCTACTTTAGATGTATTAACTTATTTAATTCCCATAGCCAGATGAAGTGTTGTTGTTGTTGTTAGGTGTCATCAAGTCAGTGTCCGACTCACAGCGACCCTACATACAACAGACAAAACACTACTGTCGGTGCTTCCCTGCAATTCACAGGGTTTTCATTGGATGGTTGTTTTTTGGGAGTGGGTTGCCAGGTCCTTCTTCCAAGCCTACATTCCTAGGTGGTCTCCCATCCAAGTACTAGCCAGGCCTGATACTGCTTAGCTTCCAAGATCTGATGGGATCAGACACCACTGCAGTTTACCTCTGCAGTTTACAAAGATATCAAGCAACTGTGTTTCCCAAGCCTACGAGTGATAGACCAGGGATTTAAAGCCAGAGTCCGCAGTGGAAAGCTTACCCTTCCTAGGTCATATTTGCTCTCTAATTAGAAAATTCTAGAAATCTGAACAGTTAACACTGTTAATATGTATACCCTTACATTTCTGTGAATGCTTAATAATAAACTACAAATAACAAGATTGCAGGACACGCTAGGTGCTGCAAGTCTTCATTTCACAAACCCCATAAGAAAACTGCTTACATTCAGAAATACAGTGCTGACTTTTAAAAATCCAAACAAAATTTGAATTGTATTTTAATTAACTGTTAGAAATGATGTGAAGAAATCATAAGAGTAAATTTCTCAAAAGACATTGGATGTGTCCATGACATTAAACTGAAAATATTTTAAACAGGAAAAGTACTCCATTTCTCGAGTTCAGTAAGCTAATCACCCTTGAGTAATCCATGCCAAAACTCAAATTAGAAATAAAATACATCTATGTGTGTAATTTTTCTAAACAGTGAAGGAATATTACTGTCAATTTACTATCCCCTAGTAATAGGGATTTCCTGAACCAATGTTAAACATAAGACAAGTTTTTGAACGATATTGCTGGGAGAATATGATATTCTGAAAACTCCGCCATTATATTATATATATAAAACTCTGCCATTATATAAAACTCTGCTAAAACTAAAAGAGTAGCCTGGGGTTTAGCTCAGTTGGTAGAGCGCCTGCTCTGCACTCTGAGGATCTGGGTTCTATCCCCAGCACCGCAAAAATGACAGAAAAATGTGGCAGTCCACCCCCGAAACAATCAGCCATTGAAAACCCTATGAGAGTGCCTGTGAGGTGGACTCGACTCAACAGCACCTGGTAACAACATAGTTACCTAAAACGCAAGAGTAATAAAAGTTATATACAGACATACACACTACCACAACCACTACCACCAGCTGCTGGTACCAATGACGTGTGTTTTCAGCCTTAATTCACTATATAGGAAACTAGACTCAGAATATGTCATTTTCCCTTTGAGTGTTGTTGTTGTTGTTGTTAGGTGCCACTGAGTTGGGTCAGACTCATAGAGACCCTATGTACAAGCACAAGGCAACAGTCCCTGACGCTGTACCAGGCACGTGATCTTTTTTATGTTTAAGCCCATTGTTACAGCCACTGTGTCAATCCATGTAGTTGAGGGTCTTCCTTTTTGTTCCCTGACCTGCCACTCTCCCAAAATATGATGTCCTTCTCCACGGATTGGTCCCTCCTGGCAACATCCAGAAAAAGTCTGAAGAATTGTAAGCCAAATCAAGTTCTTTTTGAAAACTAGATGGTAGAGAGAATGATCCCCTTCTAACAAATCTTTTAAAGGCAACTTGGGTCACCAGGGGTAGAATCTCTTATGGCTTAATGTGACATCTGGAATGAGTCGCCCAAATCTTAACCCCTTTATACTAAAACAATACAGGATCCCATCTAAGTTAACAGCATTCCTCAAAATCTTGATTCAGAAGTACTTTTAGACCCTGAAATACCCTCCAAACCTGTCTCCCTTAGGAATTTCATTAAGCCAGACATTACCAGGGGTCTGAGTCAAAAATAAAAGGAAAGGGGGAAGGGAGGCCAGGGGAAGATCACAGGAACATCAACTGTTAGGACTCCAGCCAGGGAAATTCCTTTGATAATCAGTCTGCAGCTTAACCCTGAAGCAAACATTAGAAGGGTTGAAATAATAGCTTTCTTTGGAATTCTTCACACACAAAAATGATTGGAAAATATTATCCACTGCAATAATCCTGAGGAATAGCTACAAGAACTGAAAGCAAAACCAAAAATTTTTAACCAACATGGCCTTCTACTCTCTTACACTATTCTTTCTCATGTTTGTCTCCTTCAAATTTCTACTAAATCCAAGCCAAGTCAAACGTGTTCTATGCAGCATCACTCAATGAATAGCACTGACAATAACCACATCTTCTGACTCAAGGTCAAGGAAATTCATTCATAACCTAAAACTTTAGATATAACCCTTCGTCTGTGCCTTAAACTGAGTCACAGCAGAGGTCCAAGAAGATTTCCATGCTCCCATTTCTCTGTCTGAAGAGTCATGACACTAGGGCACTTCCATAGATATAGCAGAAAAGTTACAGCCTAAGAAAGCAGAAATGTTTATAATATTCCTCCTTCCTTTCTCATATATATGCATACAACTTGATAGAAAAAAAATTTTTTTCTTTGCAGTTCTGGGGATCAAATCTGGGGCTTCACACTTTAGGCAAGCGCTCTACCACTGAGTTACAGCTCCTCCCAGAAAAACTGTAAATATATCCAAGTATTCCATGAATCAGAACTTCTAAGCCATGCATTTTAATCTGAAAGCCTGTCCCACAAGCCTCAGTCAAAAATGCCCCGGGATCCAGCTTCTGAGGATTTAAAAGTTGATAGACCAAACTTTTTAAGAGAGACTAGGCTTCTAAAAGACAAGTTAGGTAAATATTTACCTTTGCTTTCCTCTTCCATATGAATGGAAAGTGATAAATTCCCTCAAGGTATGCAGTGGTTAAAATTCTAAAATACTATTTCATGAACGTTGGAAGTTTGTGAGCTGACATTTCCCTCTAAAGGGCCTTACTCCTAAGGAGCCTCCTTTGTCGCTCACCTAGGCTTCATGAAAACTGAACACCAGTTAATGGCGGGAGATTTTCATTTATTTGTATACATCAGTCAGTGGAAGGGGAAATGATATTGGCTGTGTGTTTATGAGCTGCATTAGAAATTTGAACAATAGCAGACCTTTACCGAAACAAAAATAAAATATGAGTCAAGATCTTTGCCAAACAGAGGTCTCAGGACAGCCTTGTTCAGCCTTCTGGGAACCCCACTCCAATAAGCACAATGAAAGCAGGACGTGCCTCATTTCCTTCGACCTCTCAACATGCCTCTCCTGGAGATGTTTGTAAATTTCCTTCCTCTAAGCATCAAGCTGGCAAACTGTCGTCATTTCTTTGGGGTAATAATATCCTGTTGATGTCTGGTAGGCCTGTTTTGAGTATTTCGTCCGCATAACACATATACTTTTAATATTTTTTTTTTTTACCATGATGCGGTAAATGAGTTTTCAACATATTTGAACACAGTTCAGCAATGTATGACTACAAGCAAGGAAGGGCAGGAAATTTTAATAAAATGTTCATTTTATTTTTGGATTTACAATCTAGATTTAGGTAATAAAGCAACTTCTATGGGAAAAGGCATTCTCTGCTTTTTCAGAGGCTAAAATTATTTACCTATGCTATCTGAATAACATAAGCATTTCATTCAGTTCCTAACGCTGAAGTTTGGAAATTTCATACACTAAAAGTGCCATTTTAGCATTAAAATACTGACGTGTGAAAATGTGTGAAAATGGAAACTTGCTTTACTGGATACACAAATTGCACCAAGCAGTTCTAATTTCAGAACAGTTCTAATTTCATTCTAGAAGTAGCTAAATATACCATAAATACAGCCAAATATAATGAATGATTTGAAACCTTTAATTAAATAAGTAACTTTTTTCAATACTTAAAAAAGTATTTAGACCTGAGAGTGTACTTCTTAGACAAAGAGTTTTAACTAACTCCTGACAGAACCACATTTCTCAATAAAGTTAGATGACACAAAGAGAAAAACTACAGAGAATGATGATTTTGAAAAATATTAGAAGTACGATAAGACGAACCCTTAACTAATAGAGCTTGCACTTCAGAAATTCTGATTCTGAAGACAGCAAATGCTGATTTGTGAAATACTAAAAATAATTGATCATTGCTGCAAAGCACTAAATCTGGAACAAAATTAACTGGCATGCACCATTCACTGCAATTCCAGATATATATAACACCTTAGTGAACATTTGAAATAAGACTCATTAACATAAAAACTGTTCAATAGTACTAATAATTCAGAAAATAACAAATTTTAGAAGAATACAATCAGTTACTATTTTTTGACTACCAAGTTAGTAAGATAAAAATAAATTCAAATTGGCACACTCTCTCTGGATAGCAATTTGGCAAGAACCTTCCACCTAATAAATCCCTGGAAAAGTACCCTAATAATATCCTTGCAAATGCAAACAAGTTCTTATACACAAGGATGTTGAGGATAGTGACTAACAATAGCAAATTGTTTAAATAAATTATGGAAAATCCAAATGCTGCAACATTATACTGCCTTTAAAGATCATGCTTCCAAAAATATTCAAGGCCACTAGAAAATGCTCATGGTGACTGGTGTGGTGGCACACATCTGTGATACCAATGAGTTGAGCCATGGGAGCAGAAGGATGGCAAGTTCAAGGCCAGAAGCAGCCTGCATAACTTAGGGAGACCCTATTTCAAGATTAAAAATTTAAAAAAATCTAAAAAGGAGCTAGGAGGCAGCTTGATGGTAGAGCACTTGCAATGTATGCATGAAGACCTGGGTTCAGCACCCCCGGTACCACAAAACTTTCAAAATTAAAAAAAAAGAAAGAAAAAAATGCTCTTGATGACTTGTTAAGTTAAAAAACAATATGCAAATTTCATATCAAGCTTTTATAAAGACTAGAATCTGCACAATCAAAATATTAACATTGGCTAGCTCCAAAATAAGGCTGTTATATTTTATTAAGAAATAGAGGCAAATACATGTATATTTATGAATACACACATACATGTATATATAGTGGGGTTCCTGACTTCAAGACTCTCATAATCTATTATTAATAATTAAAATTGTGAGTCTTAGCGGGTAGATGTATAATGAAGCAAGACAGAATGGGGAGCACATCTTCAGGATTGCTTGAATCTGTGTTTTCAGGACTACAATTCTATTTAGCCCCCCTCCAAAATTGTACTTTCTTTGTGTTTGGGGGCAAAAATGGCTGAAGATTGATAATTATTGAAGCTGTATGATAGCTACGTGGGCAGTGCTTCTACTAATTCCAGTGTTCTTTTTACCTTGTATATGCTTAAATTTTTTTCAAAACATAAAACCAAAAGAATAATTAAAAGCCAAGGAAAAATATAGTGTCTTAAGAGTTAGGCTAAGGAATACTTTAAACTTCAGAGATCAGAAACACAGGAAGAGGTACCAACTAGCTAGTAAGATGTCAACAGGCAAATTCAGCGCTGGAGGGTAGCAGCGAGTTCACTGAGCAAAGTAACAGGAAAATGCAACTGGTCTTGAGCATGAGGACCGTGAAGAATGGCTACAAACTCAAGGAAGCTTACTGTGGCTTCTAATATTAGATAAAATCCCCTGATAGAAGCTAAAAGGGAACCACCACCTTATGGATTTCGGTTAGGCAGCAATTCCCCTAATGATTGAGCATTTTGCCTACTCAAATCTTCCCCTGGTATGAAGAGTGTCAAAGAACATGGCTGACTATTACACACTTCTGGTCCCACCCTGGCTCACCAAAGTAAAACTGTCCCTTTTACTTGCACAGTCCTTCCTGGTTAACTCCCTTGGGTTCATTAGTCTCACTGGACAAAACCTCTGTGATATCTAGGCATGATGAAGAATGGAAGACAAACAGCTCATTTTTAAAATACTTGTACTCATTCCTGAACCTTCCCAACCCTCAGTTTTTCTTTTTTCTTTTTTTTTAATCAGTACATAGTGGGGGTGGGAGGGAACCAGGCCCTTGTGCATACTCTGCAAGTGCTCTACCTCCTATCTGCACCCCTAGCCCTTTTTTATTTATTTCTCTTTTTTTTGAGACAGGGTCTTGGTAAAATATATAAGGCTGCCTCTGGCCTTGAACTTGCAATTGTCCTTTTTCTGAGGCTCTGGGGTTACAGGCTTGTGCTGCTGCACTGGGCCCAGCTTTTTTCACTTTTGATATCAATAGCCAATCTCCACATAAATGTCTAATTTTGCAACACTTTAGGTAGTGCAGTGTCTGTATGAATGAGTCAGAATATGCATTACCAAATAGTAAAAGAGTCTAGTTTTCCTACTAATATGTATTTTTGAGTTTTTCAAAAAGCACATTGCTTCTCATAATTTTTCCATAAATACCTAACAACTTTCAAAGCTACCATTTAGATTACAAAGGCATCCTTCAGTTCATTAAAGAAAATTTCCATGACTTCCAACTATAAATTTAGAGAATACAATTACCTTAAATGGCTACAAGATATGATTTTACTTTTTTTTTTTTTAGAAAAAGCTACTTACTGATGACATATTTTAGAACACAAATAACAATATCTTAAAATTTCAAAATAGATCTCAAACACTTGAAAGTTCTCTTTTGTCTACATAACAATTCCCAAAATCTCTTCAAACGCTTTGAAAATACACATGCCTGAATGTTTGATGTTAGACAGCCAGCATTACTGGTAGGTCCTGTTAATGCTAATTGAGTTAGCATAAACACATAAATCCTCTTGTATAGAAGCCTGGCTTTTCCTTCATATCTAAGACCAAACCATAATCTACAAAGATAAGTAAGATCTATGTTTGTGATTTGCTCCGCATGTAAATTCTTTCACATAGATAAGCCCTTGATATGTATTCCTCTTCTGAAAGATCAAAGATCATTCTTCAAACACCAGGTTTCTCTCCTATCTTCCATCTCTCCTTAGATTTCGCCTGTGTCTTTTCCCCTTTGCTAATGTTCTCTGAATAGTACCAACTTAATGAATACCGACATTCTGCAAAACTATTTTCATTCCTGTGGTGATAATGCAGCAACAGGAACATCATGGCAGTAAGCGACATGGTCTACATGTTTACTTCCTAACAAGCTCCATTACTGAGCATGTGTTTGGCTGCATGTCTGTACAGACATGTGTGTGCACACCCACAGGCACTCCCAGCCATCACACCAACCACCATGCTGCTCAGTAACCATGGCCAAGGAGAAGACCTGAAAACCAATCTAGTAAAGTGAGAAAGTGGTAACAATTTAGCCAAGTAAATCGTTAAATGTAAAAATCCTAAAGAAATACATAGTTGCTAATGCTTCAACTCTTACCACTGGCTCTTAAAGGTTTATCTCAATTAGTCTCTTCCAGGGAGCCCTAGACTTGAATTTTTTGCCAAAGCTTTTTCTAAGTAAAAGCCAACAAATGAACAGAGGAAAAAATAAGTCATGATTTTGTAAAAAGGATACATGTGAAAATATACTGATGCACAAAGCAATTAAAGTGTGTTATTTACTTTTTATTTGTAGTATCAATTGGTCGGTACAATTTTAAGTAGTTCATATATCGACATGGATAATGCATATATGCAATGTATGGTTGATGACTGTATTAATAATATATAATAGTAATTGAAAATTATGTGTGAAAGATAATGCTAACCAATTCATAAACATGTTTTTTGTTCCTGCCCCCCAACACACAACATAAAGGATGATAAATACTGGCATTACTTTTCTAAAGAAGAAAACAACTTCAGCAAGATTAAGAAACCTGCCTAAATTCAGAGGCAAACCCATAAGCACTCTGGTAAATGTGAAAGCAGTTCTCTTGTTTAACAAACACTTAAGGTAAAGAATGGTAATACAGGATGAACAAGGAGAAATGAAAGGACCTAAGAAAGGCAAGCAAGTAGACAAGGGGGAAAAAGTAAGAGTTCAAGGTGGGTAAAGAGTCCATAGTGCAAAGCTCATGGAAAGAAATCTCTCACCAATCTGAGTATGGTCAGACTCATTCATCAAGCACATACTAAGTGTCTACTCTGTTTTAGTCACCAAGCTAAGTGAAGAAACATGGCTCTGAGGACATGGTCCTGACCACTGAAAAAAAAAAAAAAAAATGAAGAAACCTACAGTCAGGAGGTGTGATCTGACATATGTCCCAAGGGAAAAGAGCAAAAATTAAAGGCACAGTCAAATTAGTTTCCAGAGGTAAGAAAAATGCCCCAGAAGAAGTATGCCAATAGGAATTTTGGAATGATGTAGTCAAAGCCCAATGCTTCAATGAAGTCAACAGTAAAAAGGTCAAAACCAATTTGACGTGTCAGTGGTAACTGTAATGTTTTTTGGAGGCTGTCACAGTAAGATGTGAGATCATAGTCAATTATACAGAGAATGTGGTGTGAGCAAGCTTGGTGGCACAAAGGAAAAAAAACAGATTGAGAAGCAAACTTAATCGCAAAATTGGTGGGGGTAGGGGTTAAGTTAAATCCATCTTTAAATTTAAAAACCCATCTTTTGTTTTAAGATGGGAGAGACTTCAGCATATTTAAATGCTGAAGAGCCAGGAGAGAAGAGGTAGGTGATTTGGAAGACAGAAGGACAAAAACATGAGGCTAATACACCTTTGTAGAAGGATGAGGATCACAGAGAGTGAGGCTCCCAAATCAGGCTGGATGACAAAGTCAGGTTGGCTTCAAAAGAAGGTTCCATAGAATGGGGGGGCTGGGATGTGTGTGACAAGAAACACATTGCACAGTGAGTATGATGAGTTATGGAGGCGGGGCTGTCGATGGGAAAGACGAGTGGACATGAGGTTAAGAGACCAGTTTCTCTACTTCTAGTCCTGTTACCTGGAAGAAGCCATGAGATCTCAACTTCAGTATCTCTCACTCTCAATCAGGCCGAGTTTTTTGTAAAATGTCATGTCTTAAAGTACAGAAACTCATTCATGATAAATGCTTAGTAAACTGTAATTTTATCTGAAACTAAAATAATACATTGTCTTTTTTGGGTTTTTAAGGGTTATAACCAAACGTGAAGGGAAAGATTGAGTTTCCTGCTGGATGATCCCAATCAGAAGCTGAAAGGGGGTCAGATTATGCGACCAGGAAAGGTTGGCCTCTTGGAGCACAGATAGTGGTGGTGAGTGACCTGGAGGAGCAGATGAAGAAAAACAAAGCAAAGAACATGACAGGGAGCATGACAATAGGAAACAGTTATAATCTTAAATAGTGTGGTCAGGGGAGGCTCTGCTGATAGGACACTCCAGGACAGACTTGAAAGCTGTGGAGGGTCCTGCCAAGGAGAACCTGAGCAAACAGAGTTCCCACAGAGAGATTACAAATGCAAAGCCCCTGGGGGGTGGAGCTAGCAGGGTTTGAGGAATAGGGGAAGAAAGGCCTAAGCTGGACAGGACAGGAGGGAAGGAAGGAGGCACTATCACAGACATCCCGGCGGGGCGCAGCATGCCAGTGTAAGGGATCAGGCTTTGGATGGAAGTCACTGCAGAGTTCTGAGTAGAAGAGGGTGGATGGCTTCTCTGTTAATAAACAGCCTGGTAGAGTCAAGAGCTAAAGCAGGCAGTCCAATGAGAAATCTACTATCAGAAGTAGAGGTTTGTTGTTGTTAGGTACCATGGAGTCCTGTCTTGACTCACAGTGACCCTCATAGGGTTTTCAATGGCAGATTGTTTCGGGATTGCCTTGGGAGTGGGTTGCTACGTCCTCCCATTTCTGCGGTACTGGGAATCGAACTCGGGACCTCAGAGACTGCAGGGAGGCGCTCTACCAACTGAGCTAAATCCCAGCCCCAGTAGAGGTTTAGAAGTGAGGAATTCTTAAAAGGTATACTGTTGTGGTAGGCTATTATAAGACCTCCTGAAGAATCACACACACCCCCATTTACCCATGTTTCTAAGGAGTCTTCTGCCACCTTGACACCGGACTAGGCCATGTGAATTTCTGTGCCCAGCAGAACACCATCAAGTATGATGTAAGCTGTTTTGAAAAGCACTTGTTTATAGGACCTTGCTCTCTTGTGCAGCTGGTTGCTCTCTTGCCATGATGTGAAGAAGTCCAAGCTAGTCTCTGGAGGATGAGACCACATGGTGCAGAAGAGAACCAATCCAGTGGCAAGCCCCCTTGACCAATCATTCCAGCCCACTGCCACGTGACTCTGCCCACATGAGTGACAGCCGGTGAGCTCTCACCAAAGGAACCATCCACTGAGCTCAGTCCAAATGAGTGAGCTAGACACAGACTGGTAGGCAAATGAAACGGTTATTGTTTTAAGGCACTAAGTTCAAGAGTGTTTGCTATGCAAAGACAGGAAATGGATATAAGCTTTAAAAAAAAAATCTATGACAATTTGCAGTGTGTGGCATAAGAGAAAATGAAGTTCTGATAATCCCCATGGTATAGGTCTGAGAAACCAGAAAAATAAAAATACCTTCAAATGAGAAGACTGAGCCGGGCGAGGTGGCGCATGCCTGTAACTCAGCAGCTCTAGAGGCAGAGGCAGGAGGATGGCAAGTTCAAGACCAGAGGCAGTCTGCATAACTTAGTGAGACCCTGTCTCAAAAAGTAAAAAATGGGGTAGCCGGGCATGGTGGCACACGCCTGTAATCCCAGCGGCTGGGGAGGAGGAGGCAGGAGGATCGCAAGTTCAAGACCAGAGACAGTCAGTGTAACTTAGTGAGACCCTGTCTCAGAAAATAATAAAATCTACAAAATGGGCTGGGGGTGCAGCCCAGTGGTCCAGGCCCTGGGTTCAACCCCTAGTACCATAAAAAAAAAAAAAAGTAAAAAAAGGGGTGAGGGTGCAGCTCAGTGGTCCAGCACTTGCAAAGCATGCAAACGCGAGGCCCTGGGTTCAACCCCCCAGTACGGCAAAAAAAATTTAAAAAAAATAAAAACAGAGAGAGAGAGAGAGAGAGAGAAGGCTGAGAAGGAAAACAAATTAGAGGTAAAAGCCAGAGGATTTATGAACATCCTTAGGTAAAATACACTTCTGTTAAGCATAACCAGTAAAGTAATGGGGGCTCTTTGGATATCAGAAAGTATGGGAGTCCTGGCCCTTGCAGGCTAGAGCTTTCTGAACCTGTCTTTCGTTTGTCCCTGGATTTTGAAGTTTGTCATGACTAATACATTGAAAGTAACAAGACCTACAATAAATAATCATTTACACAGGTCTGCATATATCCAAATAATACTTATTGTATGGTAGCTTCTCAGGCCATCATCTACCAAAGGTAATTACATCAACTAATGGGCCAACATTAAGTACTTGTTGAAATAGTTTGAATGCCTGCTTTAACATTGAGATCTTGAAAGTAACCATAATCTTTACATGCTAAATCTCAAATGACTTCTAGAATGAATGGAGTTCATTATCCCTAGATTCCCAGTAATATGATGATCTGTTTTCTGTTATATAACATGTTTGGATGTTTATAGCAAATACTGATTCATTAGGTATAGCTAAGTAGAGCAAACTTACCATAGTTCTGTGAAACTTTACTTTCTAAAATTTCAAAGAAAAACATTTCAAAGACTGTTGCAAGCAGTTGGCAAACTCCATCAAAAGCTATAAAAACTCCATACTGGAGAATATAAACGAAAAAGGAAAAAAACCTTAATTTGTGCAAAGATATGGAAATAACCCAAATTATCAACAATGTAGGAGAGACGTAAATAAATTATGGCAAGTCAAACAATTTAACTCTAAGTAGTCATTGACATTTTCAGAATGTGAAACTATGGGGAAACATGATATTTTGTATTTGAAAAGATGATAAGGAACATGAACATAAAAAGTGTGTAAGCACTGACTGAAATTATGTTTTAATTCCTTTTAATAATCTACCAGAATTTTGATTGTCAGTTGCAATTAAGTGAAGCAAGGCACGAATAACTTCAAGAGCAAAAATTCTGTGAATATGAATGTAGGAACAATGACAAAAACCAAAATTTCACTGATAATCTAAACTGTTGTTGCAAATCTAGGAATATGAAATTGAAAGAGAATGAAGCAATGTGACGGAGGCTTTGCCTTGTGTGTTTGTTTTGTGTTTTCTAGCAATTATCCAACACTTTAACAGGTAGAAGTGCCACAACAGCATCTGGAAAGCACATTTACACAGATCCCAGCATGCCATAAAAATGCAAACATTTGACCTAAACACACCACATTATTATTTGGATGATACTAGTCAGAGCTCTGTGGTAATTTTCAGAACAAACGGGGAGAGGGTGGTCAGGACGAAACAGGACAGCATGAAAGTCAACTACATCAGCAACATGGCCAACCACCCGAATCCCCCAAAAGGATCTTCAGTCTTAAAAAATTAAGATGTGCCCTAATGCTGAGAAACCAGTGTACCAACTTACTCATTACCTCAGCTTCCAAATAGGTGGGATTTGAAAGTATCTCTGGGGTACACTGGAAAATTTGAGAAAGATAATAAAAGTAATTACTAGTTCAACACCTAAAAATACCTTTACAAATTCCTAATAAAGAGCACTGACAAGCCACTGTACAGAATGGTTGCTATTGTGTATATATGTTTCATTTATGTGCTAAATTGAGACACTCTAGAGCCTTACATTCTTCTCAGATTCTCCTACTTAATATATCTGCATGCTCATCATCTTCTCCTCTATGGTTAATTAGTAACAGTCTCCGCTGATGCCATAAAGAACCTGAAGAAATCCAGGTGTCATTTCCCAACTACAAAGGCAAGCTGTTAAAAATATTCTGTGGGAAATATGAAGTATTAACGGTAGTTATTGAATGATTCTGAAAAGAAAGAAATTAAGGGATTTAATCTCTTCCTCTACACTCTGTCAGGGAATTGAAAATTTAGTTTAGTGCTATACAACTCTTCTTTGATCCCTCCACCTTCCCATTCCCTGAAGACGCCCCTCCAACACATACATACACGAAACTGCGCACAGGCGAGGGCGCACATACACACACACAATTGAGAGCAATGTCATAAATGGATAATGCAAATCTATTAGGCCACATCAAGTGAGTTTTTATTTCCACCAAAGAACAGTAATTTTCCTAGAGATTCTCTATTCAATGTAAGCGTCTCCAGGGAGCACTTTTCCCTTTCAAACTTTGACCTTCAGAAAACCAAATCATTAGTGGTATCTAATCATCCCAGCATTGATAAAAGTGCTGTAAAAGAACGCTTCCCTATGAACACACTGACTCCCTTAAATAAAAAGCAATATGTTTCACTTCTTCAGCTATATAAATAGAGATATGTATATATAAAAACAAGCATCATCCCACATCCACATATATATGGCATGTGCACATGAGGAGGATCGATGATGTTTATAGATGTCTATATGTATTTATATAGAGATATACATAGGCTCCCAAGCAAAATGTTCGTTGTTTTTAAATTCTCTGATTTTTGTTGGTAACAGTTATTTCTTGTTAACCACATAGTAAATATGAGACTATCACATTATGTAAACCAAACGAAGCTGATCGAGTTACATTTTTTTTCCCTGAAAAACATATTCTGTGGATGTACAAATGAAGATGCAACTTTTGAAGAGAAACACACAGCTTTAGTTATGAGCAAAGAACTGGTTAAAGGAAACATGACCACACAGAGCACTGCACAGGTGAAGGGGAAAACCAGGGGAACGCCTGCCACTCATTAGGCACAAATCGTAACATAATTTTCTTATATTGCTCCAGAGTTTTATTCCTATTATCATTTAACCATAAAATGTATGTAAAAGACCTTGCTATGAAGTCACCGTGCTCCTTCAGCCACTAAAGATTTGTGACGTTTCTTCATTCAGCCTTTTCTTCACAATTCAGCCTAATTATTCAGTTTGCAAAATATCTGGGCCTTAGTATCTTTTTCCTTTTCTCAAATGTCTTATTTGGCTTCTGCACTATGTCTTATTGACAAGGTAAAGAGGGTCAGAAAAACAGTGACAGTACTATCAATCACCATTGCTCCTTACTAGGGATTCTGGAAGCAAGTTTATTTGTGAGATTGAAACAGCTGGTTAACAATTTTCCCCCATGAAACAAAAATAAATGGAATTATCATTTCCTAACAATAGATTGTAACGTCATGCAAAAATTATGACAAATCAGATTCAAGTTGGAGAGGGAATATTTTTAGTATGGAAATAACCTCCTTGAAACAGTTACAGTAAAAAAAAAATAATGAACTTAACTCATTACCTTAAAGGCATATTATATAAATGGTATCTTCTAGCTTCTGGTGAAGAATAACACTTTGATTTACATTTCCTGCTCTGCCATGACCTTAAATATAGATGTCAATACGCCTCTTTACTGCTTTGCAACATCAAAGCAAACTGTACACATGAAGTCGAATTTCATAACGTAAAACCTTTCTTCCACACCTCCTCCCTACATTGTTGTTGTTGTTGTTAGGTGCCGTTGAGTCGGTATCCGACTCATAGCGACCCTCATAGGGTTTTCAATGGCTGTTTCGGGATTGCCTTGGGAGTGGATTGCCAGGTCCTTCTCCCATTTTTGCGGTGCTGGGAATTGAACTCGGGACCTCAGAGACTGCAACGCAGCGCTCTACCCACTGAGCTAAATCCCAGCCCCCTCCCTACATTACACCCCCCAAAAAAACCCAGAAGAACTGTTGGCTCCCTCTCATTTCTATTTCTCCAGCTTCCCCACTGCGACCTGATAGATGAAGGCCATGTGGCTTTTGTTAGGTCATCTACCACTGCCCCAAAAAATGCAGGTTATCTTAATAACCCATTTACACTTGATAAAGTATATCATACACAGCACTTATGAAGAGAGGCAGTTAGGTTTATAATAAACATCTAGTCAGAAATTTTTTCTTAAGACCAGACACATTAGGACATTCTCATCTTCTTTTTAAAATGCTACTTTTAAAAGAAATTTCTAGAAGGCTACTGGAAGCCTGCTACCCTCGTAAATCAGCTGTGTATGTGGCTTATACAACACGCATCCACAATTTTCTGGCTTCAGACTAAAGCAGCAACAACTTTGCTGGGCGCAGTGATGCACACCCATAAACAGGCTGAGGCAGGAGCATCATGAGTTCGAGGCCAGAGGCAGCCTGTGCAAACTAGTGAGACCCTGTCTCAAAATAAAAAATATAAAAGGCACTTAGGGGCATGGCCCAGTGGTAGGGCCCTTGACTAGCAATGCTTGAGCACCTGGGTTCAACCTCCAAGTAGTGCCAAATTTACAAATGGGGGTGTGGGGGGAAGCATTCCTAAGCAATCAAAGTGAAACAGCTAAAAGATGGCCAGGGATGGGAAACAAAGGAATTGGCTGGGATTTTAGACCCTAGAATCTCAGAGGAGACCCCCTGAGAAAGAAATACCAATAGGCCGGTAGTGATTTTACACATGTGGGAATAAAACAAAGAGACTACAGCAGTGATGATAACAAAATCAGGAAAAGCCAAGACCAAGGCTCTCTCTCATTCCTACTCCAGCCTTCCTAACTTTCTCTAGCGCCTCCTCCTGGCAAAGGCTCATATGGAGGCAAGCTAGACAAGAATAAATAAAGCTTGCCCAAACATCACAGAGACACAGGAGCACAGGTTTGGAGCTTGCTAGGCTTCAACTTGTTAAAAAACTGCTATGAGAAAAAAAATAATGTACACAATAAAATACAGGAGAGTATATATTCATGTTTCAAAGGGAACTAGGCTTTAAAAACATTTTCACACTACAAAAAAATACAAGTACATTCTGGAAAACATCACATACAACAGATATGTAAAATAAACTATCTGCATGAAAGTGGTGTCAAAAGATTTGGGAAGAGAGCTGGGCATGGTGGCGCACACCTGTAATCCCAGAGACTCAGAAGGCAGAGGGAAGAGGATTGCAAGTTCAAGACCAGAGGCAGCTTGTATAATTTAGCGAGACCCTGTCTCAAAAAAATGAAAAAATGGGCTGGGGCGCAGCTTAGTGGTACACCACTTGCAAGGCATGCAAGCATCAAGCCCTGGGTTCAACCTCCAGTACAGCAAAAAAAAAAAAAAAAAAAAAAAAAAAAAAAAAAAAAAAAAAAAAAAAAAAAAAAAAAAAAAAAAAAAAAAAAAAAAAAATTTAGGAAGAGATGTAAAGGTAGATGTATGTAACCGGAAATATAAGAAAACTAAAAATGCACTAACAAAATTAAAATCTGTATAACACTGTAGAAAACATATCAGTGACATAAAAGGTCTTAGTATACACAGAAAAAAAGACAGTATAATAAGATAAGAGGGAGTTCTGAAGAGCAACGATGAAAATGTAATGTACCATAAATACAGAGTCATCATGAATCCTTTATGCATGAGAAGTGACAGAAATATTTTCTGGAAGTGTTCAACACATCTTTCTAAGTCCAAAGGAATATATATAGTTAAGTAAAAATTTAAGAAACTTAAAGACAAATTAAAATGTATACTACAGAGAATAAGCCTCTTTTGCAAATATTTCAAATATGAGAATAAATCTCATTCATGTATCATTGAAAATGTCCTCAAATATCATTTATTAAGACCCAAAGAATGTACAAAAAAAAGTTACAAGATACAGAAACTACACTATTTCTTTACTGGCCACACTGCAAGTTAAGTTCAAAACCATTAGGAAAAATTTTAAAAGGAAAGTCGATAATCTCTTAGAAATTTAAAGGTGAGGCGAAGTTAGCTATTGTTTTAAGAGAAAAAAACTACTAAAAATAACCATTCGAGAGAATATTACATATCAGCAAAACATGGAATACAGCCAAATTCATAATCTGATACAAATTCAAAGTCTGGAAAATACACAGTGAAATAACTCCATTTAAGGACAACGACTTCCATAATATACACTCAAGAGCTGGTCACAGTGGTACACACCTGTAATCCCAGCAACTAGAGAAGTCTGAGGCCAGAAGCAACCTGTGTAATTTAGTGAGACGCTATCTCAAAATTGGTTGGGATTTAGCTCAGTGGGTAGAGAGCTGCGCTTCAGTCTCTGAGGTCCCAAGTTCAATTCCCAGCACGGCAAAAATGGGAGAAGGGTCTGGCAATCCACTCCCAAGGCAATCCCAAAACAGCCATTGAAAACCCTATGAGGGTCACTATGAGTTGCATACTGACTCGACGCATCTAACAACAATAATCTCAAAATAATTTTTTTTTTATAAATGGGGGGCTGAGGGTGCAGCTCCTCTGTGGTGAGTGCTTGCAAAGTGTGCACAAGTCCCTGGGTTCAGCCACCCAGTATTACAAAAGAAAAAAGTAACTTTTTTCAATTAATGAATTAGAAAACAGAAAAACCGTAACAGTAAAAGAAAGCACCTTTAAAATGCATTAAAATATATATAGCTGACAAGTCTTAACATTTTTTAAAATGTAAATACAAAGATGTAAAAATTAAAATATAACAACAAATGTAAGCTTAATCTAAAATTGCATGCATACTTTAAATTGTGTATGGATGTGCGTATGTATACTTAAAGACAACCAGGCCAATATAATCAATTTATACAATGGTTAACTGTTGAAAATTTGTTTTTATTTTTATATTTATTATTTGCAAAGTATTCTATTGCACACATGTACATTTCCTTTTAAAAATCTTATTTTTGAAAAAGAGCCTGAAGGTAAATATTCTTCTATGATATTCAAACCAGACAACAAAATTTTAGTTCACATAAATTTAAAATGACAAATACCATCAATACACCAACTGCTGCAGGAACATGACTAATGGTCAGTAATTTTTGACAAAAAATTTTGAAATCTTGAAAAAATTCACAACGCTCATCTCAAATTTGAAAGCCATTGACAATCTTTCTAACATCTAGATTTAATAATTTTTAATATTTCCATGAAAAGGTCAGGCATGTTATTTTGCTATATCTATAGTACAAAAAGACATGCGGGTCCACGGTATGAGATTGAGAATGTAGAAAAAGAAAGGTTAATTCTCTTTGTAAAATATGTAGAACAAGTATCTCTTCTACTGGATGACATCCTATTATTGGTCAAAATTTTTCTGGAAGATTCAGATTACTACAACATGGTATTTATTAATAACTACCTTATTAATCAAATTTCACATTTGTGCTTTCTTCTAAATGCCTTTATATACATTACCTAATTGAATTTAAAAACTATGCATTAAAGTAGAGCAGGAGTAGAAGAATATTCAAACATGATACTTGGAACTGTGTTTCATGAGAAGCGAGATGACTTGCTAATCATGTGTAGATATTCTTTAAATGAACTTTTGTTCAAATAAGCTGCTCATGGTCAAGAAGACTCTTTATTGACTAGAGTTAATCTGATAAATCTATATAAAAATACAAAGGCAGCCACCTTCACCATTACAAAACAAAAATCGATGGATGCATAATGATCACAAGACCTATGCTAACCACCCCTTAGGCTAGATCTGGCTCTCAGCTGGACTTCACAGACCCTAGCACCACAGCACTACCGTGGTGGTCATTTGGCAACTATAAGCCAGAGAATAATTTCCCATCTGGTGTGCTGCTCTGACTATCCCATTCAAGCTCTAGTTTCTAAAACTTTAAGAAGAAAAAGTAGCCAAAGAACTCTGAACAATGGTCAATTATCTAATTAGCATTTCAAAAGACAGTGATAAAAAGGAATAATACTCTAAGGCCCACAACTCAAATGAACAGCTGTGTGTGACAAGATCAGTTAATTAAGCTTCAGAACTTTTCAAATCCATCTCCTTTCACCTTTCTCACTCCCTTCTTTCTTGTCCTTTTTCTGGGTCTTCCTCCACCTCTTTCCTATTTTTAAGTATGTGGTTCGCCTTTTTTCCCCATTCCTGCCATATCCTTTTGTCTTCTTTACCATCTCACTGTTAACCATCTATCTCCCAGTAATGTGCTATAAAGCCAGCTTCAGCTATTTATCTCAGATTTACATATCTTTAAATCTCTCGTGTTTCTAAATAGTTTATTGGTTTTGATCAATTCCAAATCAAGTGAGTTTACATTTTAAATCTCAATTTTAAAAAACTCAATTAAGTGACATTGCTTTTTACTTCCATGTAACCTTTGATCAAAATTTTTTTATGAAGGTCAATGACCCTCTGTTAAAAAAAAAAAAAAAAAGAAAGAAAAAGAAACCAGTCTACCCATAAAGTAGACAGACTCCTAACTCCTCTATTTTACTTTGCTACTTAGTAAAAAAATAAATTTGACGGAATTATTCACATAGAAATCTGAAATGTACTTTTTAACCTCCAGATCAACCCTGAAAAAAAATACACATAACTAACTTCATTGTATAGATTAGAAAATGAGGCAGAGTGACGTAAAATAAGTCATGAAGAACTGAGCTTCAAATCCAGCTGTTGTTGGCACTGGAAGCCAAGGCAACCCCTACTCCTCGCTATTTTCCTTTTAAAATGCATGATTAAAAATGCTAGAAGTCGTTCCATTAACAAGGACCCCATGTTCCACAACACTAGGCCAAAGCTCGTAAATATAGAAAAGGAGAGAAATGCAATAATTCCATTCATCTGTTTTCCTCTAAGGTGGGATCTCTAGAATATGAACGGATAGTAGTATTGGTTAACAATTATCTGAAAAAAACACTTCCTTGAAGGTACAGGGAAGCTACTGCCAACATCTGAGCAGATCTGTTTCAGGAAGCTGGAGACTTGTAGATATTAGCTTGGACATCTTGTCAATAATAGCATTACAGATATCTTTACCAAGTTATACCACATTTTTATGGGCTATCAGTAGCTTTGTTATATCTTTGGAGTTCCACTGGCCTCAACCATGTGTCTAAGGAACCTCACAGAGGAGAGGAATGTGCCCCACTCCAGGAAACGTAAACAAAAAATTCACTTTATTGCACAAAGTACCCTTGCTATCTAGTAAGGAATCTGGTTGGTTGGGTAAAGGTTACTTTGACTTCTCATGTTTGGAGCTTATGTTCCCTCCTACACCATTTGGGGCAAGATTGGTCTTGGTTAATTGTCTATAAAGGCCCTTGGATTAATTCTAAGAAACGTTCTATTCCACAAAGAACATACGGATTTTCAATCCAAAATCCTGGCAGCAATCCTGGGAACAGGCACTGTGAACGCCCATGCTACTTGAACTGCTCTGAGTCACTCTGAGACTTGCAGATTAATGACAAACACCAGGCCAGGTCTGGAACCAGATCTCACCCTACACAGGATCCAGATCAGTTCTCCCATAGCAATGTGCCTTAACCTCTGCTGGGTCACAGAATCCTCTTGAGACCCTCACAGACGCCATAAACACTCTTCCCCAAACATATAGGTGTACACCCACATTTAGGAACCCCTCCATGAACCCCAAATCAAGATCTTTGTTCCAGACTCAGTCCAGTGAGATGCAAGAACCCAGCCATCTAAGGGAGTCTTGACGAACATACCAGCCTCTCACTCTGGAAACCTAAAGCCTCAAGCCTCTCAGGCAAATTTTCCTATAAATAATAAGGAAGGAGAGGAGGCAAGGGAAAAAGCAGCTGACCTCAGCTATCTGCTCCTCTCTCTGCCAACAAGGCTGGCACAGGCAGCCAGAGGTCCTCTCTGTCCATAGGGAGCCTTTACAGTACTACTCACCACATAAAGAACATTACTCTTCATACATGTTGGCAAGCAGACTGACCAGCATTCTGGGGGGTCAATAAAGGGTTCATTTAAAACAGGCAGCTAAGAGCCTAGTGGGAGGACTGGAAGGTCCTATCCAACAGTATTGTTGTTGTTAGGTGCCGTCGAGTTGAGTCTGACTCATAGCGACCCTCACAGGGTTTTCAATGGCTGACTGTTTCCGGATTGCCTTGGGAGTGGATTGCCACGGCCTTCTCCCATTTTTGCGGTGCTGGGAATCGAACTTGGGACCTCAGAGACTGCAAAGCAGCACTCTACCAACTGAGCTAAATCCCAGCATCCAACAGTATAGTCAATACATTACTGTTTTCTCTTAAGAAAAACACTAGGTAATTGATTGTATGACCACAAATATGTCTCTTCAAAGAGTAAGAATTACTGAGGCAGCAGAGAGCAAGTTTACCTCTCTGGTTCCTCCGAAGCCTATACATGGATCACTGGAATTAATTCATTCTGGGGAGCTTGTTGCAAATCCATACAGGTGGCACTCCTGACACAAACAGACTGGATGAGGTTATTTTTATTCTTTAAATATACTGTGTGCCATCAATTAAAAAGCATATCATCCTGCACATGATAAGCATTAAACAAATACAGGCTAAATGAATAAAAGACGGACGTTATTGAAGAGAAGTTCTTTTTAGGAAGATGTGTGTTCAACTTGAAAAATCTAAGAATTTTTTTTTTTTTGGACTGGCCTCTCCCAAGATCTCCAATTGCCTAGATAAAATTAAAACTGGTAAAGAAAAAGAAAAGGCTGACAAAGTCATACTTACCATTATAAAGAAAAAAATGTTAAGTATAGACACACCCACCCATATAAACCAACTGCAATGAGCCTGAACTAATTGAGCTCCCGCAGGCCATAGCCAATTTGGGAAAAAACACGAAGAAGGGAATGCTAAGGTATTCGTACCTGCTTGAAAGCAAAATAACCTTGAGACTACTTTGTTGAATCTTTAGGAGTTTATTGTACAAGGATAACAAAAATATATGACTACATGACTCTAATTACCACAGAACAAGAAGGTTAAAATTGAAAAATTTGTCAAAAAGGCTATCATTTCTCCTCTCTCTGCAATGCCAGGAGCACAGAAATGCTTTCTCTCTGATCTGTAAGCTGCATGATATTCTGTGCACACTTGAAGAACAAGTGCTTTGGAGAATGGCTATTATTAAGATATGAGATATCTAATGTTTGATAAGTAATTTGGTGTAAGAAAATCAATACATCTAATAAAAACAAACTTTAGAGCTTCACCCTTTTATTACTTACACACATTTAGAAACACCACCATAATCCAATGCATCCCTGTCTAGTGCATAGCCAGAGGTATCTATAACATATTATATTGTAAAGTCAATAATATATGGAAATACTCTGCAATTGAAACCTTGCTCATAACCATTATTAAATTATTTGGTGATTATAAAAGTCTTCCCAAGTCTAAGATTGTTCTGAGGGTAGATTTCTAATAAGATGTTAAAAGTTGAAATTATATTTCAGCCACAAATTTGGGCCTGTACACATCTACTGATCAGAATCCACAGATATGCAATAGAAGCAAAAATATTCCATATAACTGGATTTGGCAACTGTGTCATTAGGGAAAATTTTTAGCCCTAAGCCGAATTTCTCCAAGAAATTTACATCTCATTATTGACCAAGTTAGATTTCCAAAAAGATTCTGAATCAATAAGGTGGTATGTTGTTTCTAGCATCATTTTTACTTTTTCCATTTTTTCTCCTTTCTGATGCCCTTGTTGCAATAAAACCTCACCCATCAATACAAACAAAAAATCAAAAACAAAAACCAAATAAAAACTTAGAAAATATGAGGGATTTACAACGAAATATCCTATTCTTTAGATTTCATTTCCAAAATGTTAAAATATTTAGCCTCTTAAGAACTTTAGGAGAACTACACAGTGTAGATTTCCTTAGTATCTGCAGAGTAAACAGTTCCATCTTTCATTTTTACCTTGGCACTCATTTCACCCTTAATACAATGTGAATCACTAGTTTCTTTTCTTCCTCTCTAGACAGAGAGATAGTGAAATAAAGTTGTGCTAGAGAGAGGAGTGGGGAAGGAATAGGGGCTTAGCCTTGGGCAAAATCTTATTAGTCCTCACTAGTTATACCATATAATCAAGTTAGTTATTCCTCAAATTTTTTTTAAGATAAAAGGAATGATATGGTTAGCATTTACTGTTTTAGACCAACTTTCAAGGCAATCTTACCTAGTTTTACTTCCTGCTGAGCTGAATCTCTGCCGGAGGGCCTCTGAGTAAAATTATCATTGACATTAGGAAGGAAAAACAGTAACAAATTTGTGATGGTTACAGTAACACATTAGTAAAGGGAAATAAATTGGCAATGTTTACTTGTGAATAGGCAGAAGGGAGGATGTCACTAGCACACAACCCCAGGAGGACTTGCACCATCTCAACTATCTAGAACTTTCCATAGGCCTCAACATTGCCATTTCTGCAAGTTGTTCGGTGAGGCACACATCCTGGAACTCAGACTTACAAAGGAACCCATCCACAGACCTTCAGGTTGCCAAGCACCCAGGCAAAGGAAATGCTGTTTCTGAGATATTATATTAATTTCTGAAGAACAAAAGGTTCAAATCTGACTACTCCAAGAATAGCAACCACCAGGCAGAACAGGATTGAGTAACCAGTTAGAGCAAAACGGTCTTCCAGGAAAAGACAAACAAGTTTGTCATAAAGACATTAAATAACTATGCATGGAGCTCAATACAAAACATTGAGTGGAAATTGTGGAGACCTGTACAAAGAAGCTACGTGAGGAAAAATATGGACTAAAACAGGTGATGGGAAAGAGGAAGTCTATTCTGAATCAAAACTATGCTGTGCATCTTGGCTCCATGCACTTTAGGTTTATTTGCACACTCCTTTTAGAACGAGTGGGGGCTGGGGATCCAAAGCGGATGAAAGAGTTATTTATGAACAGACGGGACACCAGGATGGGGTGGTAAGAAAGCTATGGAGGAGTGTCTGGACTTGTGGATAAAGGAGGAAGCAGACATATGGGGAAATCTATATAGAAGAAACAGAGAGAGTGAAGAAGAGGCTAAAACAGGCAGATGGCTGGACTGTAAAGGAATAGCATTATGCAGGGGCTCTAAAAAGGGGAGGCAGCCCCTAAAGGCGGGCTAGCTAAGGGAAAAAAGGGTCAGGAGGTGACAGCTTGGAAAGTTTTTCGAAGTTGCAAAAATTAGATATAGATTAAAAATATTTTTAAATATATTTAAGAGCCAGGAGGAAAATGAGGCAAAATAAAAAAAGATGCCCACTTAAAAAAAGTAATCATAAGAAAAACAGTGGTTCCAAATTAACAGCAAATATTTTTAACAGAAGTGAGAAATTATAACTAATAAAAACTAAATATGTTGGGAAGAGTCCTTTAGGAACAAACATTCCTGTTTTCTTTCCACTAGGCTGCAAATGATACTCCCTGGCAAACTTTTTTGAACTACATTCTAACGCTGCAAAGGCATATTCGGGGCTATCAGGAACCTTCTAGATACTCAATATTCTCGAATCTAATCCACAACCTTGCCACAGTTTTAGATTCGGATTATAATTGTGTGGATATAATTCAGATTACAAAATCCGATTCGGGTTATAATTGTGTGGGTAGCTCTGGACTATGCATCCAACCCACACGTGATTCGCATCTGCATCTGATTTTTTAGTCCTCTAAAACTGCTGAAAGGGTGAAGATTAGATTTAAGAATATACAGTAAGTCTCTTGTAACATTTACCTTGCTGCGTAAGTTTTTCCTTCCAGATGTGAGGGCAAAGATGGTGACTTGTTCACCTTTGTATTTCTAGTATTTATTACTTAGTTTTGGCACAGACAAAGGTGTCAGTCAGTAAGTAGAGAATGGAAGAACAATTAAAAGTTACTTTGAGTCCCGGCAAAGGTAGCAAAATGGAATGGAGTTTTCAAAGTCATAATTTTGATATACACAGATGGAAATGCAGATGTATGTGGGTACCTATAAATTATGCATGAACATATTAAGATGATTATTCTACTAATATAGCCAGTACTATTTTATAGAATGGGCTGGGATTTAGCTCAGTTGATAGAGCGCTGCACTGCAGTCTCTGAGGTACTGAGTTCAATTACCAGCACCACAAAAATGGGAGAAGGACCTGGCAATCCACTCCAAAGGCAATCCCGCAACAGTCAGCCACTGAAAACCCTATGAGGGTCACTATGAGTCAGATACCGACTCTACGGCACCTAACAACAACAACATTTTATAGAATACTACTGTATCACTGCTAATATTCCTCAACTAACTTTGATCAATAACCAACAAGTTAATAAATGGCATCTGTGCTCTCCCATCTATCATGTGACTGACTCTTGACTCCAGTCCTCATTGGATAGCTCAGGATATTAATAGTGTCTAGAAAAAATATAAATTATGCTTTATTGTGTTTCACTTGCCAAGATTTATCATGGAATTCATTAATGCTTAAGAATAAAAAACCTTGGGACAGCTAATACATACACACTTTGCTTAATCTAATAAACATCAGCCAAAACCAATCAATATAATATGGCACACCTGCTAAGAAATTTTTACTTCTCCTCCCTCATTAAATATAAAACTTGCTTCAGACACAAATCTACCAAATTTGTATTTCATTGAATAATTAAGGTTTGCCACCAGTGAATGACTTTGAAGTTGGATTAACTCTCATTAATGAGTACAAATAAATAAGAAAGTAATTATGAGTTAGCACAAGGAAGTGGGTCACTTTGGCCACATCAGACCTAAACACCTCAGGCCCATAGTATTAATTTAAAAGAGAAGCACCTAACTTACACTTCAATAAACAATACTTGTCCTTCAATAAACAGTAGATGATGATGTGATCAAATATAAAGGAATAAAAATAGCCATCACATCCACCCTATCAGCGTCAACATCAACACGTCAAAGCCTGATCTCTGATCCTAAACCTCAGCTGCCATCTGCCAGTCACATCAGCTTCTAAGGGGCTACTTAAGGGGACCCTTACTGGCTTTTCCAAACCAAACCCTTCCAAATTAAATTGAGAACACAGGGAGTGGATTTCTTTTTAGAGAGCTGATGGCAAAGGAAATCTTGAACACCAAAGGAAGATAGAAAACCATAATGTAACCACCTCTGGTAAATACTTCAGGACCTCAGCAATATGAAGATTTGTCCAATTATCTCATTTGTTTCATATTTTTAGAATTCAAAAAATAGAAATGTCCAAGCACAGCCAGATCACACATCCTGCAAGTACCTTGCAGAAGAAGCAATTCTAGCTTAGAGGATGACAGCACCATTAAAGGCTCTTCCAACCCTGAGTTACTATGATAACATTTATACACACTGAGTAACACTCTGAAAAGGCATCCATTGTGCCTTTGCTCCTTGGAAGTGTATGACTCCCTTGTATTTGTCCCAGACTTCATGGGAAGAGCTCTGAATCCCAATTTAGTTCCATCCACATTAACCAATGTTCATGTCTCTGAATCCTTAACTTCCTCATCTGCAAAATGGGGATATGACTGCTGTCTTCTCACAGGGATGTAGGTAAAGATAAAATGAGAAATCATGAACACTACATAATGATGTAAGTGTTGCCATCTGTATCGCGTTTATGTCCCCACCCCACCCTCCTATCAAGTGGTGCAGCAGAACAAAATATGGTTACAAACAAAGCAAACCAGAAGGGCTGCGTGTCTAACTATCTATAATATACTTCATGTTCAAAAATAAAACAAGAAACACCCATGATTAAAGCCTGCCAATCAACAACCCCAATAAAAGCGGCACACAAAACCAGCCTCCCAGGGAGTGTAGTGCTGCAGGGCATGCGACCCCCCATCATTATTAAACCCAGGCACAGGTAAAGCACTCTGGCTTCTATCAAAGGGCACTTCAAAGAGCAAATCTGTACCCTCACATGTTTAGAAATGCTATAAAATCTGAAAATGCAAGATCAATGCAACAGACCATGGGGACCCATAAAGCCCACAGGAAAGCAGACAGGGCAGGCTCTACCTGGTTAATGTTAATCTGAGAGGGTGCATTCTCTGGGCACACAGCTGGACCCCATCAGAGCCTCCCCAGCTGCTCACAAGATCACCTAGCTGCCTCAGTCCCCCAAGAACTTCAAGTCTAAGCTGGAAATTTAGGAGAAAGTATCTCCAAAGGTAAGTTACCCAGACCATCTCCTGTTCTTACTTTTCACAAGGTAACATTTAGCAAAAATGTAACTATGAATTTCCATGTAGCAATGTCCAGACACACAGAAACACTATAGCATTTTCTAATGATTCTTAATAAAATCCCTTGGGTACTAACATTTTCTGATAGCCCCAATGAGGTATAAGGTTACTTCTTTCATCATCAAGTTTCTGTGTTCTCCCTCCAGTTCCCTCATCTCTTTCCTTTGTTCTTTCTCTTAACAAAATATGTGCCAAGTACCCACTCTGTGCCAGGTACCGAGGATGCAGAAATGCTTAAGACCAGAACTCACAGAACTGACAAGGAAGGTGAAAGAGAAAGGAGGATTGAGATTCACCTCAGGCAAATGCAAAAACAGGTCAACAGACAAGTATCGGGAAGAAAAAAATACAACAGGGAAAGGCACCCGGCGGAGGGGGCGGGGGGGTGCTTTCCTGGAAGGGGGACACCTAACTGAAGAAGTGGCAGTGGATCCACAGAAGGGATGCTAGGCTTGGCCCTCCATGCCCTGGTCAGTTGTGCACCACCCACCTCTACACTCAAAGAAAGATAAGCTTAGGTTTCTAACTCCTAGAATGTCTACTCAGACTTCTTCACCGCTTAAAAGAGGAAAACCCAGCCGAGTAAGGACTAGGACTCAAAAGTTAGGGGTTGCCTGATTTCCTTCCCAGCAACCCTATGCTCCAGCCAGTTAGAATGCTTTACAAATGAATTTGAAATATCAGTGTCCAGAGGCTTGCAAGGGGGCTTTTAAATTATCTATAGCTTTTGCAAGGGGGCTCTTAAATTACCTATAGCTTTTTAAATATCACAATGTTACCTCATATTCTACTACAGTCCTATGAGCATGTAAACATGACACAGTGGTGAATGAATGAAAAGAAACAACAGCAAGCCCCTACCACATGCCCAATCTAATCTATCTCGCCCTTCCTTCTGCACAACAACAAACGTGCTCAAGGAAGTCTTATCTTCACCGCACAGATGAGAAAACTGAGGTTCTGGTTCCACTCCTTGTGCCCTCTCACAACTCCTCATAAAGGGACTCCACCACAACCAGCACCCACACTGTACAAGCAACAGGGTTATCATCTGCACTGAGGCTCCAAATGACACTACCTGAGAAACTGCACTCCTAGTAATCAGCTACCAATAGTCTTCAAGGAAGCCATTTCAGGGTTAGTGCATTTCAACTTCAGCGTGATCTCTATTATTATTATTTAAGGTATTATTATTTAAGGTATTATTATCTCTGGTATTATTATTTAAGGTGTGACTCAGCAAACTCTTGAGGTGGCCTCAGCATATTAAATACAAGGTTCTGCCGTAAACTGTCAAGGTGGGAAAATCTTAGCAGACTACAATGAATTCAAATTCTGCACTAAAATGGGGGCAAAATTTGTAGAAGCTATTAAGTAAAAAATCAGCCACAAAAGAAAGAAAAATATATAAATATAGATTTTCAAAATCGCCATATAAGAAACCAATGTAGTAAAAATCCCTTTTGTTTAATATTTTAAAAAATTACAAAACTACCAAGTCTTAAAAATTAGTCTTATTGTTTTCATTGTCTGTGAATCATACTAGATCAATTGTGGAAGTGGGCAATAAAATGTATTTTCTCTTGGAGGCAAAGCCTAAAACAGAGCAAAATCATCTTCTTTTTGCCAAAGGCACACACTAATTGAAGTAGAAATAAAATGTGGGATAAAGAGAGATAAAAATACAAAGTTATGCATTGGTCCAATTAGTGGGTAGAGAGACTTAAATTATCAGTTCAAGGCATTCTATGAGTTTCAGCATTAAAAATCAAAAGTAAAATAGCTGTAAAGCAATGTGCACCTGGTCTTGATAGTAGAATCCATAGCAATTTCAAGAAAGTAATATTTTACATCTGGAAATGTTCCAACGACAAATGAGAACAAACCAGTAAATCCATAAAAGGATCTCAGAAAAGCTTTTATTTAAAAAAAAAAATGTGTTTCCATTTCTCAATCTAAGGTATATTTTACATAAAGCGCATACTTTTCAGCAGGCTAATCTGGCCCTAATATAAAATAATTGAAGTTGCATTATTTTTCACTATTCATACTTCAAACAATTCCTACACTTCAAAAGTTCTAGGGCCCTCAAGAGCAAGTAAATAGAAATAATATCCATACTGATATTTTGTTTTTTCATACTATAATGTTCAAGTACCTCAGAGAACATCTAAATTAAGTCAATTTTGTAGAGAAAAAACATATATACTCTTGAAAGTCCTAGAAACTCTATTCTCTAATAGAACTGATTGCATAATTACCATCAACACAAAGACTTATTCAGAAATAAGTATCAGATAATATAAATTTAGTTATTGGAATGCTGCCCCAACATAAGACAATGCTATACTCAAACAATGCTATACTCAACAATATGCTATACTCAACAATGCTATACTCAACAATGCTATACTCAAACCACATTACCAGAACCTCCATAAGACAGATTTGCTAAGACTGAGGATATAAACAAAAAAGTACATTAAGTGAATATTTGACTACTTCCGAGGAATCTGTATTAGGAGTTTTGTTGCTGGTACAACTGGATAAATTTGTGTCTCCCATCAAAGTTTAAAGCACTTCCAGTTTTCAATTAGAAAGGCTTTAAGAAAAAGGCAAACTATTACAGTATTAATATTTGCAAAAACTGAAAACAAGCGTTCTAGCATTCTGGCCACACTACCTTCCTCTCTCAACAGTTTCCTTCCCTTTTTGCCTAGCTTTCTGAATTATGCACTGTTAATAATAGGAGATTCTCATTCCCATAAAATAGAATGGGGTGTGTTTCATTATGCGTTTGTGTGTGTTGAAGACTGAGTCTTTATGGTAGCTGCACCGTTGAGGTATCTTAAGTTTTTAACATTGTTATAACTCAGAAGCTGTGGAAGGGCTACTGGGCATTTTGTCATTCACAGGATAGGTCATTGACCCTCCTATATAAGCTGCCTCACTTCCCCTCCCTGGCTGCTTGAGACTTATGCAGCCAGGAGTGAAGAATAGACATTTAATACATAAGAATCCACTGGGCCTATACAGTACATGGTCAGCTACTGGCACCTAAAAACAACAAGTTACCCATGTAAGGAGGTTATCCTGGTAGTTGGCCCTCATTTGCAAGCCTGGATTAGAGTGCATACATATGTCTTCAGTTAAAATCAGGAGCAAAAAGGGCATAGGTGTTAGGAGTGATTTTGTTGCCACTAGCTCATTTGATTTGCATTACTGGTAAATGAGTAAGCTATCATTTGCCTCTCCTTTGCCTTACAGATGTCAACAATAAAATCCATGTGAAATGCATTCTTGAGAGTTTTTCAGCTCTACCACCATAATACTGAATGTAGCTCTAAAAATATAATCCACCAGTTCCCCTAAAATAAACAAACTAAATTGATCACGCACCTAGAGTTCCTCAATGGTTGGGGGTATTTTTCCTATTCAATAGGACTATGAATCTTTCAAGGCCTTCTGCTTAAATAAAAAAATATTTATCTTTACTATTTAAATATATTTACAACATATTCCAACAAAGCGGTCTGACTGTAACACCATAGTTGGGGCCTGAGCCAACAGGCTACACAACAGGAAAGCTTTTAAGGGATTTCTCCAGTCTCTGGGATGGACCCAAGATTCAGTTGTTGCTGTTAGGTGCCTGAGTCCTATCTGACTCATAGTGATCCTCGTAGGGTTTTCAATGGCTGATTGATTTGGGATTGCTTTGGGAGTGGATTCCCACATCCTTCTCCCATAAGACCCGCGATTAGGGTGACAAATTATCCAGGTCCACCAGGACTGAGGGGTTTCCAAGGATGGAGGACTTTTAGTGTTGGCCATCCTACTGATATACCAATGCCTTTCCTCAAATACGGAACCCAAGGGGAAGCAACAAGTACGGCAGTTAAACACACTGTATGCCTATAAGTGATCCTTCAGCAAACAGCATCTTAGAAGGACCACAAATCAGTTTTCTGTACCTTCTCTAGATGCTTCCCTCTCTCTACCTAACAAGGTTAGAATAAGATTTCATAGATTAAAATGAAAGAATGAAGATTCTACATTTCTGACAGAAATACTGCAGATTCAGAAACCTACTTCATATTACTTTCAGAAAAAGAAAGCAAATTTCCACCTAACAATTGAGCTTAGATATGGGAAAGGACTCTATCAAACACACATATATCCTGAATAAAATATAACAAAGTTATATACACACCTAAACACAAAAGAAATTAAATTCCTACAGGGAATTCACAACCACAGCAGAGTATACAAAGTGGAAATAGCAAATCTATGGGCCCTAAGAGACCGGGGCTGGAGATTCAATGCCCAGTAAGGGACAGGTCCTAATCCCCCTACACAAAGTCAGAGATTTGGAAAGGCTACTGACTCCAAGTCACTGATCCAGAGAAATAGCCAGGAAACATTCTGGTGAGGGTTCTTGTGGGTAAAGAAAAGTTGCCTATGAGTAACCAAACCTCTGAAGCTTTTCCATATGCACTTGCAGAATCTAAATTTATTCTATTTACATAGTTTGGGAACCCCAAGTCATAAAATTAATGTAAAAACTAGTACCAGACCAGTAAAATTCCCAGGAAACTGGCAGAAACTAACATAAAACTACTTTGTAAGAAGTATCCCATAACCCACAGCACATGGGACAACCCAGAAAACAAATATCCCAGATGAAGATGAGCTCACAATCAAGAATTAGAAACACATGCAAAGAGATCCGCTAAGGACTAGTCAGCAGAAACACAAAGGATTAGCACCCCACAATCTTGACAAATAGAATAATTTGAAAAGACTATAAAGATAACTGCATTCAAAATATTAGTAGAGACAAAGGAAGTAACAAAAATCGTTAATGAGTGGAGGAGTTTGAAATTAGAAACATGGCCTTGAAACCAGAAACAGAGTTTGGGTTAAACAATATATTGAACACAATAAAAGCCAAATTAAGTGAAAAATAGATAAGAAATTATGCAGAAATCATGCATCTGTTCTGAGTTACCTTTATCAACACTTGGTATACAATACAGAACAGAAAAAAGACTGGTCCACAGAGAGCATAGATTCTGGTGAATGAAACAGAAGGAAAGTAAAAAAGATAGAAAATATAAAATGGATGTAAAGGGACACAGCTCTTCCTTACCCCTCTCTTCTTCCGATCTCTCCGCTCCTCGCCCTCCACTCTTGCACTGCTCTCCTCTCTCCAGCAACCACATGCGCCCCTCTCCCCTGTCTTGGGCCCACCATCTTCTCTGTCTACAAAAGGCAGTCTTCCTTCTAAAAGCCTGTTAACCTCTCCTTTTCTTACTGGCTTTACTTTCCCTTGGGGGATAGAAATAGCCTTATGCCAATTCACTGGGGAACCCAGGTTTTTCCAAGCTCCTTTCCAGATCTCCCTAAGCTTCTCCAGGTGCCTCAGTTTTCCCAATAATTATACCTTAAAGGTGTACTATCTTAATAAACCATCCCTATACTCTCTATTATTAAATATACATATATATAAAAGAGCATAATGTAGAACAAGGGCTTGGGGTTTTATAGAGGGCTGCTCTGTGCTCTCTGATCCCCTGGGTTCGATCCCCAGCATGGCAAAAATGGAAAAAGAATGGGGCAATCCACTCCGGAAGCAATCCTGAAACAATCACCCACTGAAAACACACTGAGGGTCTATATGAGTCAGAGCCGACTTCAGGGCACCTAACAACAACAATAATATAGAATGAAAACTTTCAAAAACCTAATTGGAATTTCATAAAGGAAATATAGAGTGAATAAGGAGCAGGCAATCTAAAAGTTTTGAAAGATATACAGTCAGCTATTCATAGGGTTTTCACTCCCAAGGCAATCCCCAAACAATCTGCCATTGAAAACCCTATGAAGGTCACTATGAGTCAGATACCGACTGGAGGGCACCTAACAACAACAATACAGTCAGCATGATGGAAAAAAACAATAAATTCTTAAATAGATGTAGACATGCCACAGGAAATATGCAAAACCTCCAAAACCAAAGGAACATTTTTAAAGCAATAGAAAATCTTTCATTATGAATATTTTGTCTAATGATTATTTTGAGTAAATGGATGCTCAATGTCTGCCTAATAGAATTAAGTTTAACACATGAGCTTAATGATACTTATTTTGACTGTTCACAAACATCTTATTTGCAGGTCTTCATTACTGAGAAATGTAACTAAAATTTTGGCAGGGGATGGGCTTTTCGTGTAATCTGATATTACTCCTCCAGTTTGCCTAATCAAGAATGAAACATAATTTTAGCCAGGCAACATGGCACACATCTGTAATCCCAGCAAATCAAGAAGCTGAGGGAGTAAGAGTGCAAGTTCCAGGCCACAGGCAGCCTGTGCAACTTAGTAAGACCCCGTCTCCAAAATTAAAAATAAAATACAACCTCGGAGTGTAGCTACATGGCAGAGCATTTACCTAATGTGTGAGGACCAGGATTCAATCCCCAGTACTGAGGCAGGGAAAAAAAAAGTTAAACATAATCTTTAATGAATTATAAAAACCATTATTATTATATATTTGCAACAAGTTAGAGAAATTTCTTCAAGTACTTTGTCTCCACTCCATAGCATTACAATTGCGACATAGTAAGGGCTCACAATTGAGAACTACAGGAAAAGGTACACCCTCTCTTTCACAAATGTCTATCAATAAACCACTGTTGTTGGTCTTTCAAGATTTCTTCTTTGTCGACAAGACTTCATTCATCCTTTCCATTTCAAAATTCAATCACTGGCTATTCCTTTGAAAGACTAAATACTATATGCCCCACACTGATTTGGTTCAAATTATTTTACTTAACAGGAAAATATAATACAGCAAAACAAAGACAACCACATTGCTGATATAATTGTGTGTTTATGAACATGTGTATAAGAAATGTTATTTCTCTCATATAGTAAATTCCATGATACACTATTCAAAGGCTACTGAATTAGAAAATACTACCATGCGAATAATAATGCAAAGATTCCACCCTTGTCTTCCATTACCATAAAGAGAAAAACTCCTATTAAATACTCTTTTCTCAATTTCATGATGCACATTATGCTCTTCAACATCATTTAACCTTTATATGGCATTTCACATTGCAAATTGCATTTTTAGTGTAGTAATCACAATTTTGGAAGGATTCCTTTTTATACACAATTCTCATCTTATCCTAGTTCAGCTAATTTGATCAAAAACCACTACAAATTAGGAAAACATCATTTTGATGAGGCAGTCACAAAATATTTAAAAACACCAACACCTACATATATATTTTACAGGATGAGAATGTCTTTGTATTTAAACTGAAAATTTGCAAAAACATTACATTCTCTTTTTTTTTTTTAATAAAAGCACTTTTAATGAGGCTGCATTAGATTTTGGCCCATTATTAAAAATATGTCCTCTAAATTTTTATTCATATATACACTAAGCATATTTCTTAGATACAAACCAATTATGAAAGTACATTTTTTCTGAGTAAGCAGTTATATAACTTATCACAAAAATTTAGTTAGAACTAATTACAAAGGACAAGCTTATCTACCAGTATCTTTGCTAAAAACTACAGTATTCTTACAAAAAAAAATGCAATGATGAAATATTCATCTGCTTATTGGATCAAGATGGTTCATAGGGTCATCCCTGATTATGGAGATATACTCATCGCTTCTGTACTTATCTCTTCAGCTGATTCAATGTCAAAGGGAAAAAATGACATTACTTAACATAGTTAGAAAAACCATTAGGTAAAGATGCTCATATACTTTCTACCTGGGCTTACGAAAGACCAACATCATTGTTAATGTAAATTTATATTTACTACCACAACACCAGCTTTGAAAACACTCAAAAATTCTTTCAACTTTACGAACTCTGAACGTAATTGGTGTTGGTGAGTGAATACAAGATTCTGTAAGATATTACATTTGAATGAGAGGGAAGAGTAAGTCCAGCACTTGTGCATATCTGTAAGTATGAACGTGGAAAAATAAGGTTTAATGGTGTGAACACGGGAATACAGGATGTTACAGTACTCCTTACTTATAAAGAGATCTGTTGTTGTTGTTGTTGGGTCTGACTCATAGCAACCCTATGTACAACAGAATGAAACACTCCTAACACTGTGCCATGCCCAGCACTATGTCAGTGCTTCTCTGACATTCATAGGGTTTTCAATGGTGACTGTTTCGGAGATTGTTTTAAGCATAGGCTGCCAGGTCCTGCTCCCATTTTTGCAGTGCTGGGGACAGAACCCAGGGCCTCAAAGAGCGCAGAGCAACACTCTCCCAATTGAGCCAAACCCCAGCCCATAAAGAGATTTAGAAAACAAACAAGTCTGTGAATATGGTGGCAAAGAAAAATTTCTTAGTGTCCGAGTTTTCGTGATGATGTTGTTGTTGTTGTTGTTGTTGTTGTTGTTAGGTGTTGCTGAGTCGGGTTTGACTCATAGTGACCTTATATACAACAAAATAAAACACTCCTTGACACTGTGTGATGCCCAGCACTATGTCAGTGCTCCTCTGCTATTCATAAGGCTTTCAATGGCTGATTGTTTCGGGGTTGTTTCAGGAGTGGGCTGCCAGATCCTCGTTTTTTTAGTGCTAAAGATCGAACCCAGGGCCTCAGAGAGCGCAGAGCAGCACTCTACCAACTAAGCTACACCCTAGCCCTTTCATGAATATAGTTTCCATAAAGACCATCAACTGAATGCTGATTATGAATAGTCAAATACCTACATGGAGTTTTGAAAGTCAACTTGTTTGGCTGGGTGCTGGGGTGACACCTGTCAGAGAAGCTGAGCAGGATGACAAATTCGAGGCCAGAGGTAATCTATGCAACTTAGCAAGATTCTGTCTCAAAATTTAAAAAACAGGGGAGCACCATGGCTCAGTGGTGGAGGGTGTGCCTAGCATGTATGGGGTCCTGGGTTAAACCAACTCTTAAGTGTCAAGAAAAGAAAGTCCACTTGTTTGACTCTCATTAAAAACATTTATCTTCTTCTTTGTGTGGGATGCAGTTATAGAATCTCTTCACTTTTTATACTTAGAATTAATTTTTCCTATATTTGCAGATTTGGGCTGGGATTTAGGTCAGTTGGTAGAGTGCTGCGCTGTAGTCTCTGAGGTCCCGAGTTCTATTCCCAGCACCACAAAAATGGGAGAAGGATTTGGCAATCCACTCCTGAGGCAATCCTGAAACAGCCATTAAAAACCCTATGAGGGTCGCTATGAGTCGGACACGACTTGACGGCACTTAACAACAACAACAACATTTGCAGATTTAAGAAAAAAGTAGCTGCAAACCGCCACCCAAACTATACTGTAAAAGAAATGTAAATAAGTGTAGTAGTCGACAAGAAGATACATTTTATATTTACTACATAGACTTAAAAATCACAAAATATTAACAAGTGATTATATTCTTTTACTGGGACAACATAACCCACAAACAAACTCTGTCTCTGATTTAATTCTCCCACCATTTTCCTTTTACCCTCCTTCAGATAGAGCAATGTCCAATACACACACAATCTGCCAGTGTCATGTCCACACTGACTCTGCACATTTTTATGCATTTACAAAAGTAAATATAATGGAAAACTCACACAACTTTTTTAGCAACTCTATCACTATTAATGAAACTCAGGGAACTTTTAGCAACTCTGTCACCATTTTCATCTGTAAAATACATTGAGAGGGACTCAGCAGACATAATTTTGAATATAAACACACAATGAAAATCATCTTAATTAAACAGAACCTAAAACTCTTAAGTTATCATCAGTAGGGAACGCATCATTTAATACTTAAAAAACAAAATCCCCCAGACACTCCTCATTTGCTATGTGCCTGGGATTGGGCAAAGAGGTTTACAGATTTTTTTTCCTTTATGCTTACATAAAAGGAAAACTTTTTATGTTCTAATAGTTGGAAATCCAACTGTTCCTATTTTACAGAAGCTGATACACCCATTCTAAATTAAGGGGGATAAAATTAGGTTCTCTGTGACCATGGAAACAATTACAATTGTGATACACTAAAGGGGAAGGGTACAGGCTGTGTCATAACCTATTGGTTTGAATTCCTGGGTTCTACTTAGTGGCTCTATACCTTGAAGCAAGTTATTTGAAGTCTCTGAGCCTCATTTGTCTTAGATGTAAAATGGGGATAATCTTATCCAGAAGGGTGGGAAGAATTAAATGAGGTTAAGTGAGATAATGCACTGCCTAGGACATGGTAAATACTCCGCAAAGATAAGGTTTCTCCTTGTCTTCCCAGACAAAAATCCCCTTTGCCAATATACCACGAAAGTAAAATGCTCTCCTTTTCCATTAGAAAACAACAAAACTCAGCTATAGTCTGTATTCATCAAACTTGTCAAGCTGCTCAACATCCATTATTCTTTTTTTATTATATTTAAGGCACTTAAAATAATCTCCCAGTGATTTATTCTCCTTTTAACTAGATGCGGTAATTAGAATATCTTTTATGATACTGCAGAATTTTCATTTCAGTCAAGGTGTGACTGTTTTAGAAAGCCACCGTTCACTGAAGATATTACAACCCAGAAACTAACTGCTTTTATTCTCATCTTGAATAGAAGCACAAACACAGAATGAAGACGATACATGGTGTATTTCTATAGCTGAAAGACGAAGACGCTCAAGCAAGCACGAGCCAGTAATTCCCAAAATACCTTTCATGAACTGAAAAACAGATACGTATGTTGCCATGGCATTCGACAAAATTAATACATTTAAAATTTGGATTATGTATGGAAGAACTGTCTGGTAAGGTTTTTTTTTTTTTCCTTCCTATAATGGTGGCATTGGGAGAAGGACCTGGCAACCCCCTCCCAAAAATCAATCTCTGCCATTGAAAACCCTATGAACAGCAAAGAAGCACTGACAATAGTGTTTCCCCTGTTGTACAGAGGGTCGCTATGAGTCAGATACCGACTCGACGGCACCTAACAACAACAACAATAACATAATGCTGGCATATAACCATTTCCTTGAAAATCATCCAATATATATATATTCCCAAGAAGAAAAAGGGCAGCAAAAAGTTCAGCATATTTTGGGGAATTCAAATAAGTGCAGAGATTAAGACAGGCACAGTGGCACACATGTGTAATCCCAGTGACCTGGGAGGCAGAGGCAGAAGGATCTCAAGGACCAGGCCAGAGACAGCCTGTGAAACTTAGCAAGACCTTGGGTTAAAATTTTAAAAATAAAAACAAAAACATAAGTATAAATGGACTGGGAGTACAGCTCAGTGGTAGAGCGCTTGCAAGGCATGAGTGAGGCCCTGGGTTCAACCACCCAGTACCAAATACATACAATACAGACAGACAGATATAAGTGCAGAGGTTAGATACTAATATTACTTGTCAAGCGCAGGCTTGCTTTGCCCCAATTCTGTTGAATACGCTAAGAGTGATAACTATGTGTATGTTAAGACTCCAGAACTGGCTCCGTCATTCGCTAGCTGGGTTATCCTTAAGTCCTTTAATTTCTCTGGGATTCAATTTCCTCCACTGTGAAATGAAAATTTCAACAATAATATTTGTTACATACTTCTTGTGTGTGAGAACTGAAGTATTCTGTGTATGTTTACTCCTGCATTTAATCCTCACGATATGCAAGGGAGCGGAGTACTGTGCTAGCATCCCATTTTTGAGGAAAGGCAAAGAGGTCAAAGAGAGGTGAAATAACCCATTCTAAAGCTGCATTCTCCTGATCCTAAGATTTTGCTAACCTGTTCCCATTCCCAATGTTTAGATGCGATCATTTCTAACATTCCTTAAAAGAATAAAATTCCAAGATTCCATGCTTTTTCTTTTGCAGACCTTTCTTCATTCTTCTGTAAGTTATCTGTTTATCACCCTGGACTAGCTAAATCTCTTAAGAGTTAGATACTAGTTATTACACATTTTTATGCATACCTAGTACAAATAAAGACAAAGCCCTGTAAGCATAAAACAAGCAACCTTAATGACTTGTAAGTAAATTCCAGAAGGTAGTGGCTGAATTCTTAAGAGACAAGTTAATCACTTGCCTTAGGGTCCACAACATAACACTCTAGATAAACCAGTATACACAGCTATCAGTCAGCTGGAAAGACTGGCAAAATCAAGCAAAAACTAACTGGATCTGCACTCTGGAGTCTCTTTGAAAAGATTTGAACTTAAAGAGTATTTCTAGACTACTTTCACAGCAAGTAAGTAAAATATCTACCTGTAGATGTATATCATGCACCACCCTGGATTATATAGAAGGGTGTGTGTACCATACACCATTAGAGGTAACAAAGTGTTGGGACTGCAAGCAGGGACTCTCCAAAGAAAGAGATCACATTCAAATCCTAGCTCAGTGAAACAAAGGACCCAGGACTACGGAAAAGTGACTTAGCCTAATATACGCCTCAGTTTACTCATCTGCAAAGCAGGCATCTGCTACCTCAAGAAACAAGTGTAAAGATTATCACTAGTCACTGAATGGAAGGTGCTTAGAACTGAACCTGGCACATGTTACCTAAGTAATAGTATGAATGATTACTAAAGAGAGTGTGTGTGGAGCCGGGCGCAGTGGCACACGCCTGTAATCCCAGTGACTTGGGAGGTGGAGGCAGGAGGATTGCAAGTTCAAGACCAGAGACAGTCTGCATAACTTAGCGAGACTCTGTCTCAAAAAGTTAAAAAGTGGGCTGAGGGTGCAGCTCAGTGGTCCAGCACTTGCAGAGCATGCAGGTGCAAGGCCCTGGGTTCAACTCCCAGTACTGCAAAAAAAGAGAGAGAGAGAGAGAGAGAGAGAGAGAGAGAGAGAGAGAGAGAACATATAATTCTGCACATTTGAAAAGATACACATTTTTGATCATTTACAAAAAAACGGCTGTCTTCAGTCAAGCAAAAGGTACTAAAGAAATCAGTCTTTGCTCTTTAAGTTCAGTAGTGTTGTTTGTCTCGTTCACTTCTTTATTTACTCAATGAATAATAACTAAATAACTTCTCTGTGCCAGACAACATGCCAGGAGAAAGGAATATGGCAATGACTAAAGGACACATGGTCCCTGTCCCTACGGAACCTATGCAATAGGACACAGCACAGACTTTAAAAAATAATTTCACTCATGGGCTGTTTTGGTTTTTGGTTTTATAACTGAAAGGGTTCTAGTCAGAGCTGCATAGTTTTTACTTTAATCAATTTCTGTTGATCTTATATATCAGTGTGACCTCCTACATACAAAGACACCCAACACTAGAAAACACAAGTGCAGCCGGGCTTGGTGGCGCACACCTATAATCCCAGCAGATTGGGAGGCGAAGGTGGGAGGATCGCAAGTTCGAGACCAGAGGCAGTCTGTGTAACTTAGTGAGACCCTGTCTCAAAAAGTAAAAAAAAATGGGCCGGGGGTGCAACTCAGTGGTCCAGCACTTGCAGAGCATACAGGAACAAGGCCCTGGGTTTAACCCCCAGTACCACAAAAAAAAGAAAAGAAAAGAAAATACAAGTGCACAAACAAGAATAACTACAAATTAAAGTGTAAAAGTAAAAAAGAAACATAATGAGCAGCTCCAATAGCCAATAGTACCTTTATTTGCAAATCCACAATAAATCAGTATTGTCAAATATCTTCTAAGCACTAATAATAACGAACACTGCAAGTGTGAAATGTTATGGTGGAGGCCAGATAACAAGCAACAGTCAGAGGAGCAGCGGTGGACTGTTATTTCTATTTGTGTTGTAATAATAGGAGGGGAACTGGAGAAGACATAAAGAAGGATAAAGTTTAACTTTTAAGAATTTACAAATTAAGTCTCCCAAAATTAACCAGATGCACAGTATGTTCCTATGATCAAGTATCAGCAACCAAAAGTAGGTGAGAAAAATAATAAATTTTCAGCTTTGAAGGCTGTAATAATATCACCATTATAATTCATCCCAATATATCAACACAGGCTTTACATTAGCAGCCTTACTTTCAAAAATAGACATAGCACCACTATAACATTTCATACTTTCAGTGTTTGGAAAGAATGTCAGGGAAAGCTACCAGCACGTGTTTCCATCAATCAGACTAAGTGAAGGGAAGAAAAATGGAAAAAAAGAAACAAGGAAAGAAAACCACAGATCCTGCATTGTGTGGGCAGAGGGAGGGCTAAGTCTCAGCTCCTGAAGAGGAACATTCTCCAAAGTTCCCCGCTGATTCCAGACAGATGCCAACAGCTGTTGAGTCACCGGTGTCTAAAACAGACATGGCTTTACTACAAATCCACTTCTACAATTTTTAAACTTCACCTGATTCGATGCAGCAAGGCAGACGTCACCTCCCCTCTAAAACTGCACTTCAATTTAATTGCACTATCCTTATTCAGTGTTATCACTGTGTCTCTTTAAAATGATGGTATAAAATAATATCCTATGGTAGGGTTCCTAACAGGCTGTGGCTGGATGTATTTTGACATCATATTATAAATTATGCTCTGAATATGATTTCTGTCAAGCAGACATCCATGCTTGTATTTGCAATAAAACATTCTGATGGGTTAAGACTGAGCTGGTCATTTGCTTGACAAAATTTATTAAAACTGACATCCTGTGAATCCAGGCAATATAGAGCCATATAGATAGCTATCTATGACTACCACTGATATCTATTTAAATCCTGAGTGTGAAGAACTGCAAGAAAGGAAAAGCTCCTTTAAAAGGTATAAACAAAGAGACGCAAGCATCCCTACCAAAGCCTTGTGCACACTCAAATTTCTGAAGACATTTAATATATTTAGGTCATCCTTTTAATGCACTATTTGAAAAAGTGGTGAGAGAACTTTGGTCCGGGGAAAGTTAGCTCAGCCCAAAGAGGCTGACTAACAATGCTGTAAAATCCTCCATCTGTGACCTGCCGCTCTAGTACCAGACCTCTTTAGAAAGCAAACTGCCATTTGCACAATGATTCAATGGTATATAAAAACAAGGGTAAAGACATAAAATAACAACCCTGTTTTATCAACTAAGACCAGAATTTACATCCCCATCAAATGTCACAGCACTCACATTCCTTGTCATGCACCCAGGGAGCTGAGGGAGGTTTTGTGACCTCATCAGCCCCCACCCTCCCCATTTCAAGGAGGAAACAAGCTTCTGTGTGTTCTGTGCACACCCTACTCTGCTCGGTGATCTGAACAAGTCTAAGTAATGTCTGGAAATGTAAATATGTAAAATTCTGGTTGAGATCTGAATCCCGATTTCTTGAAATAGAAAATGTGTGAAATGATTTGCTGGGCACATTGCACCTGTTTATTTTAATGATTAACATGGACGTACGGCTTTGTTTTCTAACAATCGTGAAAGGGAATCCCATGGAGGAATCCCACGCTATGGAGGTGGTAACCTTCATTTAGGGGGTAATCTCTTAGAAGTGGTCAGCAACAGAAATGATTTGCAAAATAATTAGATTCTGTGGCCACACAGATCTTGCCAAGAATGGAGTCAGAATAATTTATCCTTTCGGTTCCTGGTGGCGTGTTAGCATATGCTGAATAAATTTTGACCCCAAATGCTTACTCTGTCACCTGACTCTGACTCCCCTCCCTAATCTCAAGAAGATCTTTCTTCAGTCCATCCAAAACTATTAAACCAATAGTGAAACTATCTTCCACCCCTTACAACAAATTATCAGCATAGTCCTGGCCCAGACGACTATTCTGAAAACCAAGAACTATCATCAGACAATAATCAAATGCAATAAATCTTGCACTTTTCTTGTATGGCCAATATAGTAACTATGGATTCCTTAAGTAAATATTATTAACAGGCCACTAATGTCGGAACCTTTAATTTACAGCACCTGAGAGAGAGAGATAACTTCTTCAAGCTATGTATCAAGAGTTTTCTAGAAATCTCACTCTACTCTTAGACACCTATCAGGAGAACTACTTTAATTTGTGTTTCTAATAGTAGTCAGCCTGCAGCCATAGCCTTGTGGCATCGGATCCCGTCAGATCTCGGAAGCTAAGCAGGGTAGGGCCTGGTTAAGTACCTGGATGGGAGACCGCCTGGGAACACCAGGTGCTGTAGGCTTGGGAGAAGGGCCTGGCAACCCCCTCCCAAAAACCAATCTGCCATTGAAAACCCTATGCACAGCAGAGAAGCACTGACAATAGTGTTTCCCCTGTTGTACAGAGGGTCACTATGAGTTGGATACCAACTCGAGGGCACCTAACAACAACAATAGTAGTCAAAATGAAATAAGTTTAGATGCTCAAAAAGAAAAACTACTTTAATAATCATTTCAATAGTTTCCTTTTACAGAAGCACACCCAAATTGGTTGCTGTTCTATCTAAAGTCAGTATTTACAAACCCGTTTTCCTGGACTCCTCAAAGACACTGACTTAGTATTTGGTACAGGATGGGCCTCTTCACCATCACAGCACTGCACTTCTAATTCCTGACCTCTTATTTCACATCCAGTATATTTTCCTCTGTTCTTACCCTGTTGTTTAAGATCATGTGACCCACAGTTGGTGCGTTACCAACTTGCAGTTAATTGTTATCGTTGTTGTTGTTAGGTGCCACGGAGTAGGGTCCAACTCATTAGCTACCCTCACAGGGTTTTCAATGGCTGGCTGTTTTGGGATTGCTTTGGGAATGGGTTGCCAAGTCCTACTCCTGTTTTAGTAGGGTCCCTCATAGGGTTTTCAATGGCCGATTGTTTCAGGGTTGCTTTGGGAGTTGATTGCCATGACCTTCTCCTATTTTTGTGGTGCTGGGAACCGAACCTGGATCCTCACAGAGTGCAGAGCAGTGCTCTACCCACTGAGCTAAACCCCAGCCTGCAGTTAATTTAGTAGGTACAAATATTTCAGCTACAGTCTCTTCTTCAGTAAAATTACACAGGCCAGAAATTTGGTCTTGTGTGTGTGTAGTAAAGCACCATGTATACTGACTGTTATATAAATAATGAAAATTAAATTACAGGATTTTAGGGACACATTCCAAACAATCCATTTTACTGCCAACTACACTGGGCGCATGACCAGCTGTGGAGAAAAGGATGTCCCCCTCCTCTTAAATCTTTATGTATCCCTTTTCATTGATTCCGATAAAAATGGATTGAATCAGGTATGTTATGCCCAACCTTCTAAAATATCTGCATCAGAATCATTATGCTGATTCCAAAAACCCTCTTTGTTTAATGTTTATTGCTGCATGGATCTGAATGAAATATCCATTTTCTCCCCACTTCAATGTGACCGAAATGCCAATGCCAAAATCACTTTATTTGTATGTTACTCTTTCAAATGCCTTGAAAATTATTTTCCGGCTCCACAATATGGGTTATACAACCAATTGTAGCTAATATTTTTAGTGCTTTCTCCATGCAACACTGTAGCCGGCACCTTCCATAGACAAGCTTATTCTCTCCTCACAAATCCCACAAGTAGACACTATCACTCTTGCCACTTTACAGATGAGCACACTGAGACTCAGAAAGGTAGATGAACTTTCTCAAGGTCACATACCTGGTGAATAAGAGAGCCAGACTTTAAACTTTATAGTTCAACTCCACAATAAAATCTCTCAACCTCTACCAATGGCTTCATGAACCCACCTCCAGCTTAGACAGTGTCCACGTCTCCATCTCCATGAGCAACTTCTAATGTCCCTTCTGACTCCTTATTGCTCTTTATCTGAGGTGCTTGCACTATCTCTCTTGCACACGAATTAACCCTACAACTCCTACTTGCCAAGTTACTTCCCTTGATTTATTTTAAATGCACTTCTGAATATGTCATCATCCTCAAAAGCCTAAAGAAAAAGATGAGGGAAATCCAATGGAAAAGAAAGAACACAATGGAAAACAGAACCCCTGGTTTCTATATTTTTTTTTTTTTTTTTTTAGGTAAAACTGAAAAACAAAGAAAAAATCCCTGAATATTTTCCATGTTGAATTAAGTCCTAGCTCATGAGACCAGCACCAAATGGCAATCACCATTTTCTGGCAGCTTGGAGGAAGTCCTTGGTGCCATACAAGCAACTAAAACTTAAAGATCATTATTTTACTTCAAAAATAATTTACTTAGGGGTTCTCAAAGTACAAAGCGATCTTTAATTTAGATTTTTCAAATGTCTTACCCCATTCCTTCTACTATGTCTATTTAGTTACACCTATGCCTCCAACCATACTGTAAGCTTCATCATGAAATCCAAACTATTTTGTGTCTATCTTTTCATTCCTTACAGAAACTAGTACAGTGCTTTACTCTACAGTTCACTGTCAGAAATAGTGGTTAAGACTGACGAAAATGAATTTCTGTTATATTCCAGACCACTTATGAATAAAATTAAGATCACAACTATATTATAAATCATTTAAGTTTAATCCTAACATTGATGATGGGGTAAGACTTTATACCTATGTTACAAAAGTAGCTACTACACTTCTTTGTCAGCCCCAAGATTAACTTACTGTAAAATAATTACTGGCTCTGATCAATTTTTCCAACTCTAAAGGACTATTTCCTTCAGTAATTTCATTCACACTAGCAATACCTCCTTAAAGCACTGACTTTCTGTGTTTTTTCTCACTTTCCTTTTATTTTTTTTTTCCTTCATTTTTAATCTCCAAGAGAAAAGGCCAGGAAACAAAACACACCAGCACCAAACTTGAAAATGATGCAGAAATGAAACCCCCTGTAGCAGTAACACTGTTTTTATACATTGCTTAATGGGCAGAATGCCACTGAGTGGATGGATGGCTGCAGTTCAACTGATGTGTCCTACCACGCCACAAGCAGCTGCAGAACCGGGAGACTGAACTGCAGCCTCCCCATTAAAGCTCCTTTCATCCATTGTTACACATAATGTGATCTAAGGGATCATTTACAGGATCTCATAGAAAGTTTAAATGTTGTTTGATGAGACTCATTAGATATTTAAATCAGAAATGAATGGCACAGCAAGAAAAGCAATCACGGTATACCTAAAGTGGAGCACAAAACTTCCAGGGTAGTCTCTACTCACTGGCTGCTTGTCTTGGTACTCGCGTACACCATACTAAGAACACAAACGGTGGAGGGGGAAACATCATAGATGTCAAATTTGCCTTCAGATCTACATATTTCCGCTACTGAGTAGCTCAAAGGGAGCTTGTCATATGAAAAGGCATGGCTCACTTTTGTAAGAATGACTCAGAGACAACAGCAAAATCCGGCCCTTGCGGTCAACCAAAGCATTTAGACAATTTTGCAAAAAATAACATCACATGTGGCTGTTCTTAATGTCCTCTTTTAGTGGCTTCATTTGCTATACTTCATTTGGGTAAGGATGTTTGGTTCCAATTGACCCTTAACATCAAGATTCTCAGGGCGTTTCACAGGAGAGAAGACAACGGAACAGAGTGAATGGTGACTGTGAGTTCCACAGCTATGTCCTAAGATACCCTTCAGCGAGCTTTGCTTATAAACTCTGCTTTCCCTACTGGTACATGGAAGGGGCGCCCTGGAATGCACAATGACATAGGACATGCATCAAACATCATGTCTTCCTGAGCTTCAACTTCACAGGTATTTTCTACACCAGGATGCAAATAAATTTTAAGCTTTGGGTGACAACTTCCAGCCAAGTCTCCAAGTTCCTGTGTTTATGTATTTACTTTCTATCTGTGGTTTAGACGGAAAGGTTTACAAAGCTCTGTGGTCTATTGTGTACACAGTGGATCAGTAAATATCAGGGATGAGTAAGATAACACATCATAATATTCAAGGTGTGGTAAAGCTAGTGGCTGCTCCAAGCATATTTAGGAAACCAAGAACATAATAACTGTACTAAGTATGCAAGCCTTAAAATAAGCCTCACAAACGTTAGAATGGTATAACCCTACATAGGATCAAGGGCTGGGATTTAGCTCAGTTGGTAGAGCGCTGCGTTGCAGTCTCTGAGGTCCCAAGTTCAATTCCCAGCACCACAAAAATGGGAGAAGGACCTGGCAATCCATTCCCTAAGGCAATCCCGAAACAGCCATTGAAAACCCTATGAAGGTCGCTATGAGTCGGATACCGACTCGACAGTACCTAACACCACCACCACATAGAATCAAGTCTGATCCAGGAGAATCCAACTTTTCCATTTGCTTTAAGAGAAAGATGAGAGCGACAACAGACTGAAGACAAAAAGCAAGCATCCATTCTGATCCCACAGCACATTAAAATCATTCATTATTAAATTTTTGAAAACATATTAAAAATTATAATTAGCTAAGAAATATAAAATTATCTAAATATAAAAGAAATATGTAAATTGCCTAGGTTTTTTTTTTTTTTTAAGATTTATATGTAAAGTGTTTTGTTTTGCTGTAGCGGGGGTTGAACCAAGGGCCTTGTGCTTGCATGCTTTGCAAGTGCTGTACCACTGAGCTGTACCTCCAGTCCATTTTTTTATTTTTTGAGACAAGGTCTCACCAAATTATGCAGACTGCCTCTGGTCTCAAACTTGTGATCCTCCTGCCTCTGCCTCCTGAGCCTCTGAGATTACAGGCATGCGATACTGCTCCTAGCTTGTTTTGTTTTTTAAAGATTTACAGAACAGAGCTAGAGATGTAGCTCAGTGGGAGAGCATTTGCCTAGCATGTGCAAGGCCCTGGGTTCAATTCCCAGCACCAAAAAGAAAAAACAAAAATAAAATTTATAGAACAGTTTTAATGAGTAAGAGAAAAACCCAAAGTCAGCATAGTACACTAAAAAGATACAACCTTAACCCCACTTTAAAGAATTATACATATTGTATATTATACTCTTATGAGTAATACCATGTCATTCTGTACTTAACTATCTCAGCAAAATATAGAAATATATTTTCTATTTTAATTTCAGTATTGAATAAGATTGAGGGGAGATTGGTGAAGCAGGAAAAACTTTAAGGGGTGTAACACTAATTTTATCAATGGAGGGTATACATGGAATTCTAACTTCCCTATAAATTTTTCCCTGTTGAGTCAAAGGAAGTAGTAGCTTCTTTCTCTGTAACCCTACGGCACTTGAAATTCTTATCATATTTTTAATACTCTGCCTTATAGTCATGTGTATGTACACTGCCTTCAATTAGGCAAGTCACTTCTAAGACCTCTCGAAACATAACTTCTCATGTACACAATTCAAATCATCAAGCTACTTTTAAGGATTCAAAAGTATTAAAAATATATTTATGAAAGGACCCTGAAAGTTCAGCAAAAAGCATGGATACTGTCACGTTCTTTGAAGGAAGCAAGCAGGGTGACTATGTTCAATGTGCACGCACAAGGCTGGAGGTGCCGTGCGGGGCCCTGGTACTACCTAGAATTTCAACATCTTTTCCAGACCCTGGAGCAGACCTTCACGCGCATTTATTACTCCATAAGTATTACTGAAAGCAAAGCGAACGCTTTAATTCACAGGGAAAAAAGAAAAAAAGGAGAAAAAGAAGAAAAGGAAAGAAACTTAAACCAAAAGGTTAACATGAACCAGTTTAGCCAAAAGTGGCTGAGGCTGCCTATTACCAAAATCTGATGAGTGACAGGGATCAACAGCAGGGCGCTTCCTTCCCTTTTCTTCATTTAGTTCAAAAATACTTTGGCTTTATCTAAACTGCAGATAACGTTTCTTCCCGATGGACACTCATATTTTATGTGTGGCGAATTCACAAGGAAAAGATGTTTCCGAAAGCTTAGCTCTTCTTTTTATTTCCCTTCCAAAACCCTTTTGACCTTTCGCTAAACTTTAGAGGCAAGTGGTTGACTAAAACAATCAACATACGAGTTAACGGTAATTTGTGAAACCTAGCAATCCAACTTACAAAGCACAACCTATAAAAACATGAAAATCTCATCCACAAATTCAAACAATGCAAACGCTGAAAAGCAAGTTGCCTATCCAGCCAAGGAAAGTCATCAATTTGACTGCCTGAGCCAGCTGTAACTCTCCAACAGACTGAGAAGTTTTCAAATTAATTTGGTCACTAGTGCATCCGTATATCCAGGGCACAAAACACAGACTATATGGGTACAAATCCCAAGCTAGTACCATTTTCAAAAATACGATTTTTATCTAACACAAAAATATTTGTGGTGGAGAGCTTTTTGATGGAGATCATTGGTACTGCAGATTTGCAAAAATTAATAATATAAATACACTATTATAATGCATTCCCTCCACAACCTGCCCACTGAATAGTCTATGTATATTGTATGTATTCTCATAAAAGCTTTCATTACCCAATACCCACAAGTTCCAGAAATAAAGCTATAAAACTCTCAGTTAAAAACTAAGGTAGAGAAAAGTCCCTAATCCTTCCTTCTCAGTGTTACATCAAATGTCTTTTAGTAACTGCATTAGAAAGCAATTACAGCTTAATAGCTGTCTAAATCCATTATCAGTGTACATTTAACCTTTCAATATTTAAAGATAATATTTAATTTGAGCAAATTAATGGACTGCCTGTGAGACCAAATACATCTATTTAGTCTCTCTGGTTTTCCATCAACGATATTTCTCTTTAGAGACTGGGCCTTGTGACAAGAAGTCTGGTAAAAATGGAGTTCTTTCTATTTGTAGTTTAAGCAGATATTAATAAATGAGAGGCCAACCTAACCCCAAATGAGAAGTAAGGTCCTTATTAACTGTAAGTGTCTTTTGCCATTAACAGAGCTGCTTTTAATTCTTTGCAGATTAATTTGGATCATTAATGGTTAAGTGAGTTCATATACCTTTATCTTTCAAAGTCGTTTCTTTTCAAATTCCAAATCATTTAATCTCTTTGACTTTAAGAGGACTGAGTGGTTTTCCAGAACAGTATTTTCTCCACAATGCTGTTTTTCACGTCCTCTGTTCAAGAGTAATACCGTTTAAGAACTCTGACAATGGCTTTAACAGCTCAGTTGTATTGGAAGAAACCAGGTCAATAAGCAAAAACTCCACTGTAGAAAGAATAACATAGCTGCCCAGTAGCATTATATGAATAAATGCAAACAAAATACTAAATGAACAGCAGTATTCAGCTGGGGCTGGCATTTAGCTCAGTTGGTAGAGCGCTGCTCTGCAGTCTCGAGGTCCTGAGTTCAATTCCCAGAACACAAAAATGAAACAAGGATGTGGCAATCCACTCCCAAGGCAATCCCGAAACAATCAGCCATTGAAAACCCTATGAGGGTCGCTATGAGTTGGACATGACTCCACAGCAGCTAACAATAATACATACTTAGCTATCAATAGGCAAATGCAAATTCTCCAACTGAAAAGTTTTATGTTTCAAAGGTCTATCGCATTGAGAATGTTAAAAAAAAAAATCTATAGGAATTTTTCCTATAGTATAATAAATATACACTATTACTTTTGTTTGGACTGAGGTTTAGCTCAGTTGTTAGGGTGCTGCTCTGTGCTCCCTGAGGGACTAGGTACGATCCCCAGCACTGCAAAAAATGGGAGAAGGACCTGGCAACCTACTCCCAAAACAATCTTGAAACAATCAGCCATTGAAAACTGTATGGATAGCAGAGAAGCACTGTCAGATATAGTGCCTCTTTCATACGATCACTATGTACACAAAGTCACTGAGAACAGGACCCGACTCAAAAGACTCATAGCAACCCTCATAGGGTTTTCAATGGCTGACTGTTTTGGGATTGCCTTGGGAGTGGATTGCCAGGCCCTTCTCCCATTTTTGGGGTGCTGGGAATTGAACTCAGGACCTCAGGGACTGCAGCATAGCGCTCTACAAACTGAGCTAAATCCCAGCCCAAACAGCACCTAAGGACATTTACTTTTCTTTTAAAAAAGTTAATCATATGGCTCATTAAAATGAAATTACTGAATTATCTATTTCATGACCGTTACTCAATTCAATACTGTTACAACTCAAGTGCTCTAGTGTCTACAAATCTGGAAAATTCAGAGAATTTGGTTGACATCTTAGTCACACTGACAATTTCATCTAATTCTAGTATGAGGAAAGTACTTTAAAGACTAAACTAAAATGTAGCTTGTCCCTGTCACTCATTGCTGCCATCCCCAACTTTCATAAGTCTCTAGGTCCCAAAACTCAGGACCACCTCTTACCCACTGCTCATCGTCCAAAAGCACCTTTGCCTTTGTCCATGCCCCTATACAAAACAAGTACCTTCCACCCCAAGGGAAGGCTGGTCAACCAAGTCAGATGTAGATGCAGCACTCCTGTTTAGTCCAACAATTCTCTTCCCTAGGCTAATTTTTAACATTACCTCCTGATCTAAGTCTATGCTTAAGGGCATCCAATGTGTTTTGGTTGGCCCAAAACTATTGTTAAAACCTAACCACACTAATAGAATGCAATGAGGATCTTACTCTTAATTGTGCTTATTGATTTCTTATATTTTAAACTAAAATTCTAAACAAAAAATCCAAAATATACTTTAAATGTTTGTAACTACCACCAATTGTTTTGTTCTTCCAAAAAAATTGGAATAACCTTGGAGAAAATACATTTGCATGGCTCAAAAAACAAAATAATATGAAAAGTTATCTGTTTAGAAGTCTCATCCCCATCGCACTATTTGTCACTACCTCCCACCCCTAACTCAGGGCAACCACTTTTATTTCTTGTCTGTGTATGGGTTTTGTTTTTTTTTAATGCAGATACAACAAAACACAAATTTTATTCCTGTTTTCCCTTTAACAGAAAAGGTAAATTGCTCAGTCTGACATGACTAGAATGATCTATCATTTTAAGCATGAATATTAAAAAATTATATGAGCTGGTAGGAACTTGTATTTCCAAACACAATTCAGAAATTTCATACCAACCATAGTACATATCACTGCCCAGTATCTTTCCAAATCTGAATATAAAGGAAAATCTTCATTAACCCAGCAAAAAGTGGGCCAACATACAGGTCCAAACCAGAGTATTATAATTATAGTTTTATCCCATTTTAACCTTCTTAAAATTTAACCTGAGATTATGGAACTGGAAGTAATGATATTCAAAAACAGAATACACTAATAATACGTGTACATACGAACAAAATGATCTAGAATTACTTATCCCCATACGACATCTAAGTTTTTCTTAAAGAGAAAATGAACAACACTGGAGTCACACATCCTGCTATGAGAAAACAATGCAGAAAAGCTTGAAGGATATACTCTAATAAGTTATTAAGATCAACCAAGACAAAAATTAAATGTTCACTGAAAGCTAAACTCTGTTCATTATTGTTACTGCTTGAGGTATGGTTCCCATGGGGCATTTGTCTTTGGAAGGATGATACACTTATTTAGATCACAACTAAGTGACACAATAAGGTTTTATTCCAATTATCAAAAATTAATTTTGACTTAAATGTATTTGATATTCATATTGGTAGGAAGAAAGAATACTAAATGAAAAGCATTTTTAAGACAAATGGTAGAAAACTCATTGAACAGATTTCTATAATAAATAAAACATACGTATCATATATGTTTTACCCCTAAGAAGAAAAAGGTTTAGCATGATCAAAGCAATGATCAACACATGACAAACACCAGGCATTCAACTATGAGACTGTCAACATCAGAGATAAATCAAATGAGTACCCCAAAGCAAGAGAAAAAAAAAGGAATTGTTGAAGACTTCCACTTGTGGCCATCAGAAATGTTACCGTAATTTGGCCTTAATGGCCTATAGTCACTTAGCATATGCCTTCTAAGACTACTATTATTCAGCTTGATCTATGGATATAATGGAGCAGAAGAGAACTATGGGTGTCATTACAATAAGTTCCTGCAAAAGTGGAATATGTAGTACATTGTTAATGTGTAAATGACTAAATAACTTAATTAGGTGAGATGAAGTGTACTTACAAACATAGATACTTCAACTGAATCATGATAGTGTTGTACACATGGATATATTCCTTAAAAATATGTTTAACCAGAGAAATACAAAAGGACTATGACCTATATACCTAGCATTGGTTAACAACGGCTTCTGAATGCAAACTGATAAAATACAACCTAATCATTTTCTCACTAACAAAAATGTAAAAATGTATCATAGGAGTCTTTCTATTTAAAATGACTTATTTTTGGTAGAAGTTAAATATAAGAGTGACCTAGTACCATGATTTGGGCTCCAAAGCTTAATTTTTAAGATATATTCCTCTTATTTTTGTAATTGAGGGATTTGCTGGGAGTTAAGGGGAAGACACATGAAGGCTAAAATCTCTAAACATAACCTAAATTGATTATGTTATTTTGTAAAAAGAAAGAAAGAAAAAGAAATGACATTTTTTTAAATGTCCGAGTTTTGCTATCCCACGCATGGAAATAAACATGGCATGCAATTATACAGAAGCACATTTCTCGATGTACCAGGAAAAACATGGATGTTAAGATTCACCCAAAAAGGCTGCTCCCTGAAGCAAGATAAAGAAGCAGACGAGCACAGCAGGGGAAAGAGTGTGAAGTGCACATGTGGGGCCTTGATTCAAAACACAGCTGCTGGATCTAATTTTAGGCCAACTGGCCTTGTCAGTGTCTCTTTACAAGGATATTTTCCCCGCTGAATATTAGAAGCTGTTCAAAAAAAGCACATAATAATATTCATTAGGTGAGTGATCTACACCATTTCTGTTTTACACAGAAAATACGCAAGGCAACCCACCACAGAGAAGAGCTTATCCATCAGTGAGAAGGGTACTTTTGTTGAGGAAGTTTTATTCCAAACAAATGACCCATGAAGACCCAGAAAAAACAGGAGGACACCTCGACATTTATGCCGTGAACAGAGCAAGTCTACTTGTCTGTTTAATAAAGGAATCCAACTGCTCATGAGCACTCTGTATATGAACATCCATGAAGGAAATTACGGATTCTTTGCAACCCTCACTACGGTCTTCAAGCTAACACATCAGTAAGCTCTTACTGTGCACAAAACCGAGGGTTCAGTGCTAGTTTGAGGAGAATTTCATCCTTATGCCTGTGGGAGGCAAGACGTATGAGGAGCACCATCTTCACCCTGAGAACACTCTGTCACAAGCTGTATCACCTCTCCAGCACTGAGGTGCCTGAGGTACCAGTGGGAAGGCATCTCGGACTTTGCCTAACCGTCTTGGCAAGGAAGTTATAAACCTAACAGTTTACATACAATCCCGCAGTTCCCAGGCCCTTCAGTAAATGATAATGAACTTTAGTTAAGCTTATCAAGAACATTTGTTGCCACCATCTAGCAGGGCAGTGAAGCATTTGCCCACACATGTACCTGTCAACTCCTTTCTCCCCCCAGAAGGGAAACACATAGAAAGTCTGTAATGTTCATGCACTTAATCCTTATTCCCAACATTCTATACAAAATATTGAGTCTTTACGCTACATGAATTTTCCTGTGGAAATGTGGCATACCTTTTATCAGCATAGCATTCTGCAGGTCCAAAAATATTCAAATCCCCTTATCTTCACTCCCTGGCCCTGGCCAGATTCTAAATACTGTACCCCCTCTTGCTGTCATTACTCCATTTCTAGCCGCAGAACCACCTACAATTTGCAATGCTCACAACTGCACATATGTTTTCCTCAGCCCAAACTGTCCCCCAGTCTTCCTCTGGCCACTCTCCAGAGTGATCACCCACTCATCCTTCAGGTACAACTGCCCAATCTCTATGCAGGTCCCTCTTCAGCCGGGCCCAGTAATTTGTATTTCCCAGGGGTGCCCTGCATGAATGTGCCCCAAATCAAAAACCTATCAGACAGTAGTATAATATTTTATGTAGGTGTTCATCTCTCTCAATGTAAAGCCCTTGAACCCAAGAACTATCCTTTTTATCATCTTTTTTCCTTATCTTCTTAAACACAGTCCTTCACATATACCAATAGCTTAATAAATTTGCTAAATTGTTAAATGAGTATATAGAACAAATGCTATAAAAATAATTGGTTAACAACATTCTAAAGAAGTCCTGTATGATACAAAATTCCTAAGAAACAATCTTTGCCCATAATGATCTTCATACCTAATATTTAGTGACTTACTAGTTCCACAGAGAATTTAATCATCTCCTTATGCAACTTTCACATGCATGTTATCTGTGTTTTAAATTTCAAATGGCTTTTCTGCTTACAGAAGTAATATATACTCTGGTATATGAGATACCTAAAAAATATAAAGTAAATAGAAATTGTCCACACAAGACAATGTCTCACTTTTGAAATGAATAAATTCACTCTGAGATTTAAAGTGAGTTGACAAAGTTCACACGGCTAATAATGGAGAAGGCTGGGAGGTGGAGAATCCCATGTCTTGTTTGTTCCATTTCTAACGTATCTTCCTCTAGTGTGGGGATCAATAAACTATAGCCCCTTGGGCAAAACCCAGCTGCTGCTTGTTTCTGGAAGTAAAGTTTTATTAGAACACAACAATGCTCACTGGCTTGCTTACTGTTTACAGCTGCTTTCATGCTACAACAGCAAAAGTTACTCACTATGGCAGAAAATGTATGGCCTGAAAAGCCAAAAAGTTATTATCTGGCACCTTTCAGGGAAAGTTTTCTGACCCCTGCTCCAGTCTATTTCATTCTAGTTTCAGAAACATGCTTGTTCTCTAGTTCTTTGTTGTTCTTGTTCTTGTTAGGTGCCGTCAAAGCAGCTCCAAAAACACTCCCCAACACTGTGCCATGCCCAGCACTATGTCAGTGCTTCTCTGCTAGTCATAGAGTTTTCAATGACTGATAGCTGGGGGTTTGTTTCAGGAGTGGGCTGCCTGGGCCTTCTCTCATTTTTGCGGTGCTGGGGATTGAACCCAGGGCCTCAGAGAGTGCAGAGCAGTGCTGTACCAACTGAGCTAAACCCTAGCTCCTAGTTCTTTAAGGAAGTAGAATAATTTTAAGAAAAATTTCCTTTATAGATATCTACACAACTAATGGGGCTGGGATTTAGCTCAGTTGGTAGAGTGCTGCGCTGTAGTCCCTGAGGTCCCGAGTTCAATTCCCAGCACCGCAAAAATGGGAGAAGGACGTGGCAACCCACTCCCAAGGCGATCCTGAAACAGTCAGCCATTGAAAACCCTTTGAGGGTCGCTCTGAGTCGGATACGACTTGATGGCACCTAACAACAACAACAACATACAGGTAAGAGATGAGTTAAATTTATACTATAAAGGATTGGAATATTAACATGAGCTTTGAAAGATTTTTAGCTTTATAAAATCAAAACATCAAAATGTAAGGATAAGATGAACCAGAGTGCCCTTCCAAAAACAAAAACACCGCCTTCAGTAAGAGGCAGGAGCCATAGAGAATCTCTGCAGAGGAATGTTAGCTCCCAGACAGTTGCACAGCCCTGTTCCCATGCCCCTGGCAGTGTGCCCTCCTTCCTTCTGGGTGCCCTCTTGTCTTCTTTGTGGCCTCCTGCCTTCCACATGCCCTCCTAGTTTCTTTGGTCTGGACAAAGACACCCTACTTGGTGCAACAGAAACCAATTCACCCAATCACACTTTCCATATGTATTTCACCTTCTTGCTTTCTGCCATAACAACTACAGACTTGTATCTAGTTAATACTCTTCTTTATAAAGAATTAACTTTAAAAACAACAACTTAGCCTTCTCCTAAGAATAGCAACTATAAAATCCAGGCCAAGTTGTACTCATTACATTTTTTTCTAAAATATATTCAGTCATAGATGAAGATGGATGGATAGATTGACAGAAGACAAACACAAGTACTAAAATAAAACGGTTCTGCATTTTCTGCTTCTCCAGCTAATAAAAAATACCCATCAGCAATTCAATATTCCATTGTGTCACTTCACAGAGAATTCATTTAATTGTTCTTGTTTTATTTTTCTTATCTGTTAAGGATACCCCAAATGGCTGCTCAAAGCACTAAAGAGTTAGTGAATCAAAAGCAATCTATAATACAAATGTCAAAAAATGCCTTACCCTTCAGAAGCTGATGTACACCTTATGTGAGGGACTATAGGTGAAAGAATTTGGAAACAGTAGTCACTATCATAATATGTTAGGAGTTTTCCCAGAGGTAAAAATAAAGCAGAAAATATGGAAAGAACGTTCCTGTTAGAGTTGAAACTTAGGCTCTGCCGTTCACTAGTTCTGTGGCCATGGACAAATCAGGGGATTCTCTGAGACTTAGCTCTTCTCCGGTGAATTGGGGATAACCAGATTTCAAGGCTTAACCTAAGAAAATGACGTAAGGGAGCCAAATATAGTACTCACTGAGTGTCAGCTCTCCATTTCTTGATCTGGGATGACATGTTATCTGGCAACATACAAAACATTATGTGGCAGACACAAAAACTATAATATGACCATCTGAAATTTTTATGACCCTGAAAACCCATGAAATGAACACAAAAGAAAGACATTTAGTGGTTTCCAATGACACCATCATTCTAAATGCAAAATTAACATAGTCTCACATGACTCTCATTCCTCTCCATGAGTAGATGCCATTTCAAATACATATCTGCTTATTGGATTATTTATTAAATGAATTTGACATTTATTAAATCAAAAGTTTTCATTTAGATTAGGAGATCAAAGAATAACTTTCTGAGAAAATGTCATTTCAGTTGAGCTCTGAATGGAGTTAGGCAGGCAAAGAGAAAGAGAGGGTGTGTTTGACAGCATGTGCAAAGGCCCTAGCTGTAGGAAAAGTGAAAAAGCCCAAGATCCAAAAGAAGTCCTATGTAGCTAGACTGCAGATAATCGTAGGAAAAGGGAACCAAATAAGGTTCTGAATGCACCTGAAGGACTAGTTACTCTAAGAGTTATTCTAAGCACAAGAAGGAAAAAGATTAAAAAAAAAAAAAAAAACTAAAACTAAAACCAGGAGACAAAATGCCCTGTAACGTATTTTTAAATCTCTCTGGTTGCTTTGGAATATGAATTTGACAGGGAAAGAGTAGAAATATAAAAAGTAGTTAGGAGGCTATTAGATTTGACTAGGCAAGGAAAGACTGGTGAAAATAGAGGAGGAGAACAGAACCCTACAACTATGAGATGGAAAAAGGTAACAGAAAAGAAGGAGTCAAGGTGTCCAGATCCTGGATGAATCAACTAAGTGTGTGGTAGCACCATTCCTTGTAGGCACAGCTCATATGAAAAGAAGAGGAAGTCAAATAAAATAGACAACTGGCTGTACAAAGTGATGCTGGGACGCACAGGTGGCACTAGAACAACACACATCTGAGCACTCATCTGGGAAACAGAAGAGAGAACCTGGAAGAAAACGTTCCATCAGAATAAAAGTCGACATACACTGACTGTCTACCACATGTTGGACGTGGGCTACGTGCATTTAAGTATTATCTTACTGAATTCTCCCAAGAACTGTTCCTACACTTTACACTGAGAAAACCAGGTCACATTGCTAATAACCAGATGATAACGGCCCAATATGGCTCCAGACTGAGGCACTGCACCACACTGCCTCCCACCAGAGGAGGAAAAGAAGACCCAGGTGAGATCCCTGAGATACTCAAGTATTTACAGTCCATGTAGAAAAAAGCCAGCAAAAGCAGTAGAAAGAACACCAGGAGTGTGTGATATCAAAAAAGTGACACACACAGAATTGCTGCTAGGAAAAAAAAAAGAATACTTTCTAAAAACATTGCTAAGAGACAGTAGTAACAGTGGAATAAGTAGAGGTAGAGCCAGATTTAAAACTCCTAACATATAAATTGTGGGCTGTGACTTGGCTCAGTTGGTAGAGCACTGCGCTGCAGTCTCTGAGGTCCCGAGTTCAATTCCCAGCACCGCAAAAATGGGAGAAGGACCTGGCAATCCACTCCCAAGACAATCCCGAAACAGCCATTGAAAACCCTATGAGGGTCACTATGAGTCGGATACCGACTCAACGGCACCTAACAACAACAACATATAAATCAGAATTCTGTTTTCAGAAGTATTGTGAACTACATCCTCTGAAGGCCTCTAACCCTGCAAAAGAACCATGGTTTATCCTTTGAGAAAAACATGCAAAAGTATGAATTCACAAAATGAGGCCATGTTGCAGGTGCCAAAAATGACACAAAATAAGACCTGAGTTTCCAGCAGTGAAAGGCAGGTATAAGAAGCAGGTAGACACTGAGGGCAAAGGCCAGTATGAGCACTATGGAAAGACTGGGCCATGTGGGAAGGCAAACAAGAGACTCCTAGATGCAGAAGACGACGTTGAATCAAAAGCAAATCTCCTCTGAAGGAAAGCATCCTTACCTTATATTCCCACATTTTCAGATTCAATAATGATTACATGTGAATTCATAAGAATCACCCACAGGGAAAACAAAGAAACATAAGTGAAGAACACAGAAAGAAAAAGATTCCTTCCAACCCATGGAAACTACTATTATTTTCTAATAAGACTGGAATTATTAGAAAAATCTATAAAATTGTGTATAATGCTTAGCAAGTAAAGATAAAACCACAAAAATGAAAAAGAACTAAATGTAAAATATTAGCAAGCATAAGAAAACAGAACTTATATATACGAAAAACAAGCACTGCAATAAAAAGATCAATGCATTAAAAAGCGTATTAGACAAAGCTGAAGAGAGAAATAGTGAATGGGAAGATCAATCTAAAGAAATTGCCAATAATGCAGTAGATACAAGGAGATGGAAAATGAGAGAAGAGAAATGTAGAACAGAAGAAAAAGTTTAACACATTTAATCAGAATCCTCAAAGAGGACAACAGAACACAGGAGAGAGCCAACATTACTTGAACAGATGAAAGCTGATAATTTTTCTGTATTGGAAGAAGACATAAAGCCACAGATGCACAAAGAGCAAAGTACACTAAGTAAAATTAAGAAAATGACACCCAGATACATTACAATGGAACTGCTGAATAACAAAAAAGAAGTAAGGGGGAATGGCATATATCCTAGAGAAGATGGCAACTAGATGTACACAGGCTTCTGACAAGCCACAACAGAATTCAGTAGACAGGAGAATAAAAGTAGAGTAATGAAAGAAAATAAATGTCAATCTGGAATTGCTTGTCTTGCAAAATTATCCTTTAAGAACAAAAATAAGAACATTTGTAGTACAGAAAAATACACCCATGCCCTCCAACTTTACTATACCAATAAAATTTCAAAAGAACACACATCATCAAATATGAAATTGATCCCATAAAGTCTGAGATGCAAGAATAAACACTGAACAGAGAAAACTGTAAACTGGCAAATCTTAAACACTGGATATAAAGTACTGATGATCTAATGTATAGAAATAATTTTAAAGGCTGGGTGTGGTGGCATGTACTTATAATTCTAGCACTTAGGAGGCAGATGCAGGAAGATAAAGAGTTCAGGGCAAGCCTGGGCTACAGAGTGAAACCCTGCCTCAAAAATAACAACAACAACAACAACAAAAAAAAAAAAAACGAAAAGAGAAAAAGAAAAATAGAGAAGGAAGGAAGGAAGGAAGGTAGGTAGGTAGGTAGGAAGGAAGGAAGGAAAAGATCAAATAATAGCACTTCCAAGTAGCAGGGGGAGTGATGGGAGAAAGAGTATTTTATGGTCCTAAAAATTGTTTGAGAGGAGAACTGAAGCTACTAAAGTTATAAATAAAGTTAGACTTTCTCAGATGGAACAAAAATAATTTCCAAATAATAGGAGTGGGAAATGAAATAAGAGGCAAGAAAACTGTAATGAATTTCTTTAAAGAAAGAGGAGGAGAAAAAAACTAAGTAGCACAGAATGCAAATGAAAAGCAAGAATCACAGAGCTATGGTTGCACAACTCCAAGCAGATTTTTCCCTGTTGTTTACACTGTAGTCTGTGTTAAGTGGCCCACATTGAAATGCAAAACATGAAAACGTGAAAAATTAAGATCCAGCAATGGCTGGTATATCTAAAATATAACACAGAATGGCTGAAAACAGAAAGTTAAAAAATAGATATATCAGGTCCCATCTTGCAAGATGGCGGGCGAAAAAGATGAGGAACTGGACACTAAGGAGAAGAAACCTGCAGCTAAGAAAGCTGTGGGCATGGCGAAAAAGGATACCCCGAAGGCTAAAAAGCCTAGGAAGGGGAATCCCCACTCCAGCAGAAACCCTGTCCTGGTTAGAGGAATTGGCAGATACTCCAGATCTGCTATGTATTCCAGAAAGGCCATGTACAAGAAGAAGTACTCAGCTGCTAAATCCAAGGTTGAAAAGAGAAGGAAAGTGAAAGTTCTTGATACTGTCACAAAACCTGCTGGTGGTGACAAGAATGGTGGTACCCGGGTGGTTAAGCATCGCAAAATGCCTAGATATTACCCTACAGAAGATGTGCCACGGAAGTTGTTGAGCCATGGAAAAAACCCTTCTCTCAACATGTGAGAAAGCTGCGCGCTAGCATCACCCCCGGGACCATCCTGATCATCCTCACTGGGCGCCACAGAGGCAAGAGAGTGGTTTTCCTGAAGCAGCTGAGCAGTGGCTTGGCTACTTGTGACTGGACCTCTTTCCCTCAATCGAGTTCCTCTGCGTAGAACACACCAGAAATTTGTTATTGCTACCTCCACAAAAACTGATATCAGCAACGTGAAAATTCCAAAACACCTCACGGATGCTTACTTTAAGAAGAAGCAGCTGCGGAAGCCCAGACACCAGGAAGGTGAGATCTTTGAAACAGAGAAAGAGAAATACGAGATTACAGAGCAGCGCAAGGTTGATCAGAAAACTGTGGACACGCAAATTTTACCAAAAATCAAAGCTGTTCCTCAGCTCCAGGGCTACATGCGATCCCTTTTTGCTCTGATAAATGGAATTTATCCTCACAAATTGGTGTTCTAAATTGCTTACCAAGATCCTAATTAAATAACAGATACAAAAAAAAAAAAATAGATATATCAGATAAATAGGCAAAAAGAAAACTGGATAATTATACCAAGATAAGACAAATTAAATTTCAAGAAAGATCAGAAAGAAAGTGACCACATATAAACTTAAGAGAGATTTAATTAACTAGGAAGATATTTATAATAATTCTAAACACAAATGCATGCAGTAATGTAATTTCAATATGTATAAAGCCAAAACAGAAACATAGGAAGAAACTGGTAAATTCACTATCATGGATTATTTCAACCCACTTCTCTCAACGCACATTTCAGTCAGATAAAAAATAGCAACATTTTGGATAATTTTAAGGCACAATTAACGAATCTGAACTTCTGGACAACTCTAGTTCTCCCAACTCAATGAGAGAATACACCTTCTTTGCACACACATAATGAAAATTCATTAACAAAAGTGACAAAAAAGCAAACATTGACAAGTAACAAAGAACTATTAACAGAAGATTTCTCTGACAACAAATAAATTACAATAGAAATAAACAACAAAAAGATAAATAACACATTCATTTTTAAAGTTTGCAAGGCACCAACAACTATTTCAAGAGTCAAAGAAGAAATCAGATTGGAAAATTTACCACAGCCACCTATAATCCCAGAGACTTAGGAAGGCTGAGGCAGGAGGGGCCAGAGTTCAAGGACATAGGCAGCCTGTGCAATTTAGCTACACCTTATCTCAAAATAAAAACTGAAACAAGGGCTGCAGGTGCAGCTCAGTGGTGAAGCACCCTGGGTTCAACTCCCCAGCACTGGGAAAAAAAAATTATCATAGTTATAAATCAAAGATGACAAAAATGTTACAAGTTAAATTCTATGTAATACAGTGTGTTGGATAGTATTTTGTTCTGTTGTACATAAGGTCACTCACTATGAGTCGGATTCGACTTGACGGCACCTAATAAAAACATGGAATACAGTGACAGTAGAAATTAAAAGGCCTTTCATAGCCATACGTTCCTGTATCAGAAAAAGAAATGATAACTTAGTGCACTAAGTGGTCAAGTCAGGGAAAGAGAATAAGCTAAAATAAACACAAAGCAGGATATAACAAAGACAAGAAATTAATGAAGTTGAAAACAAACAACAAAAATAATCCACAAAGCTAGAAATCCACTCATTGAAAAGACACAAACAAAAACTTCTATTTAGCTTGATCAAGGAAAAAGAAAAGAGACAAAAGGAAATTTATTTATAGAGCCAGTCAAGATGTAAAATGCTAATAAAAGAATACCATGAACAATGCTGGGGGGTTGGGGAGAACAACTTTATGGCAATAAATTTGAAAATGCAGACAAATATGAACAGAAAACAGGCATACAAACACACATTTGTTTAGCCTGGTGTACCATTGTGGCATGTGATCTGATGGCATCAGATCTGGGAAGCTAAGCAGGGTCGGGCCTGGTTAGTACTTGGATGGGAGACCGCCTGGGAACACCAGGTGCTGTAAGCTTGGGAGAAGGACCCGGCAACCCACTCCCAAAAAATCATCTGCCACTGAAAACCTTATAAATAGGAGAGAAGCACTAACAATAGTGTTTCGCCTGTTGTACATGAGGTCACTACGAGTCAGATACCAACTTGACCGGCACCTAACAACAACAAACACATTTGTTTATATATAATTTTAGGAGCATGTACAAAAAATAAAATTGAGTCTCAATGTTATAATATTAAAAAATGATACCAGTGGCTTAAAACCTTCTCACACCAGACCCAGACAGTTACAAAGGTAAATTTTGCCTAATTTTAGGAAACAGATCATGTCAGCCTCATACAGACTTCCAGAGAATAGTCCCCAGCTATTGTACAGGTTAGTATAACCTTGTAGCCAAACAAGATTAGAACAGTAAGAGTAAAAAAAAAAAAAAAAAAGCCAATCTGAGTTATAACATAAATGTAAAAATACTAAAGAAAATATATATAATAGGGTCTAGGGCATTATTTCCAAAAGAGTAATAAAAATACATAATTACCTTTAGCCTAAAAATGCAAAAGTGGTTTATTATAGGGAAATACACAAGTGAATATCACTCACAACATTAATAGATTAAAAGAGACAAATCATGATTTGACTAAATATACAAAAATCATTTGATAAAATTCAATTCTTGTTCATGACATAAGGAAAAAACTTTTGGCAAAATGTGTACAAAAGTAATTTCCTTAAGCATCCACCAACATTACTAATAACAAGGAAACTCAAGAATAAGACAAGAATGTCCACTACTCTCATTATTGAATAGTACACTTGAGATCCCAGTCAGTGTAGTAAGACAGAAAAATAAAAAAGCAAGCCAAGTATATGAATTTGAAATGTGAAAGAGAATTATCTTTAACCAAAAACTGTAATCACCTACATGGAAAACTCTAGAAAACAAAGACTGGTGGCATACTGGTGGCATAGCTTTCAGCATCACAGCATGGAAAACAAAGACATTTTTAGAATCAGTAAGAGAACAACATATGAAAATCAACATACACTGATAAAGGGGAAAAAAGATAATCTATATACAAAAATTAAGTTCTACACAACCACAACTTAAATATTTAATTTAAAAGAAAAACTATTAACAATAAAAATTAAAATATGAGGTACCTAATCACCAAAAGAAATACAAAATCTCATGGAGAAAATGATTAATATTTATAAAGTATAATTTTAAAATGATAAAATATTATATTGAGATCTCAAGAAACAAAAATGAAAACATGAGTGAAGATAATCATTATTAGAAATATAATACTCCTTTGCAAATTCATCTGAGATTTCCCTGCAATTTCAATAAATATGCCTAATAGACTTATCAAAGATATTGAACAAGATGAATTTTAAGCTCATATGGAAGAACATAGTCCCCAAATAGTCAAAAGTAAAATATGTAAGAATGAGACAGAAGAAAGGGCGAGGAAGGACTTTACCTATCAGATATTAGAATATAGTACTAAACTCACAATGTTCTGAGGCAAAGGTGGAAAAACTGTCCAACCAATTAAAAGATTCAGAATGAAAGATCCTCACAAATACGAAAAGTTAAAATATTATAGTGGAGGACTGAACAAAGGATGGACTTTTCAATAAATGATTCTAGGGCAAATGGGTATGTAGGTTCTAGGGTAAAGCAAAATTGAAGCCATACTTCCCACTCCACACAAAATCAGTCCCCAACAGTACTGAAAACTTAAATGTGAAAGGAAAACCATGAAGTACCTCCAGAATCTGTATAAGAATATCGGGATAGGCTTGGGGTAGAATATCTGTATGAGGTTGGGATTTTCCAACCATGACACAAAACAAAAAGATAAAAGAAAAAATTAATTCAAGACTTTTGCTCCTCAAAAAGTACTAAAAAGGATAAAAAGACAGGCCACTGAATAAAGTATTTGCAGTATGTATGACCAAGAATTATTATTATACAAAAATATATCACTACCTACCAATCAACAAGTAAAAAAACAATAAAAAATGGGGGCTGGGAGACTCCATGGAACAAAAAATATAAATGTTATTTATAAATAACATATTTTTAAAGCATATCTATTTATATATAAATATATACAAAGATGTTTAACCTCACTATCAAGGAAATATAAATTAAGACCACAATGAGATACATTTTACATTTTATCCCCATTAGAGTCCCCCACGTTTCTGTCAGCTTGTTATACTGTGCAGGCTTGTGTGTTGCTATGATGCTGAAAGCTATGCCACCAGTATTTCACATGGCAGCAGGGCTACCCATGGTGGTCAGGTTTCAGTTGAGCTTCCAGACTGAGAGAGACTAGAGAGAAAAACCCGCAGTCCACTCCTGAAACAATTAGCCATTGAAAACTATGAAGCACTGTCAAATACAGTGCTGGAAAATGAGCCCCCCAGGCTGGAAGACATTCAAGAAATGACTGGGGAAGAACTGCCTCTTCAAAATAGAGTCAACCTGACAATGGCAGGAATGGAGTAAAACCCCTGCGATCTTTTGCTGATGTAGCATGACTTAAAAGGAGAAGAAACATAGTGGCTACAACAATAGACTCAAAAATAAGAAGATCGAGCCAGGCGTGGTGGCGCACACCTGTAATCCCAGTGGCTTGGGAGGCGGAGGCAGGAGGATCGCAAGTTCGAGACCAGAGGCAGTCTGCGTAATTTAGCAAGACCCTGTCTCAAAAAGTCAAAAAAATGGGCTGGGGGCCCAGCTCAGTGGTCCAGCACTTGCAAAGCATGCAGGCACGAGGCCCTAGGTTCAACCCCCAGGACCGCCAAAAAAAAAAAAAAAAAAAGGAATCTTGTCACATGGACTTTCCCGTAACTCCGCCTCCCACAGATGGGTACCCTACAAAGTCTTATACATGTACATCAACAGAAAAGTGCAAGAAAGTGTGCAGTTACAAAAAAAGGTATCAATCCAAAGGTGCATCTTCTAGAACATGCATAAATAAATTTTGATCTATTCACCAGCAGTGAAAAGGAACTAATGCCACCTAAATCAACAGGTTGTTGTTGTTAGGTGCCGTCGAGTCTCAGTGTCTGACTCATAGTGACCCTATGTACAACAGGCGAACCACTATCGTCAGTGCTTCTCTGCTAATCATAGCGTTTTCAATGGCGAATTGATTTTGAGGAGTGGGTTGCCGGGTCCTTCTCCCAAGCGTACAGTATCTGGTGTTCTCTGATGGTCTCCCATCCAGGTACTAACCAGGCCCAACCCTGCTTAGCTTCCCAGATCTGACGGGATCAGAAGCCACAGTGCTATGGCTGCAGGCAAATGAACATGAGTAGACCTTAAAAATGCATGATGTCAAAAAGCAGGTAGCACAAGACAACATGGCACCATTTTTACCATCCTCTAAAACAAGCAAGACCAAACAACAATTTGTTTAGGAATACACATTCATGTGATAAAACTACTTTAAAAAGTATGAGAATGCTTACCTCTGGCAGAAAAGATGGTGAATGTCGACAGGGAAAGACTCTATGGGAAGAGCCAACTTGTCCTGAAAGTGTGTTCTAGTTGCAAAGTTGCATGGTGGATTCATGATTGCTCATTCCATTACTAGTTTGGTAAATTACATATGCTACAATATTATTCTGTAGCTGCCGATATTACATGATAAAATATGTTTTATGGTACAGGTTGAATACCCCTTATCCAAAATGCCTGAGACCAGACAGTGTTTTAAATTTCACCTTAGTCCTGATTCTGGAATACTTGTATATCCATAATGAGATATCTTGAGTGTAGGATCCAAGTCTACACACAAAATGAATTTGTTTCATACGCGCCGTACACATGCACGAAGGTCACTTTGCAAAATATTTTTAGTGCATGTGCATTTGGACTGCTCCCAGACACATGAGGCCAGTTGTCCAACTTTCCACTTGTGGCATCAGGTCGACATTCAAAAACTTTTGTATTTTGGAGCATTTCTGATTTTGGATTAAGTATGCTCAACCTTTAACTGACTAGGGTTAAACTGAAAATGAAAAGCACCCAGTTGGGTGCCACAGTGCAACTCAGGAGGAAGAGGCTGGAGGATCACAAGTTCAAGGCCAGAGGCAGCCCGTGTAACTTTGAGAAACCCTGTCTCAAGTTAAAAAATTAAATAAACAAGGGGCTACAGGTGCAGCTCAGTGGTAGAGCTCTTGCAAAGTATGTGCAAGGCCCTGAGTTCAGCCTCCCAGTATGAGAAAGAAAGAAAGAACAGAAAGAAAGAAAAGAAAGAATGAAAGAGAAAGGAAAGAAGGAAGGAAGGAAGGGAGGGAAGGAGGGAGGAGAAAGAAAATGAAAAGCACCTACAAGGAAACTATACAGAAGCAGCCTCTGTAGGAAACACAACAAATGTCCTGCTATGAAGGAGGGCAAGAAAGAAGGCTGTGGCAAGAGAAAATATAAATGAGAAGACAAGTTTCTGTTTAGTCATATTTTGGTTTCAATTATGAAAATTTTTAGCATAATAAAAGGAAACAACTATTACAACAAACAGCTATCAACCCATCCCCATGTTCATCAACCCTAACCTTCTACCATATTTTTCACTAAAAAAAAAAAAGTAAGGCTTAGAGGATATTGTTGTTAGGTGCCATGGAGTTGGTATCCAATTCATAGTGACCCTATGTACAACAGGCGAAACACTTTGTCAGTGCTTCTCTGCTATTCGTAGGGTTTTCAATGGTGGATTGACTTTTGGGAGTGAGTTGCCAGGTCCTTCTCCCAAGCCTACAGTATCTGATGTTCCCAGGCGGTCTCCCATCCAAGTACTAACCAAGCCTGACCCTGTTTAGCTTCTGAGATCTGACGGGATTGGATGCCACAGTGCTAGGCTTACGGGTAAATACATGTAATTCCATCACTCTGGAGGCTGAGGCAGGAAGGCCATGAGTTTGAGGCCAGCCTGGGCAACACAGCAAGACTCTGTTTCAGAAAAAAGATGGATGGATGGATGGAAGGAAGGAAAGAAGGAAGGAAGGAAGGATGGAAGGAAGCAAGGAAGGGAAAGAGAAAGGGAAGGGAAGGGGAAAAAGAAATGATTACAGATACTACTAAACCTCTCTCTGTGTGTTTGCCCCAAAAGGAAGGCAATAACATTTTACTTTGTTTTTTAACTAAGGCTTACTAAAGCATGCCTGGATGCTGGTAGAATGCTCTAGGAGGCAGGAATGGCACGAGTGCCGCCCCTTATGTGGACGCTTTGCTACAAGCTGACCAGCCGTGGACACTGTTCTCTGAGGTTTCGAACCGGAAGCAAATGGTTCTATGCCTCTCCCCTTTCAGCAGCCTTGTGATGAAAAACACAAAGGGCCAACTATCCCTAACTGGCACAGGTATCAGGATCCAGCCCTAACCACAGCACCACCCCAATGATCTAACGAGGTGGCTTAACCAAAGATGGAAAAAGAAAAAAAAAAACAGTATTTTCTTTTTCAATTTAAATGGTAAATATATTGACAGAATGGTGAAATTCTTCCTAATGATATGGACTGACCAGCATGGTGGCTGGAGAGATGACTCCCCAAAGCAAAGAATAAGAAGATGGAGTGGGAAGGGTGGAGGCTAGCACAGGAAAGGAAGGAGCTGATCGCTAGAAAAGAACTAGGTGAGGGGGGCGAGGTGTTAGGCGAGATTTGGAAAAAAAGCAGCAGCTTCTTCTCATTCCTCATCAAGAGTTAACAGAGGACTTTTCCTCTTGGGCTACCACAAGAAAAAATACAATCAAATAATAATGGTATGATCCTAGAATATTACATAAATCAAAACACCTTTCCCGAGTTCACCAACAAACACGCTCAGTAACGTCTTGTGGCTGTGCTGACACCTGTCCACGGGGCAGAAGGAATTCAATTCAATAGGTCTAACTAAAGCAGCGTCATGCCCACTGTAATAAGGACATAAGCTACAAACAAGCCTAAATGGTCCATAATTACTGAAGACCATTAAATTAAGACCCACTTCTCCCTCTGCACTCTCACAGAACAAAATTGCAAAATCAATGTAACACTTTTCTTGGAAAAATAAAAAGCACTTTCTATAGTGTTTAGTGGGTTGGGATTTAGCTCAGTTGGTAGAGCGCTGAGCTGTAGTCTCTGAGGTCCCGAGTTCAATTCCCAGCACCGCAAAAATAGGAGAAGGACCTGGCAATCCACTCCCAACGCAATCCCGAAACAGTCAGCCATTGAAAACCCTATGAGGGTTGCTATGAGTCGGATACTGACTCGACGGCACCTAACAACATAGTGTTTAGTAGCTTAAACGGCAGAGGACAGTACATGGTAACTGTACGGTACATTTTCAAGCATTAAAGAGGTTATAGGAAGTTTCAGAAAAGAACCAAATACCCTCTATGAATGCTCTCTGATGAGCTAACTTAAAGGCAGAGATTTCAAATAGGGTTTCCAGTCAGTTCTCCAACTCCATTCACCATCTACATTGTAGAACCTGCAATTCATCTCTCACCCAAACATCTGGAGGAGCTTCACAACTATTGCGGGCCATCCACACTCAGCACCCAACATATGACCTGACACATGGTACATATCCAACACATAAGGCTTTAATTTTTAAAGTAACAAAACAATTTTAAATCCCAACACTCAACAGGCTGAAGCAAGAGGATTGTGGGTTCTAGGCCAATTTGGGCCCATATCTTCTCTTAAAAAAAAAATCAAGTATGAGAACATAAAAGATAAATTATCTATCTAGTGTCCTAGAAGTAAATGAATGCCATCTATAAATTTTTAATTTCAGCACCAAAAGGAAAAATGGGACCTAACTGTCATTGCCACCTGGAGCGCTTATGGTACTAAACTTGAAAGTATACTCGTAACAATACACTTCAAGTCCAATTTCCATAATCATGCTAATCCATCCTCTTTCTTCAGACTCATGAAACATACACATGTACACAGGTTACAGGATTTGGTGTTCGGTTGGAAATGTGTAGACTGTATTTCATTATATTTGAAACTGTTTTTTGAAGAAGTCTACCAATGTATTTCCACATCACTCATTTTAAAAGGACTTTCTTACTGAATCATGTTAGAACTCTTATCCAACAACAGCAACATCGTGTGCCAACTGCAACGCGGAAGCTGGCGTTTGTTATTCCTTGTATCACCACAGTATCTAGCAGGGTAACTTCTATCTGGCCTCCCAAAAAACCTTTTAAAAAATGAATAAATGAATGCGTGAGTAAATGAGTAAATGAAAGTTAATCATTCTTCATTATTCTATTATTCCATGAAATACATTCACACTGAAACAAATAACAATATGTATTCATCCCCTCTCATTTTTGTGAACCTTTCAACATTTTCTTAAACAATCAAGCCTTAAACCACCACAGACTATCTCTTACCCAATTCTACAAAAATTTTTAGAATTAAAGTGTAGAAATGCCTCACCAGTGGAACACTGCAAAAATACACACATACAAAAGAGACAGAGTTTTACGTGGGCCAAAAAGATAATTAAGTAATAATAAAAAGTTAACAAAAATCAAGGGGAAATTAGATGTCCATAGGAAATCTGGTGGCTAAAAGTAACTAGATAAAGAATCACAGAGTCTATATTTGTTGTTGTTGTTAGGTGCCATCGAGTCATGTCCATCTCCTGGCGACCCTTACAGAGTTTTCAATGGCTGATTGTTTTCGGGATTGCCTTGGGAGTGGATTGCCATGTCCTTCTCCCGTTTTTGTGGTGCTGGGAATCGAACTCAGGACCTCAGAGACTGCAGAGTGGCACTCTACCAACTGAGCTAAATCCCAGCCCCACAGGCCCTATAAGAGAATATAAAAGCCAAGAAAGAAAGAAAGGAAGGAAGGAAGGAAGGAAGGAGGGGGGGGGAGGGAAGGAGGGAGGGAGGGAGGGGTAGGAGGGAAGGAAAGAGAGAAAGAAAGGGGGGAGAGAGAGAGAGTGAGCAAGAGCAAGAAAGAAAACGAAAAACACCTATAAGGAACGTACACAGAAGCAGCCTACATAGGTAACACAACAAATGTCCTGCCATGGTTTCATTAATTAGTGGAAAATAATGTTCAAGAAAGCCGGGCGCGGTGGCGCACGCCTGTAATCCCAGCGGCTCCGGAGGCAGAGGCAGGAGGATCGCAAGTTCGAGACCAGAGGAAGTCTGCGTAACTTAGCGAGACCCTGTCTCAAAAAAGTTAAAGAAAATGGGCTGGAGGCGCAGCTCAGTGGTCCAGCACTTGAAGAGCATGCAAGCGCGAGGCCCTGGGTTCAACCCTCAGTATCACAAAAAAAAAAAAAAAAAAGAAAGAAAAAAGAAAAGAAAAGAAAGAATACAATGAAGTACAATTAGTCAAATAAGGATTAAAACCGTAAGCGTTTGAAGTCAGGCACCACGCCACATATCTGCAATGTGAGCTACTGGGGAAGCTGAGGCAAGGGAATGGTGAGTTTGACACCAGAGGCTAGGCCAGTTTGTACAATTTAGGAAGACTTTGTCTCAAAAAAAAAAAAAAAAAAAGGTAATAAAAGGGGCTGGGGTGCAGCTCAGTGGAAGAGCACTTGCCTAACATGAACTGGGATCCACCACAAGTACTGGGGGAAAAAAGTTGATAGCATTTGGTCTTTCTTCTCAAAATCATAAGACTGAGTTATATATGAAAGAATAAATTCAGCCAGGCGTGGTGGCACATGCCTATAATCCCAGCAGCTTGGGAGGCGGAGGCAGGAGGATCGCAAGTTCAAGGCCAGAGGCAGTCTGCGTAACTCAGTGAGACCCTGTCTCAGAAAGTAAAAAAATGGGCTGGGGGTACAGCTCAGTGATCCAGCACTTGCAGAGCATGCAAGCGCAAGGCCCTGGGTTCAAACCCCAGTACCGCAAAAAAAAAAAAAAAAAAAAAAAGAATAAATTCAATCCTGAAATATTACTACTACCTGACGATCAAACCTTTTTTGCTCTGAGTTTAAAGTTGTAAGGTTACAGAATATTTCCAGTATAAAATGCCTTATTATTTTGGAAAGTGAAGAGAAAGGTTGAAGAATACATAAAATCTCAACAGAAAATTTGTAAACATGACTAGGATATTCTGTGTAATAAAAATCTTTGTTTGGTTTTGTTTTGTTTTTTAGTCTGTAGCACACAAAAGTATTCATAAATAAATGATCTCTAAGCCAGTACCAATCATCATGTGAACGTGTGGCCTCACTGTACCTGGACGCACACGCTGTGTTGAGAATGATGCTCTTATCTCAGTTCATCAATACCTAGGGAGAGGGTGGTGTATACACAAATACATTTTTTTTCCTACTTGTGATGCAACTATGGTAGATTTTTTTTCCAAAGATGACTCTGGCCACTCCAAAATATTTTTACAAACATTATTTACGTTTTGACTAAGATCATATTATCTTTGAGGTAGCTTTTGAAATGCATTCATGGGTTACTATATGGCAATAGTAACTATCACATTAACTTGCTAGCTTTTGAACATCCCCCCCAAAAAAAAGTGGCATTGGAAATGATGACGGCAGTGATAATAAAAACTATAATGATGAATTTTTGCAATCTTAAAATGCTTTAAATATAATATTTTTGCTTTACGAAAAAGTGAAAATCCCTATTGAATTGTGATGCTGAGTTTCAAAGTTCCCCTTTCAGTTTTAAGAAGTAGGCTTTAAGGTTTTATCACTTTATCAGTATGTATCAGCTTCTTGTTATTAGGTGCCTTCTGAGATTCCAACTCATAGAGACCCTCACAGGGTTTTCAATGGTTGATTGTTTTAGGACTGCTTCGGGAGTGGATTCCCACATCCTTCTATTTTTTGCAGTGCTGGGGATCGAACCCTGGGCCTCAGAGAGCGCAGAGTAGTACTCTACTCACTGAGCCAAACCCAGCCCATCAGTTTCTTAGCAGCAAGCAACTGCAAAAGAACTCAGATTTTCAGAATTTGATTAAATAATTTTCTCCAAGGTAGCTATCATTTTGGATCAAGAAAATTTCCATTGCTGAATGATACTACAGGAAGAATTTAAAACTGGGAATACAAAAAATAATCAATTTCTGCCCCAACCCTACCATTAAAAATATACTTTTGAAAGGAACTGGATTATAATCTGTAACACCCTCAAGGAAATCCAAAATCACGAATGAAACATCAGCATCCATGACAGGAATGTCTGCCTGAAAATTACCATATCACATGCACCTAGACTCGAGGTCACTCAACTGCAGAGCAGAGTGGATTGTCTCTGTCTGGATGGTCTTCTTTCCTCTTTGGTCTGGTTCACAGTGATCTTGATACATGTTTAGTGCCAATACACACATGTCAAATTCTACTCCACTTCCAAGGAAGAATCAGAGTCAATTTCTCCATGAACCTATCAAAATTTTTTTCCCTAACAAGAAATAAGCTTTCATTTATTCACCGCCCACAACATGATTATCTTCTTAATGCTGAGTGTTCATTTTGTATGCACTTTTCTATTCTTTCTTATTAGATTATATGCCCACTAAGGGCAGATCTTTTCTTCCACAAATCTCGCTATGTACTGTAACTGCTAACACAGCCTTGTGACTTTAGTGCTTACTAAAAAATATATCAAATGTGCCATCAGTTAGAATTGCAATAGGTGGATAGTTAGCTAAGTAGATATAAACAACATCTTATCTCCATTTCCAACACATTAAAGCCTGACGAGCAAAACTGAAGCTATACTATTATCTACAGACAGTGATATAAATAAATACACCTTTGTAACCAGTCATTATCAATTTTTACTCATCTTAAGTGACTATAAAAGCAATTACTGACAAAGTGTGCCCATTTGCATGCTCTTCACATGTTGCTCTTTACAGAATACAAAAACTGGATAGTCCTTCATACATACTACATTTTTTTTTTCTTAATTTAACAGTCCTTTAAATACTTTGTAGTTAAGTCTTGGTTAGGGAAATTTGAGAGTAAAACTTTCTATTTGGATGCCTTGCAATTCAGCTAAGTAGCCCAAACGGGAATGTTTAAATTAATGGAAGATTAAAGCAAGGAAGAACATTCTAAAAGGTATTCCATAATGGGGCTTTGTCACCACCTTCTATGTTTTATTGAGAAAATAGTCTGCTCCCAAGAGACTGAAAGTTTATATGCGAACCATCAGTCTAGTTTAACTATTCAAAGTTAAAAATGTCAGAGAAAAAAAAAGTTGGTAATGGAAATGCTGACATGCCATGAAGTAAGAAGCACAAGCAGGTGCCCCTGTAACCAGGGTCATAATTCAATCAAGCTGTATTTTGACGTCATCTGTTACAGAAAAAAGCCAAATGGTTTATGAACAGCACCAGAACCCTCAAGATTAAATTACATCCCTGATATTTAATCATGGGTCTTACTTTGTTATTTTTAATAACACAATACATTTTAACAGTTATTCGTCAACTACCTCAGCCAAATTAGAACTTGTGATGACAAGTGAGCTGGATTACAATGTCCATCTCTCACAATTTCAATTTTTATTACTTTCTCAGAAATGGCAGATTATACGTTTTCTTCTTCACAAACAGTTGATACCAACGGATAAAATCCAAACCTTAATTAAAAGCAGCACAGGCTCTTTTAGGACATGTGGATTTGTGTCCTGTTACAGCCATAACTAACCATATAATTTGGAGAAAAGACATTCAACCCTACCAAATCTTGGCTCCTCATCTTAAAAATAATAAGAGCATCAGTAAATTCTCTTGTGAATATAAATTTCTATAAATTGTTTACTTGCAAAACAAATATGGTGTAATTCCTTTGCAATTCCTTGAGGACCTTAGCGTACAATTTTTACAGGAGAAAAGTTGATAAATTTTGTAATTCAACTAAGCTAAGTCACATAAATATATATAATAGAACTATGTAATCTGATCAAACAGGTATTCTAACACATGAGAATTTATAAGTAAAAGATTTTAGAGGCAACATCAATAGCAGCAAATGAAGCAGGTTCACACAAATACTGCAGCACACGTGAAGGGCTGTTTGCAAAACAAATCACTACAGGCACATCCAACAATGGATTGCAGTTAATAAACTACATATAGTAATTACTACCAATGGCAGTCTAGAAAGTCATTCATTAAATGTTAATTGTCACACAAAAGTACAAAAGCAACCATTTGAACAAATGTGTGACTGCACCTTTAAATAAAATACTTTCCTTACAGCCCTGAAATGCATCCACATAAACTGATTTTAAACACACCTGGGTATTTGATATGCTGATTAACTGGGCCTTTATTTGTTTTTGAAATGAAAGTAAACATGACAACCTTTTCAACACTTTTGCTATTCCTGAGAGTCTAATATAAATAATGTATGTGTGTGTATATATATATATACATTTATATATATATATATATAACTTATAACATAGTGCTAACCAATCTTCTCTAAAGCCTAAATTGCTACTTCTGTCTCTCATAAAGAGTGTTATGTTCAAAAGTGTTCACCTAAAACCCACATGCCATACTTTATGCTGAGTCTAAGTGGGCTAACACATTTTAAAAAATGGAAAACTCACACATAAGCTTATAAACTCAGTGGCCAGTTTTGGAAATTTTAATCAGAGTAATAAGAAACCAGTCACAAAAATAACCTTTAAAAAAATCCTATAAGGTTCTTTACTTTCTCTAATACTTAGCACTATCTAATTAACTTGGAAAAACACCTGGTCATAAAAAATAGCCCATAAAATACAAAATAAGGAAGGGGGATTTTTTTTTTCTATTCCTACCTAGCATCATTTTGATGCTATATATGTACAAAATCTGATTTAATCAACATACATAGAGATTCTAAAGGTCTGGCCATGAACATTTTGGTTTAAGACTTGTACACTGAAGAACACTTCAGAACACACCATGTTCCTTATTAGGCAACTTAAGATCTGTTATCTTGGCTTATGGGAACAGATCTAAATAGCTCCATAATATTAGACATTGAAAATCAGAGGCCTCAGGCCACCAGGACTCAACTCTACGCCTTGGACTAGGCTGCAAACTCCCAATATAAAATGTAGTTTACCATTAGCAGTAAATGTTTGATCTGTAAAGCTTACAAAATTACTTTGTTTATCATAGCAGATGAAAGCAAAAAGGAATAATTTTAAGCTCAAAACAAAACTGTTTATATGACAGTCTTTACTGCTCCATGATTCTAAGCATTTAAGACAGATTCGAGCAATTAACAGCATAAACTTTCATTACATAGTTCTATTATATATGTTTATGTGACTTAGCTGTTCATCTGTTATTTAAGTGATTTCCTCATTACAATAGTAGGGGAAAGACAATTTGCTGATGCTGTCAAAAATGTTAAGCATTTTAGTCTCGATACTTCTTGGATCCCCACTCTTGTTTAATGCATTTTATTTACTGAAGTCAGTGTCAAATAGAGTACTGCTCCTTCCTTCTGAATTCAGAAAACATTTTAAGCACATGTCTGGTAACACACATATCAAAACTTCCAAAGTGCTTGTTTTAGTGAGGCAGATCAAATTTAGGACTACAGTGCTTGAATATGCTATTTCAAAGATCGAACAATGAACTGCATACTTTCTTCGTTCTTACAGATAGTAGATCCTGATATTTTAGACATTAATAGGTCATTGTTGGTGATCTCAATTTCTGATTTGATTATATACATAAAAATAATTGAAAATAAAACACCTTCACTGGCATCCATGTGAACTATCAACTTACAGTAGAATGAAAACACAACTTTTAAAATATCTACATTTTCTTTGTAAAAATAGTGATAATATGAGAAAGATACAATAAGTCACATGGAAAACAATCATAATTTAGAAGAACAGCTTACTTGGAAACTAAAGCAGGAAAAATAGCGAGTACAGTCATTACCTTAAAGATGTTTTAAAAATGCTTTTACTCTAAAGATCATGGACAATACTTCATGCCAAGCCTCAATATTATATTTGATAGCTATATAATCTTGGAAAAAATGAGCTGTCTGACTCTTGATGTCTCTCTGTGTGCCTGTATGTCTATAGATTGAGTGTGGGTGTGGGTGTGAAAGAAAAGGACTATATGGGCTTTGGGCTAGGCAGACCTGTGTTTAAACCTAATTTCATTATTAGCTGCCTTGAGAGCAAGTTGTTTAACATCTCTGTCTCAGTTTCCTCACCTATGAATTAGGCCTGGTAATCCCTGCATCTTATTGGATTCTGGAGAGGATTAAAACTACAATAAATACATGGAGTAGAGCACACCCCTGGCTCATTAAGAGGCACTTCAATTCTGCCATGCTAACCCACCCTCTATTATTCTGCCCAACATCTATCTTGCAAATTGGCACAGGGCAGATTAGGCAAGAGGGAATGATCAATAATCCAAAATTCAACCCTAAACCTAAAAGCATTCAGAGCACACAGGCACAGACAGTAGCACTTACAGGCAAAAATATCAGCACACAAATCCTAACACCCCATTAGGCAGGACAAATGACAGGCTAACAGTGGTGAAACCAATGGACTTCCAATAAAGGTTTTGCAGGGCCACAGAGAATTAACAAATCAAAACTTGTTTTCTAGAATAACAAATAAAGGCACAGTTTAGAGGATTCTTAACCTGGGCTTTAGCATTCTTTGACTGTACATTGAAGGCTCTGGGCAGTGTGTTTCTAAGGGGTTTCTATCCCCAAAATACTATGATTCTATCAATGGATTTGATGGCACTGTACATTTAAAAAAAATCTATTAAACTGCTCTGCCCTTTATAACAAGTTATACAACCATTATGAATTGTTCTGCAATACTGAGACTGCTTTAAAACAAACACACAAGCAGAGAGAGAGAGAGAGAGAGAGAGGAGGAGGAGGAGGAGGAGGAGGAGGGGGAGGAGAAGACATAAAAAGTTCTCTTCAGCAAACACCTTCAAAGGCAAACCATTTTTTTCCCATACCATCACCATGAACTCAAACTGATACAGATGGAAATTAATGCAAGATGCTGATCACTTAAATTTTTCTCTATCATACAAAACTACCAGTTGAAATGGTTTTTTTCCTCAATGAATTTACTCAATTGACATGACCTTTTAGCGTCATATGGGTGTAAGTTAGTTAACTTATAACACCAAAAAATGTTTCTCTCTTAGGAACCTGATCCACAAGAGAGATGTAGTATGTTTTTACCCATCTTCTAAACCTTTCAAACACAAATGTTCACTTGAAATCCTTTGACAATTGCTGAACACCTAAATGAAACTAAACAGCTACAAAGAGAAAATCTCAACTTTTAAACTAAGGGTAGAAGACGTAGGATCCATCATAGACTAGCTGTAAATATATGTAACAGATGTGATCAAGGCTGATCTAACAAGTTCTCTAGTATATGTAATTTTAGTAGCCTTACTTTTTAAAAAGATGCCAACGCTAGTATGATTTATCTTTTCCTCATAAAAGACTCAAACATAACCAAATAAACTATACATGTGGTATATGAGAAAAGTAAACCTCAACTCATCAAAAATTGAAGATGGTTAAGGAACTGTTTTCTTTTGGAAACTTTGTCATCCTGCTTTTTAATGAGAACAATTTTTCCATCATCCAGACATATGGATGCTTTTAATTTAAGATCAATGATATAATAGATATTAAATCCCTTTGTATATATTATTATATACATTATAACTATTTCTTAAAAATAATTCCAGAGCCCACCAATTCTCCCTGTTAAGGTCATCGAAGCTCTGGACTATCATGGCTGAATTGTTTTACTGCTTTCTGCTGAACACCTGCAAACATCAAACAAAAACTGCTGGTCCTTTCCTGGGTTGACAAAAGCCTTTCATGTGAAAAATGCTCCCTGGGAATGTCAGGCTGTAGCTCAGGTTACATTCCATTCCCCCTAGCAGCCTCACTATTTCTTAAGGTGGTTGGAAAAACCATGTTTGTGAAATGAAAGATTAAAGAGAATATGGCTATGCTTTATTTTCATTCTCACATTGCAAATCACGATGGAGCATCATGTACTAATGGAATCAAAAGCTATTGGAAACTTTAAACATGAAGTATTACCAGGCCTCACTTTAGGAAAGAAAAAAAACTAGGGGTGATTTTTCAAATAGGAGTAGTTAACAGTTCAGCTTTTTTATTCCTGGATCCAAGTTTCAAAGTGACCAAAGAGAGAGACATCTTTGTCACTCAGGACAATGGATATTAACTTGAAGTAACTTTAGAAAACAATTTCTCTATCCAGAGTTTCCTAGTTCATCCTTCCAGTAAAATGGCAAAGTGCAGTTTTCATAATTTCTTTAAAAATCTATTACGCTTTAAGAGAGATTTATGTCTTTTATTGAAAAGAAATATAAACCATTTTCTTCACTAACAACCCTGTGTTCCTATAGGTCTTATAAGACTGGGAAAACTAACACTTCAATCTGTATCCTATATATTATAGTCACCACCCTACTGCACTGAATGAATGCCCTGCATTTTCAATCAGGCAGGCAGGAAGAAAAAGCCACTACACTTTCTACCCTTATAAGTAAACATCTGGTCCTGAAAATCACACGGATACAATGTAACTTCAAAAGTTTAACACCTTGAAAATAATCACTGCATATTCATTAGAAATATGGTAACAGATCAGTAAGGATGAAGTCTCTATGTTTATGTATGCATAAATACACACACACACACACACACACATCAGTCTTAAGAACTGTGTAAGTTTTGATACATGATTACTTACCCAAATGCATTAAATACATATTCCATTTATCCATCCCATACTCTTATCTATAAACACTTAAACATTATAGCAAGGACTTAATCTGAATGTGAACACAGAAAATGGGCCAGATATACAGCTATCTAAGTTTAACATATTTCAAATGTCTAAATCATCATAATTTATTAAACAATATCTAAAGTAATACATTTAAGTTATTCCAAATGTGTCCATTTTTACAAAAATGCCTGCCTGACAACTTTGAGATTTAAAGTACATACATATTTTTTAAGTAAAACATGAAGGAAATTACTGTCAGAGATAAAGTTAATGTTTTGATAGTGTCTAACAGGAAGAACTAATTTGCCTCCAAGAAACTTATAACCATCTTTAGTGCAAACATTCATATTTTTTGTCTTAAGTTATATAAGAAATACCATACACAAATGTAGAATCTATAATACTAATAAAAAAAATTAAACTCCTAAATGGACAGTCTAGGACAATAAAGCAAACAGATTGTCAACAGTACTGCTAATCAAAGTGGACCTACAAAATTTGTAAATATAACTATAGGTTATATCTCATATTTTGTTATTCAAATTAAAGAGATAAAAATTCCCTAAACTTATGGGAGCCAGTAGAAGTAACTTACTCAGAAATGATCAAGGTTTAAAAGCCATTAATTTTACAAAAATATACCAGTTATAAAAATCACATAGGTAAACAGATTTCACTGCTACAGCGGCAGATGAAAATTAAAAGATGTGAAATTATATTCATAGCTGACAGACAATTCCACTGGCATCTCGCAGCTAAAAGATGTCACCATTTACCAGTGCCTGACTTAAGAATAGTACCCTTAATGTACTATCAGATACCACTGCCAGAACTCCTAAAACCCTGCAGCTGTTTAACAGGCATAAATGGATTTAAGCCTTGGACCTAAAGGATAACAGGCAACAATGCATGACTCCTTCTTTAAAATTCATTGGCCAGGAAAAAAAAAAAGCCATTTAAAATGAGTATCATATTTCAGTCTTCACTTTTAATAAGAGACGTTTAAATAGTCCTGTACCAAAAACTCCTCCTTAGATACCAGATAATCATTGTGCACAGATTCCTTTGTGAAAACCGCTACCGTCTTTTTTTTAAAGCATCACCAGAAGATCTTTCATCTATAAAATGTTAAGGTCTTTCCAAATTGGCAACTTTAAATATAGCAAAAATTGACTGCACAAGTAAATGATGAGGGAAAAGAATCAGCTATAGTATCAAAAAGGATATCTTTAATATGACTGAATTTATATTTAGCTTCTCAGATTCACATGAGGCTATTTACAGTTATAGTTTACTACATAACATTCATCTGCAAAATTAAGTGATCATTTTTTAAGAGGATTAAATGTACATAGTAGTTAATAACTGACATTATTTACAAGTGATTTCCCCTTTTTTATGAAAGTTAGATTTTTTTCCCCTCTGTTTTCAAATAGGGAACTTAATTTATTCCCCATGTTAACCTTGGCCTTATCTTCCCATGTTTGATTACAACTATATTAGAAAATCGCTTTTAAATTAAGTGATGGAATTTTGAGACAGCTTTCCTGATTTATAAAAAGGTCTGATTTTAATTGCAAAAGATAACATTTTGTGTAAGTTATACTACTAATGGATGAGATAACCATACCATGATAAGCTAAAATTCAATGACTTCTTTCAGAACACTTCAACAGAGTAAAAATATACAATGAGCAAATAAATAGCTAAGAACATTTAACTTCATAGCAAGAAAAGAATTTACATACTTGAGCCAGTAAAATGTCCACTCGCCAAAGAAGTTGGTCCATTTTTCCCACTGCTCACAGGAGGTGAAAACATCTGAAAGAAACAAAGAAATATCACAGTTGAAAAGAAGACTTTTGTGACTTCAGAGCTCATCAAAGATCTTTCACACTCTTACCAAATAACTTAAGAGTTTATGCTAAGGGCTTATTTGGTAAAATACATCGCCATCCAACTTAAAACTGCACCAGGCACCACATTACAAACCCCCCTTCCCATTACCACTGTTCCTCCTTTCTTCCTCCTGGGGTGACTTAGATTGCCAGGCAGTACTACTACATTCTGAGCAAACCCAGTCCCCAACAAATGTTATCAAGATTCAGGTTGGAGGGCAGCAGCCTTTCTAGAAAACATTAGTTTCACCAAAGAAAAGAAAAAAGTTGCTTGCTGTATACTGAAAACCTTGGCCATAAACGTGGCAGTGTCCATTTTCCATCCCGTATAGGATTTGCCTGTCATATGTGAACCCAAATAAAATAAAAGTGCCACCTGCACTAAATTCTCATTTCGTCTCTAACATGAGAGCAATTTGAGGCAAGACTCTCTCCTCTTTCCTCTCTCTCTCTCTCTCTCTCTCTCTCTCCTCTCTCTCTCTCTTTCTCTCTCTCTCTCCTTTCACTCCCTCTCTCTCCAGCATTTATTTCAACCCTAATTGGTTTCCCTCTTTTCCACGTATCTAGTGGATAAATGCACACCTTCCCTGAGTCAGAGCCTGCAAAAAAGCAAAGAAACGAATGGAGAAAGTGCAGCAAGCAGAAAGGGGGCTACCAAGCTGCCTATGACTACGCTTCCTGGCAAAACTTCCGAAAGCCATTTCTCCAAAAGAAGGTCTAGCAGAGGAGCAGCAGTGATAGCGGCAGCGGCAGCAGCAACAGCAGCAGCAGCAGCAGCAGCATGAAAGAGCCCCACTTAGAAGGCGGTTTGGATTTTGTGTGTTTTGTGGATTCTTTTGCTTTTGCTTTACAAATGCATCTTACACCAAACTCATCTGGCATTAAAAATGAATTCATTCCCCTGACATGCTTGGAACTTGTTTTAGGAAGGGGAAGCAGAGGGGATGGAGAAGGACCAAGTACAGTCGTAAAACTCCACAAGTGTGTAAGTTCCTCTTTGTGCTGATCTCAGGACTATGAAATTTACAAAAAATAGTCTGAACAGTTCTAAAGAATGTATGCTCAGCATGTACATAGTAGTTTTCAGAATCCCAGAAAAAAGGTAGCTAGGAGGACTACTGGTCCTACTAATAATCGACAGCATCATCAGTTTAAAACTTTTAAAGAGACAACCAGGTCTCCATTTTCTATTTTCACTTCCAGAAAATAATAAATAAGAAGTGGAATAGTATGGAAGTATTAGGACTCTCAGTGCTCAGACGTGGCCAAGTTTCAAGGGTGGCTTACAGTTTTAGGAGGCATCTATTTTTTTCTTATTGGGGTGAGATTCTATTATTTCGAGGAATTGGTGGGTAACGAATTCAAAGCAAATAATTAGACTCTGAAAAAAGCCTGAATCTTCCATCACACCCCAACATTAGTTAAAAACTTGTCAAAAACACCTTCATATTTACCAAGGGTTCAGTCAATTAAAAATTATCCCTATCTTTTAGACTACTATAGGTTTCTAGCTGAAGTGCTTGGGGGTTTTGTTTTTTGGTTTGGCTTTTTTTTTTTTTTTTCCACAGCTGTTGTTAGTTTCCACCGTTCTTTCTTACCGCACTGAAATCCAGTAAATCACTCAGCTCTTTGTCCGTCCCTAAGGCAGCCATTCGCTGTTGGTGATGCATTTTAGCAAAATCACACAAACCTAGAAACATGGAAATAACCGCAATCAGAAAATCCAGTCCCAATCCTTGGAGAAAACACAATCGGATTTTTGGAGACTGGGGGCTGGGGGGGGTGGGGATGTGGGGGCGGGTGGGATTAAGATGGCAAGGAGGGAGGGATGGGAGAGTTGTTGTTGGGTTTTGTTTTGTTTTTAAGATGGAATAGGCAGCAATAGCAGGGGGGGAAAAGCGATATTGTATTTCCAAAGAGACGATCACACCGGTCATATCCACTATCAAACCAAATCCGGGAAAGGGAAGGAAAAAAAAAAAAACAGCCGCTCTTCAGCGCATCATTTTATGCAACAGGAGGTAGAGCGAGAAATGAATGGATCACAGAGAAAAGAGAAACTACTCAGAACGATCCGGTCTCAACTTTCCCCCCACCCTCCACCCCACCCCCTGACACACACTCACACACACTCACACACACACAACACACACACTCACACTCGCACCACTCCCCTCTGCATTGCAAAGTGGCTATAGAGAAATTAAAGATGAGCGTCTCGGAGGGGAACCACGTCCGCAGGGGGAGGGGGGTGGCGCGGCCGGCGGGGGCGGGGGCCGGGCGGGGGTCGGGTCCCCTCGCCGTCCGGCACCCTAATTTGCGAAAGAAAGGGGCTGTGAAAAAATTAAAGTCAGGCCCCCGGCGAAGTCCGCGGCGCCTGGGAGCGGGGAGGGGCGGGGGGCCGCGCTGCGCGGAGGGCGAGGCGCGGGAGGGGACGCGACGCCTCCCGGGGCGCCCGAGCCCGAGCCCGAGCCCGGCGCGGGAGCCGCGGGGCCGCGTGCGGGGCCGCCGAGCCCGCGCCGCCCGGCGCCTGCGCCCCGCCGGCCCGCCGGGCCGGTACCTACCGCCCGCGCGCGAGGAGAGGCTCCCGGTGCAGCGCCGGCGCCGCCGCGGCGCTCATGTCTGACCCCGGCCTCCGCCGCCGCCGCCGCCGCCGGCGCCCGCGCCCGCTCCGGCTTCCCCGCCGCCGCCGCTCCGCAGACGCGCAGCCGAGATCCCTGACTCTTAACACCAACTCTCTTCTCCCGGGAGGGAGGGGACGGGCGTGGGGGAGGGGGCGCCCGGCGCTCGGAATTGCAAGTTCAGCAAAGAAATGGGTGGGGGGGCTCCGGCGGGGCGACGCGGCTCGGCGGCGCGGGGCGCGGAACCCGCCACCCCCCCACCACCACCCGGGAAAAAGAGAGAAAAAAAAAATCTCAACGCCTCCCCCGCCTCGCCAAAAAACGCGAACGAAAGCCCAGCGAGCACCTCATGGTTCCTCAGACCGCCAGTTACAATCTGAAGCCCCAACACTTCGGTGTTTTGCCCGCTCCATCCATCGGAAGCACACTTTGAAATGTACTCGACTTTACATCCCCTCTCACTTCTTTCTCTGACTCTCGCTCCCTCTCGCTCACACATCCAACACACGGCAAAGCAAGTTTATACTAGGCTGCAAATACACGTGATGCAAAAAGACTTTGCCAAGAGGAACAATATTTCTCTTTTTCCATACATAAACCAAGCCACATTTTGCCGGGGAGATTCTCGTTTGGGCACTTTTGCGTTGGGGGCGAAACCTGAACTGCTTACTTTCTTCCCCCACCCTTTTTAAGTCACAGAATCCGATAGCTGCAAACTTCGTTGGTTTTGTTTTTGTTTTTTTTTAAAGGGGGGCTAACTTGGGGGGCGGTGGATGTTGTTTTGTTTTTACACTTGAGTTCCTAGGCACACTGAAGTCCGCGTTCGCCAACACTAAGTTTTTTATGCAACATTTACAATTGTAGGCCCTGCATGCTCTTAAAACACTTTTTCATATCACTTTTTAGGATAGAAATTAAGCTTCATAGCCCTTACCGTTTCATAATAACATGCGTGCTTTACCCAATATATGCAACAAACGCTATTTTAACGTGTGTTTAAAAGACACACTCTACAAACCCTGATATTGCTAGATTTGCGAGTACATACACAAAATGCATGCACACACTTTTTCCCATTGGCAATTATTTAATAGGTTCTTCCTTTTGTTTTAGTAAAACATTGGGATCAACATTTTAAAAATTAAATTCAATTACAAACAGTTTACTCTGACAGCAAATTGTAACGTTACCTTAAATGGCCACAAATATTCTCACAATATTCCAAGGAAAGAGACTTTAAAAAGAGAGACAAAAATCTTCTGCAAGTACTTAGTATCTCACATGTGTATCCCCCAAAAAAGTATTTTAAGTGGTACTCAGTCCTGCTCCAGGGATATCCACAGATTACAAGATTATGCACCTGGCTCTGGTTTTTGCATTTTCCACCATAAAACTGTAACAAAATTCCCACCCCCCCAAAAAAAAAACATTAAAAAACAAAAATCCAACAACTTTTTCTTATTGTTTATAAAAAATATCAACACTGGTTAGTTATAATTGTTCCCCAAACAAATCTTGTTGGTTGTTTTTTTTTTTTCTTCTCCTCTTAGAAAGTCTTAAACTTGCTCCAAGTTTAGAGGTGTCTCATCATCATCCTCCTCCTCCTCCTCATCATCACCATTGACTCCCCGGTGGAGTCACATTGATAATAATAGGTTCCCCTGAAAGATACATTGTAATCCATTCACATCCGGGCACTGCGGGCTTATAAAGAGAAGGCGCTGCGGCCGCGGCTGCTCCTCCAGACAATGACTGGGGAGGGGCGGGGCGGGAGCGGGCGATCATAGAGTGGTAAACAGAGCGCCTAGAGAGGCAACCAAAATGGCGACGCCCGTAGGCCACGCCTCCTCCGGGAACGGAGGCGGGTGACTGGGCTCAGGCCCGTGTCGCGCGTGGTGCTGAACTGCAACAGTTCCTGAAGCTGGGGTCGAGCGCTGGCCATGTGTAACTGCGCTTTCTCACTTGTCCCGGTTCCTTGGCTGGCCCTGATCGTTGATATAAAAGTGCTATTTCCGTATAAATTTACAAGTTAAACTCCACAGACTTCACAAGGGAGTCAGATCAGCTGGCTTTCCCTGAGGGAGGCTCAGAAGAGGCTCCGTGGGCCTCATGAGCTCCAAGCTGGACCCCGGGTTCTCCCGCATTGTGGCTGTGTTTTCTTAGCGAGGCTTGGGCGACGTGGGAAAAGGCCACTGAGCCAAGTTTTCGCTCCAGGACTGGAAGAGGGATGGGGGTCTTCTACCCTTACCCACCATGCTCACCCCATCTTTTTATAGGTCCTTGAAGTGTAAGAACTTTTGTTACTCTAGGAAGCCTTCACTTGGAGAAGACCTTCATTTTTTGCTGTATGGACTCAAAAGGTGTCTGTGCCATAAACCATGAATGATTCACCTTTCGATTCTGTCCAAGACGTTTTCTAGCCTGTTTTCTAGGTGGTGAAATTCAAACAACAATGTCCACTTTGAGAATTTTGTGCAAGATAATGGATAAAGATGAAGCTACCTCTAAAGAAATATTCTCTTTCCATCCCTAATTCTTCACTACATTCACCGATACCTTTAACCTAGCCAAGGGGATTTTAATGCAGATTTCCCTGAGAAGAATAGCTTTTAGTGCTCCCAATAGAGAAAAGCCATTAATAATAATGACAAGTAACATGTAATACGTATGCTGTGTGCCAGAATAGTAAGACTTTCACAAATATTGGCCACTTCAGTCCTGAAAATGAACCTTTGGAGTGTTTATTACTACCTAACGTTACCTAAGGGTTGGGATTTAGCTCAGTTGGTAGAGCGCTGCACTGCAGTCTCTGAGGCCCCGAGTTCAATTCCCAGCACCGCAAAAATGGGAGAAGGCCCTGGCAATCCACTCCCAAGGCAATCCCGAAACAGTCAACCATTGAAAATCCTATGAGGGTCGCTATGAGTAGGATACCGACTCCACGGCACTTAACAACAACAACAACGTTACCTATGTTGTTAGGTGTCATAGAGTAGGTCTGACTCATAGCAACTTCACCTAAAGGGAAACAGAAGTAAAGTAGCACAGATTATCCCAGCACCGAAGTTTATTAAGTGGTACAAATTTGCCTAAGGCACACAACTATTTACATTAAGTGATACAACCACCCTTTGAAAAGCAATCTGTAATCAGAGTCCACATTCAACCATGTTCCTATGCCATCTGGCAGTGGGAACATACTAATCTCTATTTTCTCACTCAAATGTATGCAGTAACAGAGTTCATATCAATTTCTAAGATCTTTTGCTTATATGTAAGTTTGTAGAAAAGAAAAATTAGGGCACTTACGGGTTGTTTCCTTGTCCATTCACACATTGTGAAGATTCCTATCTTCCCTCCCCATTGCGAGTTCTTGTCTTAAAGTAATATTTTACATTTAGACACCACTTTATGCTTTGTTATCACAAGCATTATCTCCAGTTCTCAGAGTAAACCTCTACAGGTTCTACTAAAATGATATAATAAAAAGATCACAAACATTGGCTTGGGAGAAATATTCCATTGGCTCTATCTCTAATCAGCTGTGACCTAAGACTCAATGTCAATGACTTTTGCTGTAAAATGTGGAGGTTAGTTAGATAATCCTATAAAGTCCCTTTGAGCTTTTATGTTTTTAAGATTTCCCCTCCTCCTGAATTTCGAGGGCAACAAATGATCTGTCCAGAAATCAATGATAGCATCAGGTTTGGGATCTAAAAGTACCCAATGGCAAGTCTAGTACGTTTTTTGGGTTGCTTTGTTTTGTTTTGTCTTGTTTTTGGTTTTCTGACCCTAAAATCAGACAATGATGCTCCATCTCTTCCTGCTTTAAATTAAGGACAAATGTGGGTGTGTTTGTCTTTGTTTATACCTGAACTGTCAGGTGATAGGTACTTCCTAATTATACTTATGAAGATTGGAGGCATCTTAGAAAAGTCAATTTGTAAAGATTCTATAAAGCTTAGAGATAAAACAATAAGTGTAGTAAATATGTTTTGAGATGCTTTCTTTATCTCTAGACTCCCTTGCCTGAGGACCTGCCTGTTAATTCTGAGGTATGTCTCAGTTGTCTCTGGCTGCTTTAACAAAATATAGACTAGATGACTGAAACAACAGGCATTTATTTTTCACAGTTCTGGAGTCTGTGAAGTCTGCGGTCAGGAAGCCAGCATGGCCACGTTCTGGTTAAAACTGTCTCCTAGCTTGCACATGGCTGCCTTCTTGATGCACTCTCATATGATTGAAAGAAAAAGAGCTCTGCTCTCTGTTCCATTTCTTATGTGAATACTAATTCCATCATGGGCTGGGATTTAGCTCAGTTGGTAGAGCATTGCGCTGCAGTCTCTGAGGTCCTGAGTTCAATTCCCAGCACTGCAAAAATGGGAGAAGGGCCTGGCAATCCACTCCCAAGGCAATCCTGAAACAGTCAGCCATTGAAAACCCTATGAGGGTCACTATGAGTCGGATAGCGACTGGACTGTGACGGCACCTAACAACAACAACAACAACAACAACAATTCCATCATAATAGCTCCACCCTCAGGGCCTCATCTGAACCTAATTCCCTCCCAAAGGCCCCACCTCCTAATACCATTACAATGGGGATTAGGGATTCAACATAGGAACAGAGGGGTGAGGTTTAGTACTCAGTCCATAACAAGGTAGAACTTGATGAGTACATTACATGACTTTCCTTTCTATACTAACCCAACAGTCGTAGCAGATTGGACCACAGGAAGAAATTGACAGCAGTTTATAGTGAGTAATGGAGTGGACATGTATTAGAGTCTGCTGGCCAGAGCTACTGTCAGGAAGCCAAGCCATATGAGTGCTATGGTTATTAAGAAAAACAGACCATGAGTAAGCAGAACTGTTCTTCAGATAAGAGAGAAAGGTCTTGAGAGTTCCAGGAGAAAAGCAGGCAAGCAAGGAAATCCTAGGAAGAAATGTCTGTATATACTTTCACAGTTCCCATGAGGGGTATATTGCTTTTGTCTATCAGATAGCTAATTCCTGGGATGTTTCTTTTCCCCAACTGTGCTAACCTGTGTACTTTTCTGATCCTTACAATTAAGGAGCTTAACTCAAAAAGAAAAAAGAAAAGGTACTTTAAATGTTAGTGTTGTCAAAATCATCAAATGTTTTATTGTTTTTTATTTTTTGGTTTTAGTATGAGGAGGTTGAACCTGGGCCTTCACACGTGCTAGGCAGATGCTCTAACACTAAGGTATTTTTTCTTTTATTTTGAGATAGGGACGCACTAAATTGGGCAGGCTGCCTCTAGCTTTGAACTTGCAATCCTTCAACCTCACCCTCCAGAATTGTTGGGATTACAAACATGTGTTACAGTTCCTGGCCAACTGATTTTTCATTCATTTATTTATTTACTTATTTACTTATTTATTTAATTATTTTATGTAGGGACTACTTTTCTAGGGGATAAGCAGTTTACTTCACTCCCACATGATAAGAGAACCTACCTAATTCATCATGCCACCTGTAGTCAGAAAGGTACAAGCAAATATCATTCTCTTTTCTATCACTATATTGCCTTGGGTGAGTTTCATACCTTGTCAGATTTTCAAAACTATACTTGTATTAATACCTTAAATGACTAGTTTAAATCAGTTGAGAGAGTGAAGATAAAAGTGTTTTGAAAATGAAAAATTCCTATTAAATTTGTTATGGTTTGAATATGAAATGTCCACCATAGGCTCAGCTGACAGGATTTGGGGAAGTGATTAGATCCTGAAGCTCTGACCTAATCAATGGAATACTCCTTTGATAGATTCATAATATGATGGCATACTCTGGAGATAATGAAAAGTAGGAGATGGAACCTACTTGGAGTAAGTAGGTCACTGGTAGAGTATCCTTGGGGCTATGTCTTGCCCTGGCTCCTTCCTCTATTCTCTTCTCTCTGCTTCCTGTCTGCCATGAGGTGAGTAGCCTCTGCCACATGCTCACACCACCACGATGTTCTGCCTCCGCATGGGCCTAGAATTAACAGAACAAAGGACTATGGATTGAAACCTTTGACACCATGACCCAAAATAAGCAATTCTTCCTTTTAAGTTGTTCATGTCAGATATTAGGTCACAGGGACAAAAGTCTAGCTAAAACAATATATAAAGCATCATTATTACATAGAATTAATTCCTAGAGATAAGACTTCTTTCATAGGAGTGCAGGGTGGCAAATGTGGGTATTCCATGGATTCAAAGAAAAGAGCAGACATTAAAGAGCACTTGGACCAAAACCTTCATTTGTAGTTGAGAATGCCCAGACTTAAGATGTCTTCTCCAAGGTCATCTCACTAGTTGAGCCACAGAGGCAAAAGTAGTCCTCAGTAATTGAATGCCAAGCTAGCATGCTATAGCATTCTCCTGCAAATTCCATCTGCCTTGCTTTTCCTTCCTATGTTAAAACAAATAAGCAAACAAAGGCACAAACAACAAACAAAAATCAGCTCTTTGATGCTGTAATGAAATTCATCCAAAAGTTCAGCAAATGATTTTTGTGCATCTACTTTATATCAGAGGCTATTATTTCTGGACTTGAGGCAAAAGTGTAGGCAACAAAATCACAATGATATAAATGTCAAGGGCAGTCCTGATTGAATGGCTAAGTAACAGTGAGCAAGTTAGAGCCTGTAGCAGATGTGTACAAAGGGCAAAGCTGCTCCACATATTTTTAGGTCAATAGATCCTATGGATATAAGTATCCAGGACCCCAGTCATAATGAAAGCGGACTCAAGAAGACAGTTAAAAGGCTCAAAAGTGAACACTCTAGCCAGTTTGGGTGATAGAAGTCCAGAGACAGTCTTGTGTACCTTTGGGCCTTTGCATTCACTCACTCCTTGATTCTGTCTCTGGGTGTTCATACACCTGACTCATTATCATCCTTCCGGTCTCAGCTTAAATTTCACTTCCTCCTAGAGGCCTTCTCTAACTATTCGGTCTAAAATAAGCTCTCCATCTCATTATTCTCTGCCACAAGGTCAAATTTATGTCCTGTATTTTGGCACCTTTTCCAGTTATCATTCTTTTGTTAATGCATTTCTTTTTATATCACCTATCTCCTCCTTCAGATTGTAGATTCCATGATGCTAAAACTACATGAATCTTGTTCACCCTTATGTTTCCATACCAGTCACAGTACCTGGCATATATTCGTTGTTTGATAACTATTTGTTCGATGAATGAATAAAACACTTGCCTTTATCCTCAGGATGCACACGGCACACTGAAGAGGGCCTTTTCAAATCATTTTCTCCTCAGCTTTTCTTTTAATCCAGATTTTATTGTTAGTAAATGCAGCTGGTGAATGTTCAGTTTGATTTGCAACAGGTCACTGGCAATCCTGTCACATGAATCTTAGACCCTAAAGAGAAAACCAGGGTAATTGCCTTAAGTTAGCAAACCCTCAGGATCACCTCTTCATTATTATGAACATAATACAAGATGCTGTCATTATATTGTTTCGCCAAGACAACATTTTAACATTTTATGAAGGAGGAAACTAAGGCTTAGATGGACAGCAGATTGCCCAAGGTCACATAGCTACTGTGTTAGCTTTCGGTTGGCATGACAAAATACCTGAGTTAATCCATTTAAAAGGAGGAAAGATTTATTTTGGCTCATGGTTGCAGAGGTTTCAGTCCATGGTTTCAGAGCCAGTCCACTTGGCTCTGTTTTTCTTGGGCTGAGGTCAGGACAGGACATCATGGTAGGGAGCATATGGTAGAATGAAGCTGCTCCCATCCTGGCAGCCAGGAAGCAGAGAGAAAAGAAAAGGGGGCTGAGGAAAATATATCCCCTTCAAGGGCATGTCCCCAGGGACCTACTTCTTCTGACGAGACTTCATTTCCTACAGTTTCTATCCCCTCCCAAAAGTCCATTAGGGTATGACACCATCCGTGGACTAGTCCACACATGAGATCAGAGCTCCTGTGACCCAACCACCTTCCAAAGGCTGCACCTCTGAACACTGGTGCTTTGGGGTCTAAGCCTTAAACACATAAGCTCTGGGGGGACATTTAAGATCCAAACCATAACAGCTATGCATGGCAGAGCAGAGATTTAAACATAGGTAGACCTTCCTTTGTTTACAGTTCAGTTATATGTGCCAAGGTTTTAGGTCACAGCCAATGATAGGGAAGATCTGTATCTGTTGGACTATAAATCTAAAGCAGACACAAGAGAGGACAGGACCTCTGGGGTACAGTCAACATGCTCTTCACTCAACAATTTCATCCCTTCTCTGGAACTCCATTCCCGTATCAGTCTCCCATATCAGTAAAAAAGCCTTTGAAGAAAATGACACAACCCTTGAACTAGAACACTCAGATTGTAACAGAGAAAAGAATTTTATAGTTAGGAGGAACCCTCTAGAAAGTTGGCACTAAATCTTTTGAGTCTTGTTTAAATTAACATAACTTCACAGACACTAAGGATAAAAATTGTCAAAGGTTTGGCTTTTTTCTCTTTCCTTAACCCAAGCCCTCCAAACATCTAAAATAAGAGTAGGAAAAATCATTATTCTGCTTTGCTATGATTATGACTCAATCTACTATCTTTTTGTTTGTTTGTTTGTTTTGTTTTGTTGTTGTACTTGGGGTCGAACCCACGGCCTCATGCTTGCATGCTTTGCAAGTGCTGTACCACTGAGCTGCATCCCCAGCCCCCTTTTTTTCTTTCTTGCTTTCTTTCTTTTTTTTTTTTTTTTTTTGAGACAAGGTCTCGCTAAGTTACGCAGACTGCCTCTGGTCTTGAACTTGGGATCCTCCTGCCTCTGTCTCCCGAGCCGCTGGGATTACAGGCGTGCACCACCGAGTCCAGCTCTACTGTCTTTCTTTAATTCCATTTGCCATTATTTCTGCATGGATAGAAATGATTGGTTTAGTACGTTCTCTGTTTCAGTCCATGTTCATTCATTAAGGTTTTTGTATCCTAATGACCTAGCACCCGGCCTGGCACATAAGAGATTGTTTATGGAATTGAGTTATACATCCAAGAGTGACGTAGATAAGTAAATGTTTCTGGAAGTAAACTTGCATACAATGGATTGATGTTTAAAACAATAAAACTTCCTTTTTGGACCTAGGCACATACAGAGTAGAATTTTAGATTTTGTCTATTCCAGATGTTCTTGATGTTTGGGAAAGGAGAGGGGAAAAAAATAAGCCCTTCACAATCTTTCATCCTTGGTGTCCACAGACTTTTGGTAGGTTAAGGAAGATTCAAAAGATTTAGTACCAACCTTCTAGAAGATTCCTGGTAACCATAAAACTGTTTTCTCTGTGACAAGCTAAGTGTTCTATTTTAAGGGTTCTGTCATTTTTGAAGGGCTTGCTCAGTGGGAGATGGGGACAGGAATGGCGTTCCAGAGGAGGAATGGAAGGGTTGGGTGGAAGTGTTTATCTGTACCCAGGAGGTCCTGTCCTACCTTGCCCATGCTTCAAGTTTACACTTCAACAGACGCAGATCTTCCCTGCAGTTGGCTGTGACCTAAACTGGTTTCCTCCTTGGACTTCACACTCAACAGCTACCTTGTCCCTCCCTCAAAGAAAAGGATATGGTTAAAAGGGTAGAACATTTAAAAAGAACAAAAAAGATAGAAAGAATAAAAGGAATTTTGGAAAACCAAGACAACTTTTCATTTATTCCAAACAGCAATAAAATAATGAGATTGGATACGTCTTACCTGGCTTTTAAATTCCTCCAAAAGCTGCTCAAGCCCAACTAACCTCTCTACCTTCGTCTCCTTTCCCTTCCCTAAGAGGAACTCTGGTCTCTAGTCTACTAACCATACGACATAGGACACTGGGTGGTTAGTCTATGAAAAGCACTGTGCAAAGGCAGTGAGGAATTCAGATGAGAAGGCAGCACCTTTTTCTCCACTGGACAGTGGAGGCCAGACATCCATAGCTCAACAGGTCTCCTGAGAAACTGAGACCAGAGTTACCAGGAGACATAAGCACACCTTGAGACTTTCACACAATGAGTAATTGGCCTCCGCTGGAGAGTTCTAAAAGTCTTCTTAGAAGAGATGGGTTTAAAGCTGGATCTGGAAAGAAAAGTGGCCCTTGCCTGCAGCAGATAGAGAAGGATGTCCTGGAATATTCACTCCGCAGAGGCTCCAAGGCCAGAGAGCGAGAATCATCTTAGTGTTTATGAGCAGAATGAAAGGACTAAAGTGTTTTAACTGCACGGGCAAATTTGGACTCATTGGCCTTTATTCACAGACATAGAATCATTAAGGCCATGCACCTGATCAGATATCCCTGAGAAGAATATTCCCGAAGCAATATGGAGAGTGAATGCAGATAAGAAACTGAAGGCAGAGACCAGGTAGACGTCTACTGTGATTCTTTCAACCAGTGACTATGAGATTCTGAATATAGCTGAGGCCTTAGCCACAGGAACTAGAGGAATCATTCAATAGGAGATATGTATAAGTTAGGTGCCATCTAGTCGTGTCCGACTCACAGTGACCCTTATAGGATTTTAAATGGCTGATTGTTTTGGGATTGCATCAAGAGTGGATTGCCATGTGCTTCTCCCATAGGCAATATGTATAGGTTAACAGAAAAGCTGTTTGGTTTACAAAGCAATAGAAACATCAATTCTAATTGGCTTAAATGATAAAAGATTTACAAATCTAAAAAGTTTAGAATAGAAGAGTCAAGCCACCAGTTAGGGATCTAGCTTCGTTTCCATTTCTCCTCCCACCACCACCTTTATTTATTTATTTGTTTGCTTGTTTGTTTACATATATATGTATATATATATACATATATATTTTTTACAATTGAGTTTGAACTCAGGTCCTTGCACTTGCTAAGCAAATGCTCTGCCACTGAGCAATATTGTCAGCCTTCATTTCTCTACTTTTCCCTCCAGCTCAGCCCCATTTTATACATTAGGCTGACTTCCTCATATTCCTGAGATGGTACCAGCAAAAACTGAAGCAATAAGCTTTTTTGTTTGCCTCGAGGAACAGACAGTTGTTGGTTCCTCCTGAACTGTGACACTAAGGCCTCACTTGAGCTCGAGATCACTTCAGGAATACACCTGCTTTGATACAAACTGTGGAATGACTGGTTTATGCTCATCCCTAAGTAATTATGCTGATAGGTCTCAAACCAATTAAAGGCCACCCTTGGTGCTATGGGGAAGTCAACACTACCCAACCCTCAAGGCCTCGGAGCTGAAGGAAGGAAAGATGAATGTTGGAGAGAGACAAGCACAAGATTTGCCAAGCTTTCTGGGCATCTCCACTGCTATGCATTTGTTTTTTTCTCTTTCTTGATCCAATGACCCTCTGGCATTACCTTAAACAACTTCTACCTTCCCATCTAACCCAGCTCAATTCTTACCTCCTCTTTGAAGTCTGCTCTGGCTTCTTGACTTTCTGCCATCATTCTCTCCTCTGAACTAATTCACTTTTAAATACTTGTATTATACAATTACTCTTCAACTGAAATAAACAAAACACTAAATATACATTTATCTAAATCCTAGGATACCCGTATTCACTGTAGCATTATGGACAATAGCCAAGAAGTGGAAGCAATGTCAGTGTCCACTGATGGAAGAATAGGTAAATAAAATGTGGCACATACTTAAAATAGAATATTATTGAGCCTTAAAGAGAAAGAACTCCTTTCATATGTGACAATATGGATGATCCTTAAAAGACATCATGCTATGTGAAACAAGCCAGTTACCAAAAGAAAAATACTACGTGATCCCACTTATATAAGGTGTCTGAAGTAGTCACATCCTTCAAAACAGAAGGTACAATGGTGGATGCCAGGGCCTAAGGGAAAAAGGAAAAAGAAGGGCTGTCATTCAAGGAGTAGGGAATTTTAGTTTTGCAAGATGGAAAATTTCTATAGCTCTGTTTTATAACAATGTGCAAATAGTTAATGCTACTGTATACTTAAAAATGGTTACAGTGATAAATTGCATGCTATTTTTACTACTATAAAAATAATAATATTTCCTTTTTAATACCAGATTTTTAGACATTAGAAATTAGTACACTGTAACACATATATATATTCACAACAAACAAAACAATATAGCTATTTCTTCTCTAATGTTAATTTTTCCCTGCAAATATTAGAAATCTCAGTTTTCCTGAATTGAATCTTGTGAAAAATTTTGTCATATTGCTGTTACCCATTTGTAAATTGCACTTAAATGTAGTTTTACTAATAGAAGTTGATACAGACTAATTTTTATATTTATTATCTAACTCCTGAGAAAGTTTTGAGCAGTTCCTCCAGTATTGTAGAATTGCCCTACTCAGTTCTTGTGCAGTTTAGTTGCTTCTGTGGCTGCTTTCTCTTTATATGTATTGTCTGTGTGCTCCTGCATCCTTCCTTTGCCTTGGATAGCTTGGGCTTCAACAAGTTGCTCATTCAGGTGTTCTTATTGACTGCATTGTTTAGCTCTGCAGGAAACCTAGAATCCCACAGCCTCCCACGGTGATTTAATTATCAGGGCTTCACAGACTTTCACGAGCACCATGATAATCTGGAGGTTTGTTAAAACTCATAATCTGGAGAGGGCAGGGATTTATCATGATTGGTGGATTGGAGCCCGCTTGCTGATCTTGTACTTTCTTCCCAACTTTATGTTCAGAGATATCACACAGATAGCTTGAAATCGACTAGGTGGAAGCATGTATACCACTGAAACAGTTGTTGTTGTTGTTAGGTGCCGTCGAGTCGGTATCCACAAACTCTAAAAATCAGGATTTCTTGCCAGAAAGCTGGAAGTTCAACATTTACCAGCACAACCCTGGACGCATGACTACAAGCACTCAGGTGATCCTAGGCGATGTTGATGTTGTTAGTTCTGGGACCGTATATTTCTTGGGGCCCGATGTCCTGTTCTAGTTATATATCTTCTCATCAATTTGTTCTTCTATCACTGGTTGACATATCTACACCCAATCAAAGTCCACACCTACATCTATTTTGATGAATGCTTTATGTGCCACTTCCCCAGACTGTCTTCATATTCTGGGTACTTATTTAGTCCAAAGGATCAGTTTTGCTTCTGATAATCTGGAAGAGAGAACTCACAGGCTAATCTACTCCCTCCAAGGTTTCTGCGACTGTTCCAGTGTCACTATTGACAGCTTGTCTTGTACAGTTTGTTATCTGCAACCACAATGATATTCTTCCCGGTGGGACTCCCACAGAGGCCATAGTTTTGCCAAGACATGGACCCCAATATTACCCACTTTATGGTTATGACTTCTGGGCCAAGGATGCTGGCCCAGATGAGCTTCCCACCTTGGCTACATCTGGAGTACACAGAGCCATCTCCATGTACTCCAGGCCAGGGAACCTGGGCCCTGCTACCCAGGGAGGCTTTCCTCTCCTCCAGAAGCATTCTTCTTTACAACCATTGGAGGATACCCTGCTGTCAGACCTCAGACATGATCATGCTCATACAACCAAGAGGTTCTAATAATGATACTCTGAGGAAGGAGGGAGCCAGCAAGACCCCTAGTATCCCCAGGGGGCTCACAGATCACCACACCATCTGCCTGCCTCTCTCCAAGTGACCTACTTGGCATACCAAGAGCTGTTTGGAGGGTAACATTTTATGGTAGTTTACGGTTTCTTCCACACCCTTCCCCTGGGGTCAAACTGGGCTCCTGATCTGACATTCCACTACTGAGAAAAGTAAAAGCAAGTTTGTTTCAAAGTGACCTTCTGCATCTACCTGCTCCCGAACCAGGAAATGACTGTAAATTTCCCTCATTGAAAGAAAAAAAAAGTTCAAATTCTTCCTCACCATGCAACTTATACCTCTCCTATCTAGTCTTTCAGGGATTTAAAAAATATAGATGGCCCAGTGTGATAATTATAGGTCTGTGATTTTCTTTCCTTTCCTTTTTTTTTTCCATGTAATAAGATGTCGTTCTACGTTTTCACATCACTATACATAGGTTTTCTGGAATTGTGTTAATGCATGAAAAATATAGAAAATACATAACAATATCATACTACGCAGGGCTTGGATTTAGCTCAGTTGGTAGAGCGCTGCACTGCAGTCTCTGAGGTACTGAGTTCATTCCCAGCACCGCAAAAGTGGGAGAAGGGCCTGGCAATCCACTCCCAAGGCAATCCCAAAACAGTCAGCCATTGAAAACCCCTATGAGGGTTGCTAGGAGTCAGACGTGACTGGATGGCACCTAATAACAATAACACCATCATACTATGTGGCAGGCACATTTTAAAATGTGTTTAGTTCTTAGCACTACCCTCCAGGATGAGTCTTAGAGAGATTCCCATTTCATACTTGAGGAAACTGAGGTAAAGATGAATTAAGTCACTAGCACATAACCATAAAGTTAGTAAGTCCTCAGGCCCAGGATCAGAACTGAGGCTGTTCAGCTCCATGAGGCTCACCCTTCACTCGACTGCCCTTGACCCTGCTGTGCCTGTGCCACTGTGTTTTATCCATTCCTTACTCATCCTTTTCCAGTTTTTATCTCTGTTGGCATCCCCCCACTGACTAGCATATTCTTGGATGCCTCTCCCGCCTCACAGTGATGTGTATTTAGGGAATTAAAAATAACTACCATAGTAGCTTACCTCAGAATTAAAGTAATTATTAGATTGATGACTTTCCTTTTTAAAAAAAATGTCTTTGTATTCCAAATCTCAATAAAAATGACTTTTGGATTATCAGCAGCTTTGGCAAATCCACATTATATCCACGGGCCATTAGCATCGATAATTGAGAATTTACACACATGTTAATCAATCATTTATTCCTGCCTCCCATTTCCCTTGCATGGTTTTAGATGTTGTCTATCTCAGCCTTAGAATTAGGCAACAGAGGACAATTTTATCACCCTTTGTGACCTAAAGAATTGTAATTGCAGATATAAGAGAGTTGGATGAAGTTGGAAAGAGGGGAGGATTATGCTGAAAGTCTTTCCAGAGTCACTAGCAATAATTTTATACTATAGCAACATTTCATTGTCTTCTAAAGGTATAATTTCCACCTCTTCCCTGGAGCTCAGGAAAATGAGAAGCAAAAATGAACACAATATAAAATGTAATAGACTATGCTTTCCCATTCATTTCATGATGAAAGCTTTCCATTTGAGGAATTGTAGAAAAAATACTGGATTTAGCATAATAAACCATGATTCAGATCCTACCAACGTTGTGGCCTTAGGTCATATTTTCATAACCTTGGCAGTACAGGTATTTTGATTTAGATAATCTTTGATGTTAAAGGCTGTCCTGTCCATTGCAGAATGTTGCATCCCTGGCCTCTGCGCACCAAATGTCAGTAGCCTCCACAACCTCCAAGTTATGGCAACCAAAACTGTCTTGAGATACTGCCAAATGATCCCACCAGAGCAATGTCACTCCCATTGAGTGCTCTAGAAAAACCTCTGAACTTCTCAGAGCCACAGTCCCTTCATCCATAAAAAGAAGGATAATGTTATTTGCTTTATGTTGCTGTTATAAAGAACTAATGTAGTTGGGTATGGTGGTGCACCCCTATAATCCCAGAAATTTAGGAGGTGGAGGCAGGAGGATCAGAATTTCGAGGCCAGAGGCCCCTGGGTAACTTAGTGAGACCATGTCTCAAAATAAAAAGCAAAAACATGGGCTGGGAGAGCAGCTCAGTGGAAGAGCACTCACTAAGCGTGTGTTGAGGCCCTGTGTTCAATCCCCAGTATGGGGGAAAAATGAGCTAATGTATTCATGCCAGATTTATAAATTATGAATTATTACTCAAGCATTAAATGAGGTATTACTATTGTTATTTCTTATTTAGCCCATACTGTTTTTGAGAGTTCTATATATGATCTGAAATATGGAATTAACAAACCTATGATATATTTCTGGGCATATTTCTAACAGGAACTATTAAAGTAGTTATAACAGATGGAATTGACAATCACTAACCATTTAGTATTGTCAATAAACGAATAGTTAACACTGTTCCATTTCATAACCACAGGCTATGGGCTTGCTGCTGGTTAACCAATTTAGCAAAGAGTTGCTGTCAGTCTCTAGAGGAATCAGGTGCATAATTGTACAGAAGAAACATTACCAAGAGCATGCCTTAATGTCAGAAGGCCAGCAGACTGGCTCCATTTACAAAGCATAGCACCAGAAGTAATTGCTCCTGAGGAGAAAGCAGTTCCTGGCTCCTGGGCTGCACAGCTGTATGGTCTTTGGATGGTGCTCATCACTCAGACCCTCAAATTGTCCTGACTGATGCCCCTGCTGTCAACGCCATGTTCTTGGAACTTCTTACCAAACCCAAAGCTTCCAGAGGCTAGAGTCTTCCAGCGATCCTCCATGTAGCCATCAATAGTGCTCAGGACAGTCTACTCAGTCCACTGAACATGCTCTCCATGCATTTTTATTTAATGACTACAAGTTCATTATTTTGGTGTATTGTGACAAAAATATCCTTAAGATGCCAGGCACAGTGGCACACACCTGTAATCCCAGTGGCTCGGGAGGCAGAGGCAGGAGGATGGCAAGTTCAAGACCAGAGGTAGTTTGTGTAATTTAGTGAGACTCTGTCTCAAAAAGTAAAAAAATGGGTTGAGGGTGCAGCTCAGTGGTACAGCATTTCCAAAGCATGCAAGCACGAAGCCCTGGGTTCAACTCCCAGTACCACACACACACACAAAAAAAGTCCTTAAGAACACTGGGTACAGAAGTATTGAGGGAAGATTTCAATTCTGTCACCTCATTAATTTGTTTCAAGCAAATCCTTTCTCTGCCATGCTCCCATCTCCACCCAAGGATTCTTGGGGAAGCGGCTTTGGTATGTGTGTCAAGGCCACACACTGAGTAGCTTTGGCAGGCAGGTGGGGCAAGTTTCCTCTCTTTCCTCATCTTCCTCATTTTTCTTCCTTTGCTGGAGGTAAGCTGGGCCTTGATGTGCCTTCTGTGGGGAAGTTGACAAAGGGTTAATAATGAAAGGCCCCCAAAGTGTGGGAGGCCTACTTGCAGCTGGTTCAGGTTCGGTTTTAGGAGCCTTGCCCCCCAAGTCACAACAGAGAAGAGGAACACAGGAATTCAGGGATGGGAGGAGAATGGCAGGGGGCATGGCAGGACATGACCTTATTAAGGCTGGTGACAAGGAAAGCACCATGACCTCAAGTAAGCAATGGATGAAAAATCAGCTTCTAAAAAGCACCAGGTATTGTTGTTAGGTGCCATCAAGTCAGTATTCGACTCATAGCAACCCTACATATAACAGGGGAAACACTATTGTCAGGGCTTCTCTGCTGTTCATAGGGTTTTCAATGGCAGATTGATTTTTGGGAGTGGGTTGCAGGGTCCGTCTCCCAAACCTACAGCACCTGGTGTTCCCAGGCAGTCTCCCATCCAAGTACTAACCAGGCCTGACCCTGCTTAGCTTCCAAGATTTGACGGGATTGGATGCCACAGGGCTACGGAGAGAGCCCCATTTTGGCACCTTGGAAAAGCAGAGTGGGGTTATAAGAGGATGGGTGGTTATCATAATGACTAACCTTTGGGGATGGCCTGCTACCTGCTGGGCCTCTGCCAGCAGGAGCCCAGGGGATGGAAAGAAGTAGGAATGGCGATGGCTGGCAAAATTACTAAAGGCAGGACATTGAGGTAGGTTAATTCTTCCAAGATGAGTTGAGGACCCATCTTGGAAGGAAACAACTGAGATTCCAGCCCCTTTCTCATTCTAGGTTATTAGAAGCTAATGGATGAACAAGCATGGATCCCATGAGGGCAGGTGGGATTGCCGGAAAGGCTGCCCTGAGTCCTAAGGGAGCATTGGTCTTGAGAAAAGGAGGAAATGAGACTGGTAGCCTCACACCATAACACAAACTAGCAGTTGGGCAGGGTGGCTGTGGGTGCTCATGTTAACACAGCATGTGGCCTCTGCTGAAAACACATCACATTCAATTGCACATTTCAGGGACATGACTGAGCCTGTGCATGTGGTCCAAAAGAGCCGCAAATGTGGAGCCCAAGATTGGGGTACTACTGTGGCCTGCAAAGGAACGTGGTCCATGAAGGGCCCTACAAAGATGAAAATCTCCATCTGATGGCGTGAGCTGAGTTTTCCATGGAAATGTTGTGTGGTGGGGCAGAAATAAAGACCACTGGATTGATTAGATGTTCTGGTTTTCTATTCTAGAGTTGGGAGGTAAACCTGCTCTTTAGACTCCATAAACCTCTTGAATACATATTTTTTGGAAGCTGGAGGTCTCAAGAGGCAAATTTTGGACATCTATTTACATTGGGCAAATGGAAAGATGAATGATTAATTGATAACATAAAAGAGATGGGCTCACATTAGTACTCCAAGTTGGTGAGGCAAGCCATACCAGTGGCATGTGCATTTTTCATGCATTTACCTACAGATACACACATAAACACACGGGGACATGCACGCACACACACACACACACACACACACACACACACACACACACACCCCAAAACCCAATGAGGTGGATATTACTACTTCCCATAATCCCCACGAGGCAATAGGAACACAAAGAATTAAATAACCTACCAAGGCCTCAGAGCTCAGAAAAGACCTAGCCACAGGTGAAAGAAAGATTTTGCATTTCTGAACACAGGACTTTCAACGTTCCAAGGTAGCCCCTGGGCTTCTCACACAGGAGTTCCCAGACCAAGTGTATCAGCATCCCCTGGGATTGTGTTAGAAATGCAAATCCAGCTGGGCACGGTGGTGCACGCCTGTAATCCCAGCAATGTGGGAGGCAGAGGCAGGAGGATAGCAAGTTCG
>VMDO01000013.1:0-20220 GCA_007922755.1 Pedetes capensis
CGCCATGCGCTCTCCTGGCAGAACTGCACCATCAGCTGCCCTGGCAGAACTGCACCATGTGCTCTCCTGGCAGAACTGCACCATGTGCTCTCCTGGCAGAACTGCGCCATCGGCTGCCCTGGCAGAACTGCGCCATGCGCTCTCCTGGCAGAACTGCACCATCAGCTGCCCTGGCAGAACTGCACCATGCGCTCTCCTGGCAGAACTGCACCATGTGCTCTCCTGGCAGAACTGCGCCATCGGCTGCCCTGGCAGAACTGCGCCATGCGCTCTCCTGGCAGAACTGCGCCATCAGCTGCCCTGGCAGAACTGCACCATGCGCTCTCCTGGCAGAACTGCACCATGCGCTCTCCTGGCAGAACTGCGCCATGGGCTCTCCTGGCAGAACTGCACCATGCGCTCTCCTGGCAGAACTGCACCATGGGCTCTCCTGGCAGAACGGCATCAGCTCTCCCAGGCCCACAGCGGCCTCCTGGGCCTCTGTGACCATGGGAGCCAAGTCCCCAGGAGCTCCCTGTCATCCACGCCAGGGCAGCCTGCCGGCTCTGGCCCTCTGGAGAATGGGGAGGCAGAGCACTTGTGCTGGGCAATGTTTTGCGGAGGTGTAGAGAGGGTTGGTGGCCCCCAGGCCACCTGGCACAGAACAAGGCCCAGCGGGAAGTACCTCATGCCATTGGCTGCCATACCTGTGAGGTTGGACCAAGCTGGAAACGCTCAGTACCCCGGCCCCTCCCCTGCCTCTCTCTTTTGACCGCTGTGTCCCATGAAACATTTCATTTTAATGCAGTGCAGTCAGGGATTTCAGGGCACCCAGGGGCAGTTCTGCCCGTGTCCAGAGCCTGCACACAGGGCAGCAGAGCTTCCACACCTCCCAAGGGCCTGAGGGACAGAGGCGGCTGGTGGAAGCCCTGGGGTCCACAGGCACAAGGACCAGGTGCTGTGGTGTCAGAAGATAAGAGAAGATGGAAGTCTGGGCCCCAGAAACAGAGTACTGCTCCTGGGGGCCCTGGGGAGGGCCCTTAAGCTGTGCTCCTGTGGGCCCCGGGCATCTTCCTCCTCCAGCCAGAGGCCTGCTGCTGCTTCCTTCTGGGGCCCCAGATCCTTCTCCATAATCCTACCACCCTACCCAGAACAGACGCCATCTGAACGTCTCTCTCCCTAAGCAGGAGAGACCTCCTAGGGCCACGTTCTGCCTTACCTACCGCTGGCTTCCTGGGCCCCACCCCGAGCCCGCACATGGGTAGCAGGACACTCCGCAGCTTTCCTCCTGTACAGGATGAATTCTACACAACAGAAAGGCGCCTGCTCACCCTGGAGGACGCCTCCCCACCCCCTCGCTCCATTCTTTCCAGATTCCTCTGCAGAGATGGAGCTGTCTGCAAAGGAGCCTGGGAAGGAGCAAACGTGGGCCCCTCCCCCAGGAAGGAGCGGCTGGGCCTGCTGACCACCAGGACTGGGTCCTGCCGACAGGGAGTCCGAGCTGGCCCTGACGGCTGGGCACATCGGAGACGTGGCCTGCTAGCTTGAGTGCCTGCCCCTCACGTGCACAGTCTGTGGTCTGGGTTTCTGCCCAGCAGGGGATGAGAACAGGCCAGGGAGCTCCTGCCTTAAAAGCAGAAGCTAAAAGCTTGTCATTTTAATGTACTGTAGAAACAAATGAGTTAGCTAAGGTAAGGGGAATTTCGGTTTGGTAATAACTCAGATCTGTACAGAGTCACGTTTCCTTCACGGCATTCAGAAGGCTTTTATAGCAATGACCTTATTTGTCCCCATGACATCATCACAGATAGGAAAGGGCAGGAAGGGTTGTCACCAGAAGCAATCTGGGGAGCCTCAGCACAGAGAGGCCAAGGAACCGCTCCAAGGTCACACAGCCCATTAGCAAAAATGCAGAGATCACAGTGTCATGCCAGTGCATAGCCTCCAGCCAGACTGAGATCTCTGCCGAGAACACCAGCATGGCTTCTCCCCACGGTACGCGGCTCTCAGGGCATAAGATTCCACCACGTCCTGTCCCGTAAGTGGATGAGCACGTGCTCCTGGCTCCACGTTCTCTGGGGATCACAGGGATCATGGGGGGGGCCTCCTTGGGGAAGAGTCATCCCTGGTGTAGCCCCACGGGGGGGGGGGGTGGAGAAGAGATCCAGGACCTGCAGTTAGAGGCAAAAATGCCGCTGTGTGAATGTGGGTGAGTTTGAGTGTGGCCCGCGTGTGTGTGTATGTGCGTGGATGTGTTTGTGCACGTGTGTGCATGTGCACACGAGCTCCCATGCAATCCAGTTCCTGCCCAGATGGAGCAGGCTGGGCTGTACAAGTTGCCCTCGGCCGCCACAGCAAAGTCCCACAAACCACAGGAACGCGGGGGTCTGTGGTGGAGGCTCTAGTGCATTTACCAGCAGTGACACTAAGAAGTAAAAACTCCCACCTGGTGCCATGCCTGGCACTGTCTGTGCTTCTGTTCCTCATAGGGTCTCAATGGCAGTTTCAGGATTGTGTCAGGAGTTGGCTGTCATGTCCTTCTCCCATTTTTGCAGTACCAGGGATTGAGCGCAGGATTTAGCTCAGTTGGTAGAGCGCTGTGCTGCAGTCTCTGAGGTCCCAAGTTCAATTCCCAGCACCGCAAAAATGGGAGAAGGACCTGGCAACCCACTCCCAAGGCAATCCCAAAACAGCCATTGAAAACCCTATGAGGGTCGCTGTGAGTCGGATATGGACTTGACGGCACCTAACAACAACAACAAGGGACTGAGCGCAGGACCTCGAGGGCCACTCTGGTGAGCTGAACTCCAGTGGCACAATCACTAGTGCACCAAGAAATAACCTGGGAGACTGATGGCTGTGTGTGGCTAACCCCAGAGGCCAGGAGGCCGCAGCCGCGGCATTGTCCGCACCAAGGCCCTGGGGCCTCCTGGGAGGCTCTCCTCGCTCTTCCCAGCCTAGTCCCCACTCTGCTCCCTTCCTGTGGCCACGTCCCTGCCTCTCGCTTTTCCTCTGCATGTTTGTTTCTATGTCTCCTCATCTTATGAGGATACAGGTCATCGGATTTGGTCCCCCAACCCTCGTCCCCAATCCCATGTGACCCCATTTTAGCTACCTCTCCAAAGACCCTATTTCCAAACAGGGTCACATTCATGAATACTGGGGGTTAGGGCTTTTTGGCAGCTACAGTTTGGGCCGTGGTGCAAGGGTGAGAGGGAGGTGAAGGACATCGCCCTCTGACGGGGACCCAGTGGCCCGGATGTGGCCCCTGGTGTCCATGTTCCATGAGCCCATAACGGACCGTCAGGTGAGATGTACCCAAGGCCCAGAGAGCCACCACTGCCCAGTCACCAGAATTTGGGGCAAAGCCCATTTATTAGCCTCATGTCCAGACCAAAGCGGGGCCCCATCCTTTCTGTCCACCATGGCCACAGCAATCAGGTTGAGACCATGGAACCACGGAGGAAATGGTTGTCCCTCCCATCCACCCTCAGCCCGTGCCCTGGAGAGGAAGTGCAGAGAGCCCCACCCACGGTCTGGGCTCTGCCCTGTGGCTTATTTTGCATCTGGCTCCTGCCTGTGACCCTCTCCCTGACAGGCTCCGAGAGCCCAGTTCTGTGGGGCTCAGCATGCTGCTGTTTATCAGAGACCCGTGGTACCACGCAGTCCTGAAGCAGCACAGGGAATGTTTGCCCCACCCACATCACCGGAGGCTGAGAGGTGGAGAAGCACTGAGCATTCCCAGGTCTCAGGATCAGGGGGCAGAGCAGACCTGCTCCCCAGAACTGCCTGCCTCCCCAAACTCTGCCCACCCTGCTTTGCCAGGCTGCTCCCCATCCCGGCCCCATTAAAGTGGGGTCACAAGAGTGGGAGCCGGAGCTCCAGGGAGGACCCGGGAGGGGCTAAAGCCTAACTCGGCCCCACCTGCACACACTGTGACCAAGGCCCAAGTCAGTCCTCACAAAGCTGCCATGGTCTGAATGTCCCCCACAAGCACCTGCTGGTACTGATGTCCACTGTCACGGTGCTCGGTCCCCATGAGCAGGATTGCTGTTGTTAGGTGCCATCGAGTCAGTATCCAACTCATAGCAACCCTACGTATGACAGGAGAAACACTATCGTCAGTGCTTCTCTGCTATTCATAGGGTTTTCAATGGTGGATTGATTGTTGGGAGTGGGTTGCCAGGTCCTTCTCCCAAGCCTACAGCACCTGGTGTTCACAGGCCGTCTCCCATCCAAGTACTAACCAGGCCCGACCCTGCTTAGCTTCCAAGATCTGACAGGATTGAGGCCACAGGGCTACAGCTGCAGGCTATGAGCAGGATTAGCAACCGGTAATGGGCAGGAGAGGACCGCTAGGCCTTTTATCCCCCGTGCACTCTCTGCCACGTAGGGGCAGTAGCAAGGCACCATCTAAACGGCAGAGTGGCCTATACCAGACACTGAGTCTTCTGTCACCTTGGTCTGGGACTTCTCAGTCCCTAAAACTCTGAGAAATAAATCACTCAGTGCATTAGTTAGTTTTCTTGTCCCTTAGACAAAATATCTAAGAAGAAATCTTGATGGAAGAAAGATTTGAGTCCTGGTGTCAGAGGGCTCAGCCAGGGTCGACTGGCCTGGGGCACTCAGGCGAACATCATGGCGGGAGCAGGGTGCAGAGGAGAGCTCTTCACTCCAGGAAAGCCAAGAAGCAGAGGAAGCAGAGGGAGGCGGAGAGTGGCCTCCAGTGGCCCATGCCTACCAACCTCCTTCCTCTAGCTGGGCCCTGCCTCCTCATTTCCAGAGCCACCCAAAGCGGCGCCACCAGCTGGGACCAAGTCTCAAACATGTGAGCTGTTCAGGGGGTCACTTCGAGGCTAAACCATAATACCCAGTGCCTGGTATTTTGCTACAGCTGCCAGAACAGCCTGAGACAAACCTGGACGAGGCCTCGGGGAGGAGCGCTCTTGGCCCAGTGCTCCCACATCACCAATGAGCCTCTGCCTCCACCTCCACTGAGCCGCTAGTGATGGCGAGGTGCTGGAAGAACGGCCACCCAGCCCTGAGGAAGGAGTAAACTACAGGGCACAACAGGAAGAGCCAGCGTACAGTCACAGGAGAGAGCGCAGAGCGCTAAGGGCCTACGCGGCACCGAGGCGGGCAGCTTGTGAGGACGAGCGAGTGGCGGGGTGGACAAAGCATAGACGCTCTCGGGAGTGTAGCGCATCCTCCTTCCTCTGAGAGAAGCTAGCGTACATTGAGCTATCTGCCTATTTACCAAAAACAGGCAATGGAACCAACGACTGCTCCTGAAAGATGACACTGAGCAGGGAGGTGTTGACTGGGGTGTCAGGGTAGGAAGCAAGGTCTGGGTGGAAGTGCGACTCCCTAAGGGGACTTGTTAAGTAGGAGCCTGGCGATGGAGTGATGTAAATATTTTCAGTGTGAGAGTCGTTTATAAAGCAAACCCCAGAGAGGCTTTTACGTGGCAAAAAGAGCAGCCGGAATGAATGGGAGCAGGTTAGTCAGCATTCTGTGGCTGGGAGTGTGGGTGTGGCGCCAGAGAACCTGCCTTGTGGTGGGGGGCGGGGGTGCTGCAAAGGGGGGCCTCTGGGGGCTGGTGTTTTGAGGAACTAGGGTGCCCCTGTGGGAAAAGGAACAGACAGGTGCAGAATGTGGGAAGCGAGGGGGCCGGGAGAAGCGGAACTTGGGTTGGAGGAATTCACGTAAGCGCGTGTCTTTTAAAAAATCCACAAAGAAATGAATAACCTCCCGGTTGTGCCCTCTGAAAAGGGCGGTGAGCAGCGAGCAAATCGAACACCCACACCTGGGACTCTGAGGACCAGGCCCCAGCACCGAGTCCGAGTTCCATGGAGAAAGGGCAGAGTCCAGGCGTGGGCAGGGGGAGTCAGGACACCCTGGCCCCAGAAACCAGGAAGGGCTCCAGGTGCAGTAGGGACCTGTCAGAAGAACTCCAGGCCCAGGTGACATGGACACACACTGGCCAAGGTCAGGATCTATTGGCCTCCAAGAGGAAGAGAGTAGACTGTGGAAAGAACACTGACTGACCGTCAGAACATAAAGCCCAGAGGGGAGCTGAGAATTCAGGGTCGGGGACGCCAATCTGTAGAGTGGGACAGAAGCAAAGAAGGAGGAGATATGGCCTGGGGGGGCTGGCAGTGCCGGTGAGCCTGTCGTGGGGAGCAGGGTGTCCCAGGCACCCACGTCCCACTCCTGCCTGAAGTTGGCCTGAGTCTAATTACAAGGAGGGGCTGGGATTTAGCTCAGTTGGTAGAGCGCTGCGCTGCAGTCTCTGAGGTCCTGAGTTCAATTCCCAGCACCACAAAAATGGGAGCAGGACCTGGTAACCCACTCCCAACGCAATCCCGAAATAGTCAGCCATTGGAAAGCCTATGAGGGTCGCTATGAGTCGGATACCGACTTGACAGCACCTAAACAACAACAACAACAATTACAAGGAGGGTGTGATCGGGCGAGTCTGCAACGTGGTCGTTTCACAAGAGTGCGCGTGAGTTTGTTGGGAACTAGAATCTTTACAGAGACAGTCGAGGTGAAAGGGGAGTAAGAGGCAGCTCCAAGCCAACCATGGCGCCCTCACACGCAGAGGAAAATGGCGCGTGGAGACAGATACCCAAGGGAAGCCACCTGTGAGGTGTGAGGCAGAGGGAGGAGTGAGGCACCCGCAAGCCAAGGAGAGCAAGGCTGCCCGTGACAGCAGCCTGGCTGACAGGGAACACCCAGGGACCCTCACCTGGTGCCTGCAAAGGATGGAGCCTGCGGTAACCTCACTGCAGACCTCCTGCCTCGAGCCGTGAGAAGAACGCTGCACCTGTTCTCAGCGACCTGGCTGTGGTGACTGCAGGAAATTCACACTCAGGGCTGGAGAGGTGTCGGGGTTTTAGCTCTAGCCCGGCTAAAGTTAGGGCCAAACCCTCAACATAAACAACGTGGTCGATGTCGGGAAAGAAGGACCTCGGGAGACCTTCAGATGGTTGGAGAGGGACAGGGAAGGTTTATTGGGGTGCTCCCCTTATGGAGAGCAAGGAGCAAGCAGCCCCTATAGAGCAAGGCTCTACCCCTTTAAGTGCTAGCTCTAGGCCTGCAGCATGGAATGCTGCAGGCTAAGTGCTGGTACAGCTCAGCCTTAAAGGCACAGCCACAGCCGCTGGTGTTCAGTTGAGGTCCGATGGTCTTGACTCTCGAGGCTCGCCTTCTTAACCCCCCCTTCCCAGGGATGGGAGGAGTTGGGAGGCTCTTCGTGGCTTGCTAGATGCCTTCGGCTCTTCGGGGCCCCTGGGCTTGAACTCGCCGGCTTGCTAGATGGTCTTGCTGGAGTAGGGAGCGCTGGTCCAAGTGATGGGGTTCAGGAGATGGTCAGAGAGGTCAGGATCAAAGGAGTGAGTAGGGGTCCAGAAGCCCTGCTTTTATAGGGTCCTGGAGGGGTCACATGATGGGGTTCAGCCAATCAGGACACACAGCTGGCAGGTACAGTGGGCAAACGGACATAACTACCAAGTAGAGACAGTTACTGCCTGCAAGGTGGTGAGGGGAGCCAATCAAAACTAAGGTGGTTAAGGCCGATCAAGCTGGCCAGGGGCCATCTTTTCTCATTTGATGGGAGGGGCCGTTTTGAGCGAGTGAGATGAGCCCTGGGGTCAACTAGGGGTCAGCCCCTCAGGCTGTTATGAGGGACCCTAGCTGGGAAATATTATTTAAAAAATCCCCAACAGAGAGGAAGCAACCAGTCAGTACAAGACGCTCAGCGGCCCCTGGGCCTTTAGGAAACAGAAGAACCGAGAGGAAAAGAGCCACACACGACGTGTGCGGGTGAGTTGGGAGCATCTGAGCCCAGATGTGCATCTATGTGGTTGCACCCATCGGAGTCCCCAGGGGGGTGGCCGGGCACGGAGCTCCCTCAGGACACCGGCCTGGTGTGGAGGGGAAGGGCCTGGCCTTTGTAATCTGATTCTTAAGGTGTCAGCGAATGACCAAGGGACCAATAAGCAGGCCAGGGAAGATGCGTCGTAACAGCTCGTGGCACAGCTCGCGCGTTCCGTCTGCAAATCCGCTTTGCTTCAGATGTGAAGCTCTCGTGAAGCCATTTGGGAGAAGAGAATCGTAAAGGGGAGCTGGGGGTGAGAAACTCAGACTTCGGGAGGCCCCTCAGGGAGGGTGCGGAGGGAGTGCAGGGCTGGCCCAGCCTGGGGCAGCGAGCAGCCCGAGGCCCCGCCTCATCCTCCCGTTACCCCATGGACTCCTGGACTCCAGAGGGGCTGGTGGGGAATTTGCTGAGTCATCACACTGAAGGCGGGAGCTGGAGGCCCCCCTCTGGGGACTGTGCAGCCCCAGCTGGGGCCAGCAGGGCAAGGCTGCCTGCCTGAGGCCTGGGGTGAGCTTCTCCAGCCCCTGGCACCTGCCCGCCCCTGGTCACAGCAGAAGCCCCCGCACTGCAGGTGGACTTGCCAAGCAGCCTCCTTACTCACCTCCTGCTGGAGTCCTTTCTGCCCAGGGCAGCTGCCTCCCCTGGGAGGTCCAGACTCCTCTGTTGCACTGACAGCTGGGGCCACCTGCGCCAGGCCCAGGGGCCAGGATCATTCACCGCCTCCCAGGGGGAGCCATGGCAAGCCCTTCCTCTGCCCCATACATGCAGGCAGGGCACAGGACACACACAGCCACCATATATACCACCAGGTGTGCAAACCACGCAGACGGCAGAGGCCCAGAGAAGGCCCCTCCACAACCACATGCGCGCACCACACTAGGTCACGCCGAGCAGAGTTCAGCGCAGTGGTGGAGAGTGCACTGTGCACTGCGCCCTGGCAATGTTCACCCTGGCTGGGTGCAGGGACTTGGGAGGAGACCCAGCAACATGGGCACCTGGGAAGCTCAGCCGTCCAAGTAGCCAGCTGGCCCCCCACCCCCAGGCACTCTCCCCTCTGTCGGCCTCTCCCTAAGGCATTGCTGACAAGGCTCGGCCTTTGCAAAAGCACCAGGGGTGGTTTTTCTCAGGCACCAGGGGCTCCAGTGCTGACCCTGGCCTTTGCCTCCTCCTTGAGACCATCTTGAAGAGGACTCAGAGCATTGCCTCGATCCCAGTGAGTAGAGAGGTGTCTCCTTGGAGCCCCATCGCAGGGGAGAGGGACTGGCAAATAGGAGCCTTGTCCCGTGGTCACCGCACTCCAGGGTCTGGGAGAGGATGCAGGTGGCATGGCAGGATCTTCCTGCGCCGGCCCCACACACTCATCCCGAGCCTGCGCTGTTCAGGAAGGCTTACTGAGGGCAGCCGTGGGGCTGGTGGCCGGGTCACTGCACTAGGACATCTCTGCTGAGTGTCCCCGCCCCCCTCCTTGCCCCTGCTCAGTGTCCCTGGGTGACCTTCACAAATGCATCCACTGGTCCCCTGAAGAGGGACCTCCCGTGGCCTCTCAGGCATGGCGCCAGACCGCAGGGACAGCCCGGCCCTAGCTGCAGCTTCTCGCCAAGTCTGGAGCACCCTCTTCACACTGCCTCTTCAAGCGCCAGACTGGTAGGCACCCCTCCGCGGCTCTCCCGGGTGTACCCAGTGGCCTTCCTGCCCCTGGCTGCCCTTTGGCCTGTTGCCCCTCTGTGAATGCAGGCTGCCGTAAGCCCCTTTAATTACCACGGGTGCCCAGCCAGGACTCTGGCTGATAAGCTGTGTCCCAGAGTCCCTTGCTTAGTCACAGACCCAGGAGGTGAGAGGATTGGGGCTGTTTCTTTGAACAAGCACATGGCCAATGATGGCCTTGTCCATCTCGGTGGTGGGAAGCCCTCTGAATTCTGGAAGGTGATGTTCAGAAGGAGGCATCTTGACACTGCAGCAAATCTGCCAGGAGGAACAGTGGTGGCAGCAGTGAGCAGTGCTTCCCCTGCCCCAGGCTGTAGGCTCTGAACACGGTGCCATTTTGCAGGCCCTACACCCATCCCGTGCTCAGAGAGCCTGCGGGCGGCAGCTTTTCATCCCATCTTTCAGATGAAGGGCTGAGGCTAAGAGCTGGGAGAGAGTGCACTGGGCTCCCTGGTGGGCTTAGGGGCAGCTCATGCCTAGCATCTCAGAGCAGAAATGCCTGCTCCGTGGCAGACACCTGTTAGATGGCTCCGACTAGGAGGCACTCTTGTTTTAAGATGCGTTTCAAATTTTATCCTGCGTTATATTAGAAAGCTGTCTGTATCTAATCCCATTGCTCATTTCCACTATGCATTTCAGCAGGAAGCGTCCACGTGACTGGGAGGGTTTACTGGGCAGGTGATGGAGGCCCTGTTGAGGGCACCGGCCTCACCCTAGCACAGCACACATGCCCCTTGTCCAAGGACATTGCCCACTCCTGTCTTCCTCCCAGGGGCAGGTAGGCAGCTGGACCCAGCAGACTGGCCTTCATGCCTGGCCAGCGCCCACCGTGAGGAGGAGGGCGGTGGATGAAGCTCCTGTCTTCCTTATTAAGGTCTTGAAAGCCTTTTCCCTCCCAAGGTTCTCAGATGATGAAAAATGCATTTAATTCCAGGCATGGCTGTGCATTCATTTCCACCTTCTCTGCGACGGCCGGTGGAAATTAATGTGCACATAAGCTTCTAACCATTTATAAAGAAGAGCCCCAGTCTCTATACCTTTGAACCCCATAAGAAAATTAACTGTGGCCGTGAGGACAGTACCCTCTCCCATCTAGATTCAGCAAGGTAATCAAGCTCCCTCCATCCCATTACTGCCCAGCTTTAATTAGCACCCAATTCAAGTCCGGGTAGCCTGGTACGATACCACAAGGAAACAGTGGGCCTGGGTGCCTGCTTTTTAATTTCCAGCGACGCTCTGATGATGATGAGAGTGTCCATTCTCCATATTTACACTGATTGCTTTTTCATTTACTCTGCTTTCCATTATGAAACACAAATGGAAAGGTGCCCTGGAAGCGGCCTAATTGAGTTCAAGTTGTGTCACTGGACATCAAGCGATGGTAAAAGCACGTTCTGTTTCAGCTAAGTTATTATTTGGCCCTATACCAAATGGATCTCGATTTTTCAAAGAGGACGCATCGATAAATACATGTGGGGGAGATATAAAGAAAACCCTCTGGGTCACGTGGACTCTTCCTGCTGAAATGCATAGTGGAGATGAGCAATGGAATTAGACACAGAAGGCTTCCTAATATAGTTGTTGTTGTTAGGTGCCGTCGAGTCGGTATCGGACTCATAGCGACCCTCTGTACAACAGGGGAAACACTATTGTGAGTGCTTCTCTGCTGTTCATAGGGTTTTCAATGGGAGATTGATTTTTGGGAGGGGGTTGCCAGGTCCTTCTCCCAAGCCTACAGCACCTGGTGTTCCCAGGCTCTCTCCCATCCAAGGACTAACCAAGCCTGACCCTGCTTAGCTTTCAAGATCTGATGGGATTGGATTCAACAGGGCTACAGCTGCAGGCTTCTAAGATAACGCAGGATAAAATTTGAAACGCATCTTAAAACAAGGGTGCCTCCCAGTCGGAGCCATCCAACAGGTGTCTGCCACGGAGCAGGCGTTTCTGCTCTGAGATGCTAGGCATGAGCTGCCCCTAAGCCCATGACAGCCCTCAGAGACAAGCCTCAGCCCATGCCCACCAAGGAGGGAGGAGCTGAGGCTGGGGAAAGCAGCAGGACCTTGCTAGGTGCTCCCTCCCTCCCTCAGTACCCTACCCAAGGTCCCCACAGAGCAGGCTGCCCGAATGTGCTGCTTACACACTTTCTGCAGCTTCACATGCCAATTTTCCTGACTTGCGTGTCTTTAGAAATTCTGCCCTGCTCCACGCAGAACTGAGCAAGCTGAGCTGGAGGTGGTGGGTGGTGCAGAGCTGGAGGGCTGAGTCTGAGGTGGGACCTTGAGGTGGGGGCCAGAGCTTCCTGAATGCGACTTACATGGAAAGGGGTCAAAGCAGGAGGCAGGTGCCCAGCAGCTGACCTGCCATACAAGCTCCAGGGCCGCTGTAAGCCCTGGGCTGCCATGTGACCTCCTGGCTCCATTCTCAGCAAATGACGCAGTGCCAGCTCTTGAAGCCCCTCCTGCCTAGAGCACAGTCCAGCTCAGCCTGCATCAGAAGCCTTCGGGCGGCTGCCATCTCATCCTGCTCACCTCTGTAGACACATGGCCTCCGCCCAGGAGCTCCACATGAGAGACACACGCAGGCTCAGGCCCACTGCTTCCCTCCAGACCACTGGCACCTCCTTGCCATCACTGAAGGGTCCCCAGGGTTCCTTGACTCCAGGCGAAGACCTGCAGTCTCAGCCTTGGAAGGTCAGGCACAGGTGGAGGGAGGAATGGATGTGAAGGAAGAGGGCTGGTGTGCAGCGGCAGGTGCCAAGAGTGCGGCATGGTGTGCCAGTGTGTTAATCAGTGTGTGTGTTGCTGTGGGAAAATACCTGAAGGAAACCAACAGGAGGATTTCAGCCCATAGAGGCAGGACAGGCATGGGAGTGGAACAGTTTGCAGGGCCTGTGGCAGAGGACCTCCTCACATCATGGCAATCAGGAGCAGAGAGAGCCAGACCCGGGGGGTCCAGGTGAAGCCTTCAAAGTGACCTCCAGTGACCTACTTCTGCAAAGCTAGGTCCTACCTCCCAAATTTTCATAGGGTCCCAGGACAGCGTCATCACCTAGGGACCAAACATCCAAACACATGACTTTGGGGGGAACATTTTATATTTAAACCATAACACTCCACCCCTGGCTCCTAAAGGTTCACGACTATCTCCTATTGCAAAATGCATTTAGTCCAACTTAGAGAGTTCCCAGAGTCTTAACAGTCTCAACCTTGCTCAAAAGTCCAAGTCCAAAATCTTCCCTGAGACTCGAGGCAAGCTTAGCTGTGAGTCCCTGCAAAGCAAAGCACAAGTTACATAAATTCCAACATTCCTTGGCACAAAGTCAGTATTCTCATTCCAAAACGGAAGGGTAAGGGCACAGAAAGGAAAGACTCACCCAAAGCAGGACTGAAATCCAGCAGGGCATGCAAACTCTGTAGATCCATGTTTGGCTTCTAACATACACAATGATATCATTGGGGCTCAAATAAGCTTGAGAAGCCCCACCCCATGGCCTTGCTATTTGCAGCACATGTGGCCTTCTTAGGCTGGCTCCGTTCGTTGCTGGCAGCTTCCCTCAGGAGATGTTTCAAATTGCTGGAAACTCCAAAATTCTGGGGTCTGCACTGCAGCCCAGGTTCCACCCTTAAAGCTTCAGGCACCAACTCTTTGGGGCATCTCCACAGGGAACCTGACCCTGGTACACATTGCCTGGCCTCACGGGCTATTCTCTAGAACCTTCATGGAAGCCTCCATGATGCCCCAATTCTTGCACTCTGCACACCTGTAAATACAGCATCATGTGGGTGAAGCTAAGGTCTGCTGTCCACTGAAGTGGCAGTTACCCCCCTGTTGACCACAGCTGTGGCAGGAGCTTTTGTGTGCCCAGGCAGGGAAACCACTTCCCTGGGCAACTCCTTTATAGAAGGAGGCTCTTTTGGCTATGTCTTTTTAAGTAAATGTCTGTTTAATGAGTTTACTATTTCACTTATAAGTCTTAGATGGGATGCCTGGCGACTCCTTCCTTGCTCCAAGGCCATTCCTATTGTCACAGAACAAAGTGTAAGGATTTTTAAAAATGTCACTTAAGTCTTTTTTTTTTTTTCAGTACTGGGGGCTGAGCCCAGGGCTTTGGGCTTGCATGCTCTGCAAGTGCTGGACCACTGAGCTGCACCCTCAGCCCATTTATTTTTATTTTATTTATTTATTTATTTATTTACTTTTTGAGACAGGGTCTCACTAATTTACAGACTGCCTCTGGTCTCAAACTTGAGATCCTCCTGCCTCTGCCTCCGGAGCCACTGGGATATAAAGTGTGTGCCACCGTGCCTGGCACTTATGTCTTGAACAATTACTGACTCCTTGCCCAAACTGGCACTGTCCATAGACACTTTAAACTCACAGCATTTTATCTTTTTGTTGTTGTAGTTGTTAGGTGCTGTCAAGTCGAGTCTGACTCATAGCGACCCTATGTACAGCAGATCGAAACACTTGCCGATTCTGTGCCAGGCAAATGATCTTATTTATGTCTAAGCCCATTGTTGCAGACACTGTGTCAATCCATCTGGTGGAGGGTTTCCCTCTTTTGGGCTGATCTGCTGCTCTCCCAAACATGATGTCTTTCTCCAGGGATTGATCTCTCCTGATTACATGTCCAAAATATGTAAGACTCAGTCTAGCCATTCTTGCTTCCAAGGAGGACTCTGGGTGCACTTATTCTAGGACAGATCTGTTGGTTTTTTTTTTGGCAGTTCATGGTATATTCAATAGACGTCTCCAACACCATAATTCAAAAGCATCAATTCTTCTCCTGTCTCCCTTGTTCAATGTCCAGCTTTCACAACCATATGATGCCACTGAAAATACCATGGCATGAGTCAGACGCACCTTTGTCTTCAATGTGACATCTTTGCTTTTCAATACTCTAAAGAGATCTTTTGCCACAGCTTTTCCTAGAGCAATGTGTCTTTTGATTTCTTGACTGCTGCTTCCAGAGGTGTTGAGTATAGAGCCAGGCAAAGCAAAATCTTGGACAACCTCAATCTTTTCTCCATTTATTGTAAAGTTGTGTGCTGACCCAGTTGTAAGGATTTTTGTTTTGTTGATGTTTAGTCGAAACCCATATTAAAGGCTATCATCTTTGATCTTCATCAGTAAAAGTATTAAATCCTCTTCACTTTCAGCAAGCAGAGTTGTGTCATCTGCATAATGCAGGTTGTTAATGAGTTTTCCTCCAATCCTGATGCACACCTTTCTCAACTTTAAACAAGGCAGTGTTTCCCTGTTCTATTCAAACAACTGCTTCCTGGTTCACGTACAGATATCTCAAGAGTACAATTAGGTGCTCTGGTAGTCCTATTAATCTCTTCAGACCACACATTTTCAAATCTTTCATCTGTGCCTTCTGTTCCATGTTTTTCTTCATAAATCTGGCTAAAAGGAGTGAGCAACAACCATGCCATAGCCTCAGTATTACGCTGCCTTCATGATATTTCTATAGCCAAGTTAGTCTATTCCTTTTAATTCATCCTCCTTCAAATCTTTAGGATAAGGGCAAACTACAGACAGGCTCTTTGGCAGAATGTAATATGAACGAGTCATAGTCCAATTCCCAACCCAATTCTCGTTTTTCTCTGAAATCTTGTGAGCCTCATCTTTACTATCTGCATTCCTAACATTTCTATCATCATTCTGGTTGTCCAAGCTCTTACCCCTGAATCTATCTTACAGTGTTCAAGGATTTCTATTGCCTGCATCTCCAAACTCTTTGAAACTCCTCTCACCAGCAAGTTCTAATGGTTTAAGTACCAGATGATCAGGTGTGCACAGCAGCAAACCCACTCTCCAGCACCAATTTTGTTGTTAGCCAGCTTGTTTGTCTCTGTGGCAAAATACCTGGAAGAAACAAACTTATGGGAAGAATATGTATTGGGGTTCATGGTTAGAGGATTTCGGTCCATAGAGGCAGGGAAGGCATGGCAGTGGTGCAGGCAGCAGGACCTCTGGCAGAAAAACTCCTCACATCATGGAGATCTGAAGCAGAGAGAGCGTGTGGGAACTTGGAGTCCAGGTAAAACCTTCAAAGGCTGTCCCCAATGCTCTACTTCTGCAATGCTAGGTCCCCTCCCCCATACTTTCATAGCCTCTCAGGGCAGTGCCACTCCCTGGGGACAAAACATCTAAACACATGACCTTTGAGGGATATGTGAGGTTCAAGCCAGAGCAGTGGGGTTCTGCAGTTCTCTCGGATGCACAGCAGGGCTGGGCAGGAAGGGATTCCACTACTGCTAAGATGCACCATGGAAGGACAGCTGTAGTTGGGGAGAGGACCTCAGGCAGGTAGGTGTAGGGAGAAATTGGGAGGAAATTGGCAAAAACCCCAAAACGGGGAAAATGGCTAAATCTAGGGAAAATGAAGGTAATTTGGTTAGACATTTGTACAAAACCCTTCACAAATCCCCCTAACCTGATTGGACAATTGGACTCAAAGCTGATTGGCTCAGGCCATTCTGTGGGCGAGCTACATAAGAAGCTGTACTGTGGCAGCTCAATCCCTTTTCGCCTTTTCTCTCACTGGGACCATTGGTTAAGCAAGACCTTCCTTTTCCGCCTGGACCTTCGACCAACAAGGAAAGACCCCATTCTCATCTGGACCACCGATGAGGAAACAGCTTTCCCACTGTCTTGTCTGGACCTTCAGTGAGGAAAGAATGCTCTCCTGCCGCAACCATGAACAAGGAAAGAACCCACTCTCCATCTGATCACCGACGAAGCAAGAACTGTCTCCTCATGACCACCGAGACCACCAACACAGGTGTTTGCCCCTGGAAGGCAAAAGCGCCTGAGGCTTTTCCTTTCTCCCATCTCTGCTGGGGTCCCGAGGGCCACATGAGTCTGTGCCCCTCACCTGAGGATCCCAAGTGAATTGTGTTTAATACCTGTGTGCACAGTGGTGCCGCCCATCCAAACATCTGGGACAGAAAGGAAGGTGCGCATCCCACAGTAGGAAAGACGCACAAATGCCCAGGGGCACTCATCAGGCCAGGCTGTCTTGGGAAGCCCAGTTTAGGAAGTCAACGTGACTGGAGGGAAATTCCTGGAGAAGCAGTGGGATTCAGTTAACAAACCCCAGCCTTCTCCTGGGGTTAAAGACTCCACTGTGGGAGCTGAGAGAGGGCAGAATGGTTTCATGGAGCGATTGATTGGCTGGTTGCTGGTCTAGGATGGAGAGTCCCAGAGCCTGCACTTCTTACTTGTTCATTTCCTTTGATCTTCATTTACATCCCCTTTTCTTCCTTGTTCCTCCCAGCAGCCAGTCAAGAATGGTTAGTGTATTTTTTAACATGTGCAAATTTCTGACAAAATGTATGCCATTGCTTTCAAAACATGAACGCCAATGGGTATAATCGTCAGCTGTTGCATCGTGCCCTACTTTTTTCCTAAAGTGCTCTGTCTCATCAACAAGCCACGTTGTTTTCTCCACATCTACCCTGTTGCTTCGGAATGCAGTGGTGCCCATGCCCTGCCACTGCAGGGGGAAACAGAGGCCTGCCTGGGAAGATTCCCAAGTGTGTGATGCATGTGCAGAAAGATCCCAGGGCAATCACAAGGAAGGGCGCATCCCACAGGCAGGATGCTCAGTGACAGAAGTCAGGCCCAGAGAGCCCCACCCCTGTGTGGAGGTCGCATCCAGCACCACCATGCCGTCCTCACGGAGGTATGGGGTGCAGCCTAGGTGGGCACGAGCAGCCGCCAGGATGCTAAGATTATTCTCGATGTTGATTTGCTGGGGGCTCCTGACCGCATGGGTATCAGCATATGTAAAAACCCATTGAGCTCTACCTGACATATCTGTGGGCTGTATTTTGTGCACGTTTTTCCTCAATTAAAATAAGGATGCCCTGGCGAGGGTGTGAGAGGGGCAATGGTCTGGGCTGTGGGAAGAAACTCTATACTTGCAGAGCCAGCGTGGGGATGGGGGCCACAGCCCATGGGGGAGGCTCATCCCCAGTACCCCATCCAAACCATCTGGGCAACTTCACAAATACTAAGGCCCCACCTCAACCAGGAGGGTTGGAGCAGAGCCTCCAGGGCCAGCCAGACATCCATGCTCCCAGCAGTTGTCAAGGAGATGGCAGGTGCACCCTGGTGGAGATCTCTGCTTAGAGGGAGGCCGGAGCAGTGGCGTGCCCAGGTGCAACAGGCTCCTGAACGGTGAAGGAGGGAGACCTCCAGGACACGGAGCTGCGGGCAGGAGAGGGGACAGGGAGGGGGAGTCTTCTGACATGACCTTCAGCGCTCTTACCCTGCACGGGGGATGCTGGCACCAACTGTTCTCTAAAGGCAGTGAGAAAATGCACCACGTTTGGGGAGAGGGGCCCCTGCCTGCCCAAGCAACCCATCTCCCTCACAGTGCATGGCAGGGGTGTTGGCTGTGAGGGCTCCTGGCCTGCTGTCCCTCTGCCTGTATCTGGTGCCCAGGATGCATGTGCAATTTACCCCATCACCCAGCATCCATGCTGAGGATGTGTGTGTGGTTCACCCCATCACCCAATGTCCATGCCCAGGACGTGTGTGTGGTTCACCCCAAGACTCAGCATCTGTGCCCAGGATGTGTGTGCAGTTCACCCATCACCCAGGGTCCATGCCCAGGATGTGTGTGGTTCACCCATCACCCAGCGTCTGTGCCCAGGACGTGTGTGTGGTTCACCCATCACCCAGCGTCTATACCCAGGATGTGTGTATGGTTCACCCCATCACCCAGCGTCTATACCCAGGATGTGTGTGTGATTCACCCATCACCCAGCGTCTATACCCAGGATGTGTGTGTTCACCCCATTGTCCACCATCCACATCCTGAGGGTTTTCCCATGTAGTTTATCTTGAAATGTTGGGTCACTGACTTTTCTCCCATCAGATAGTGGCAGCCTCGGCGTGTTCACCTCGGCCAACCTCTGTCCTCAGGTTAGTGGCCAGGAGATATATGTGGAACTCCAGACATGAATCAGTGCAGGGCCAGAGCAAGAGAACAGCAGAGCTCAGAGAGTCCTGGTGCAGCTTGGGGCTGGGATCAGAGCCTAGACGCGGCTGTGCCACAGTGACGCCTGTGTGCATGGTGTGGCAAGCGTCCAGCTAGAGGCCCAAGTGTGGGGAGGCTGGCGAGGGAGGAATCTGGGCTTCCTATGAGAAAAAGTGAAGCAGGAAATAAAGAACAAGGAGAGCGGAACGGGCCGGCTTCTGCGATAGGGATTTGCCGGCCCGGAAAGGGTGAGTCTCTGGTACAGGCAGGGGACCTAGCGTGACCCCTGACATGTGGCAGAGGCTCCAGCCTTTGCAGGAAGTGTTTAATCCATAGCCTCTCAAATTGTCTTCTGTTGGCCCCATGAGTGCCAGAGAAAATGCCATGGTGTTTGTAAGGTCAAAATGCCTTTCATAATCTCACTCAAAAGTGGTTTTCCTTCCTCACCGTGTCGATGCTCTGGTGAGGGCAGAGTGACGGTGCCTGCGCTGTAGGATGCCCTGGGTGGGGAGAGCACTGGGTCTCAAAATGGGCTGATGTACTGGGCGCGGTGGCGCACGCCTGTCATCCCAGCGGCTAGGGAGGCGGAGGCAGGAGGATTGCAAATTCGAGACAAGAAGCAGTCTGCGTAACTTAGTGAGACCCTGTCTCAAAAAGTAAAGAATGGGCTGGGGACTCAGCTCACACTGTGCCCGTCACCAACACTCAGGGCGTGGAAAGAGAGGGTGAGAGAGAGACAGACAGGCAGGCAGAGTGATGAGATAGGAAAAACCACAGTTTCACTTATGAATGTCCTTGTGGAAGCTATAAAAACATATTCACGTCACTAAATCTTGACCTTGGAGTACACATGTCTCTAATACTGTCTGTGACTGAAAGGACACCTCAGCCACCCCACTGCGCACAAAAATGTCGGCAGAGCCCAAGGAAAAGCACGCGCAGGATCGTTTACGTTCCGAGCTGAGCCGGCCTTTCTCTTCCCGGGGCTGCAGTGTCACTTGCAGGAACGTCTGAGTATTGGTTGGTTTCCCCTCACATCAGTGAAAAACCTGAGGTAATTAACTCATAAAAGAGAAGCTCTGTTGGCTCACACTTCGGGGAGGCCCAGCCCACAGCCAGTTGGCCCTGTTGCTCTCAGCCTGTGGGGAGGTGGCCAACATGGTGGGAGTGTGCGGCAGAGCAAATCCGCTCTCCAGGAAGTAAGCCAGGAAGTGAGAAAGATGAAAGGAAGGGGCTGGGGGTCCCATCCCCCCATCCCTTTCAAAGGCACACCCGCCCCTGGGGACCTGACAGCCTCCCGCCAGGCCCTGCCTCAACATTTTCCACCACCACTGGTGGTGGCGGGGACCAGGCCTTCAACACGTGTTCCTTTGGTGGACATTGGAGATCCAGACCATAGCAGCCGGTTTTAAAACCAGTTTCGGCTGTTCAGAGATACCTACCTGGCAGATATTTTCTTAAAAACAAAAATTGTGAGCCTGTCACTTTGAGAAAAACAGCTGACAGTGAATGTGGGCAAAACTGAGATACAAAGCACACATTAGGATTTTGGAGAACTTGCACCTGCCATTGAAAGACTCACAGCTCCCCAACATTTAAGATGTCTTTCTAAAGAGGTACATAGTGAGCCAGGCAAGGTGGGGCATGCCTGTAATCCCAG